>CAHIKZ030002225.1:292500-635000 GCA_903632075.3 Acanthosepion pharaonis | reverse complement strand
GAAATTTATGACAAATACATTTTTTGTTAATCAGTTCATTCCAAGCAAAGCGACAGTGCCACTAGAATGCGAGGTGGGGGGTACGGGGGGGTGAATGAAAATGAGAAAATTGAAAATGCAGGAGGATTGAGGAAAGGACAAACAAGAAACAGGTTTCAAGAAGACAGAAGATGACGATTGACGTTGCATTTAAATTTTTGAAAATTGTAGTTATCAGGAAAGCAAGAAATCTGAAGTGAGTTCCATTAGTGGGAAGTGCGAAAATAAACTGTTAAAGTAGTAATGTACGATTTGCATCTAGCTAGTTCAATAGTAAAGCCGAGAGACCTAATTGCCAATGTAGTAGCAAGCTTCAATTCATGTCGTCGTGGCACCAGGGAAAAATCGTCCTCGCAGATACCATTAAAATTTTTGCAGAGCCGGCAGAGGGAAGCCACGTCAAATCAGTGAGAAAGTGACTGCAGATGAAATGCCGAGTCAGGCCCGATTGTATTGCAGAACCTTCTCTGGATTTTGTCCAGATTCTCAGGATGCACAGTACAGAGTCCAGACCAGATAAGGCAACAGCATTCAATACACGGACGAATAGTAGATTTATAAATGGGCATGATGGATTCTGACGAGAAAAATCTTTTGGCACGATACAGTAAACCAACCTTCCTTGCGGCAGACATAGGAATTGACTCGAAATAGTCGCCCCCTTTCTATGTCACTGGAAGACTTGAGGCCAAGAAGGCATATTCTGAAAGGTGACATTTCAATCTGTTTTTATACGATCCATGCGGGAATTGTTAATTTTACATCAAAATGATGAAAATGAGATGAATTATTTACATAATTTACATTGTTCGGACTGTTGTCCTCATCTTTATTGCCATATTCACGATTTGTACGCTCCGACCTTCGTCAGATGATATACGTTGGAATTTAGGATCGAACCCTTTATTTAGAATAGATTGTTCTAATTCCACGTGCCATACCTTTGGATATCTCAGTATCAGTTAATTCCCTTTAGTAACTGAATCCACTGAGCCATGTGTCATTGACTGGTTGAATAATCCAAAAACTAACTTGAACCAAAACGTTGTGAGTTCAGTACCAGACCACAGCAGAGGGAACAAAAACCATGAAGAGTTGAGATGACCTTTGCATCTTTAGATTACCTCTGATTTCGAAAGTTACAAAATTTTCTCAATACAAAGAACTTCAGTTTTCTGGAAGCCTGTGTAAAATCTCTTAAACCAGTCCATCACGTAGAAAGATGCCAAATTCTGGGAGGATGGACCTTCCACAAAGATGTCGAAAGATAATGAAAGAAAATGGTATATATGTGGTTCAATAAATCTACGTACAAATATTTAAATACTGTCCTTGAAATTCACCAAAATAACGCCACGAACTTTTGTTCCGATCCAATATAACTAATATTTTAAGATGTGAAAAATCTTTAAAGAATTTGGTATGAAAATGGGAATCGAGAGAAAGTATTTGTTTAATTTCTCGAATGTCACACTTACTGAGGTGAAACGTTCTGTTCTTACCAGAGGGTTAGAATTCTGTATTCCCCCGACTAAGGTTATCAAAGAACGGGTGTTTATAAAATTTGAGATGTTATTCTCTCAGTTGAATCTACATATTCTAACTTCCTCTGAAAAAAATCTCTTTGTGCAAAACTAAGTTGGCGGATTTGTCTTGTGAATATTCCCCCCCCCCCTCCTGTTGATCATGATTTTCTCGCTTGGCGACGGATCCACTTTCAGACGATTAAGTCATTAAAAGTCAGAAATGAGATCTGTATTACTAAACCCGGCAAAAGGTTTGGGGTGGTTATATTAAGGAGGAAGAACTATATTAATAAAATGGCGATCATGTTGAATGATGTCAAAATTTCGTAAAATTGGTCCTGTTAATTTGTGCGACAATACTTGTAAAATTGAGATTAAAATGCAAAAAAGTCAGCTTTCTATATATAAATGTGCACTTCTTACCAAAATGGTGTATGATTGTATTAAACCCACTGGATCTTAGCATCTTCGAATGAACAGTTTACCCAAAGTCCATAAGGAAGACATTCCTTTCAGACTTATCTTGTCAATGGTGGGTTCTGTTCAAAATGAAATGTCTAAGTGGCAAGTTGTTTTATTACAGCCTATTTCAGATCTGTGTTCCAGATTCGTTTCGGTCCTCCAACTATGTTCCACTGACAATGTTATGGTGTCCTTTAACATAGTTTGTTTACAAATGTACCTCTTCAGGGTACCTTGCAGATCTGAACGGATGTCTTTTATAGGGATCACCTTGGTTCACCCAGTATTCCTGAGAGTTTATTCTAGGAATTCATGTATTTAGCTATTGAGTGCGGGGGGGGGTGAATTTTAATGACATTATGTGTGCCCAGATTGATAGAGTTTCAATGTGCAGTCCCTTGGGCCCTGTTGTAGCTAATATTTTTGTGGATTTTCATTAAAACCCTCTTTTTAAAAAATGCCACAATCCCTACGTTTATTGTCGCCATGATGATGATCCTATTTCCGTTTTCAATTCCATTATAGAGGCTAAGGCTTTCCACCTTCAACTTAATTCCTTCCTCCCATCTCTTCGGTTTACTATGGAGGACAAATATGATTCGTCTTCGCCTTTCTTGGATGTGCTTGTTCAGCGGAAGGATGGCTTCTTCATCACTAGATTTTACCTTAAACTTACATTTATGGACTATAAACAATTAAAATTATTTAGTTCCCAAATTTCTGAAGTTAAATTTAATTTCCACTTTGGCCCAGTGTGCAGTGATGATATGTTCTTATAAGCTCGATGACGAAATCAAAAACATACACAATATTTTCCGAGATAATGGTTACCCGCGTTTTCTTCGTTAGCCAAAGATGGTCTGCCTTATCTATAAAATAGTTTGGTCATTTATAAATTTAAATGTCAGTGAGACGCGGACTACATAGGGTGGACCAATCAGCGCCTTGAAATACGAGTATTGCACAACATGTGCTTGGCAATATCAGCACAGGAAATTAATACCCGTAATACACGTCTGACGCAAACAACACAGGATTCCGCGATAGGCAAACACCTTTTAAATAATCCAGATTGCGCGTACAAATACATGGATTCGTGGTTTTCAATTTTGGACAAAGCACAGTCGGCAAAGCATCTGCGCACTTTAGAGCTGGTATATATTAATTTACACCGACACTGTTTGTGGCGACAGAAGGGGAAATTTATTTGGTTTTTTTCTTTAGTTTTTTTGGGAGGTGAGGGGGTGAGTCTATATTTTTCTTTTTATATTCACTGGAACGATTTATTCTGCTTTTTTTTTTGGTGGGGGGGTGCCAATTCCCTCTCTTTTATTTTTCTTCCCCCTTTTAATATTAAATTGTATTTTAATTGTTGTTCCTTGTTTCCTCCCTGTTTGCCTATCATTCCACGAATCTCGTTAACATTATACGAGTCACCAATAATTCTTCTGATAAGGTGTTGGTCGAAAAAAGGTTAGCTTTTGATAAGATAAAAAAAAAGCGTATATCAATGTTTATCTTATCATCTTGTCGGATTCCGATCCATATTTGACCTACATTTGGTCTTTAACTCATATATATGAAACGAGCGTAGTTTAACATTTAACAACACAGAAAATGAACTCTAAGTTCAAGTTTTGGCTGAGATAATCCGCATTAAATTCACACTAATTCTCCCACGAAAGGCACAAACCCATTTTTTTATCCTTTTCCAGCTAGAAGTTAAATAGTCGTGTAGACTAGATTCGCTAGCCTGGATTGGTCACCGTCCTAAGTGAAAACAAACTCTGAATTCATAATCTCTCCAGATAGGGGCAAAATAACAGTGTATTGAACCTTATTGCGGCACCACCTCTCGTTAAGAAAATTTCCCCAGCACAAATCCCTCAAACTCAGTGTGGCTACTACAGAGCTAGCCTTATGAAAAGTACGATGTCATTGACAGTTGTAGAATAGGAAGGCTTTTTTCTTCGAGATGAGAAAGTCGTAATAGTGAGATATGAGAGAAAGAGAGAGAGAGAGCTAGAAAGTGATAAATATATATATATAGAGAGAGAGAGAGACAGAGAGATAGAGAGAGTGAGAGAGAGAGAGAGAGAGAGAGAGAGAGAGACGGAGAAAGAGCGAGAGTGTAAGGACAAATACCGAGATAGAAAAACAGAATAAGGTATACAAAATTATTGAATAAATTAACTAGATGTATTGGACCGAAAAAAGCGGAAAACAGATGACAAAAAATTGACGTCATTGACAGACAGACAAATAATTAAACAGACATGTATATTTAAAATGCATCAGTAATTTGTGTATAAATGGATTTTAACATTCACCAAATAAAATTATAGCATGATAATTATTATTTTTATTGGGATTAATATAATTATTAAGGCGGATAGATGACAGTTAGCACTGACAACATAGCATTCAAATGCATTCAAATGCATATAAATAATCAGGTTAAAATTTGATCCCAGTTATCAGTAGGGTCGGGGAGACAAGCAACAAATGAACAAAGAAAATCAAAAGTTAAAATAAAGAATAGATAATTGCAAGAATGTCATTTTGGGGCTTCAACTTTTTCAGCCCAAATGTCAGCAAAAAGATAAAATGATAGAAAGCTTTTACTTTTTGCCTTTCCTCATTTGATTTGCAATCTTTAACAAATATTTGGTCAATTGAGCCGCGAAAATGACAAATTAATCAAATTATTGTATTATATGCAGTAAAATCGTTCTTCATTTCCAGTACTTTTTATGGAAACTTCGTGATAATCTTGGTTTAAGCATGGATCAAAGTAAGTAAATATTTTGGCTGTTATTTCTTCATGTTACAACAAACGCAGATCTAAATTAGCAATCTACGTTTAAACAGACTCAACATTCCCCAAATAAAGGGTATTCCAATAACTTGGACCGATTTTAAATGTGAATTAAATTAAAGCTTCTAATGATTTTTTCTTTTTCTTTCAGATTTGGCGAACATTCGGGCGATATTATTTTTCACACATAATTGCCATGATTTAAATAACATTATCCAATAGAGAAATAAATAAATTTTCACCAATAACACTGATTTATTCACTGCTGATTTTGATCCAACTTAATGAAACACCCTTATATATAATCCGTCTTAATGGAACACTATTTATATCATATTGTTAGATCATTATTATATTTATTTTAATATAATTACAAAGATGAGAAATATTAAAACTGAACTTAAATAAATGCCAATTTTTCTTCTTCTATATGCTGTGACGTTGTCAATCATGGCTCTCCATAATTTCCTGTACTTTGTAGCTATAAATATTTTTTTGTTATCTCTACTAAACCTCTCCTTTTATGCATTGTCTATTTCTGTCCCTCTTGCCTTCAATCTGTCTTGTGAGTATCAATTTTTCCAAGCCCTCTTCATTATTTTTTGTATCAGAAATTTCAACTGTCTTTTCCTGATGAAGTGTCCTTTTTGTTTCTATTTTCTCTATAACTTCGTCGTTGCTCACATGTTCGGTCCATGGTATTCTCAGCATCCTTCTGTATAATATAATTTCTGTTGCCTCATGTCGCTTCTTTATCTGTGAATTTTCTTTTTCTTTGTTTCTGACGATTTTTTTTTGTTAATATTTTGTTTAACTTTTGACTGGCATCTTTTGCTATCCCAATATTAGCGTTGAAATATATACACATATTAATAACTGGAAATAAGTGATTAAAAAACAAGTTATTTAAATTTCTTAGAAAAGGAAAGGACACACTAGGACACACTCTATGAATACATATAAAAAGTTTCAAAAGAATCTGTAGTATTTACTCTATTTACATTGTTCGAACTGTTTTCCTTATCTTTTCTGTCACATTCACGACGTTTTAGCCGTTCTCCGCCTCAGCCTTCTTCAGGTGATATTTGTTGGAAATGGCCCAGTGGATAAAAACGTTCGTTAATTGATCAAAAAAGTGACTTGAGCCAAAGAGTCGTGAGTTCAATCCCTGACATCAGCGGAAAGAACAAAGACTTCGTTATCAAAGCGAATTAACTAAAACCGAGATATCCAAAGGTATGGCATGTGGAATTCGAAAAATCTACCCCCGGGGACTAAATAAAGGGTTCGGTCCGAAATTCCAACAAATATCAGATTTAAGTCTGCAGCCTAAATCGATGTTATTCAATATAATGTTGTAACGTTATTGTTGTACAGAGTAATGAAAATCCAAGGCTTAATCTCTCAGGCGTAACCGTCCTAATAAACTCCGTCATTTACCGTTAGCCGGGTGGGTGGGTGACCTCGTGGTCCTCTCTAAATTTAGACTCTACATTCTCGTTTGCATGTAAAATACTCTCCTTTAGGTGCAACTCGGTCGATTATCTGTTGGTATCACTGACATCCTGTGAGGCGTGGATCTGCACTTGGTGACTAGGAGGGTACCTTTCAGGTCAACTTGCCGATGCCCATGTCTTCTCTAATGCCACATTCGGGCATCATCTGGAATGAGTCACATACTGTATTTTGTTTAGAGCTTAAGATTAATTCAGGCAGAGCTTTAGGTAAACTTCGTTTCAATTTCCACTTCTTACAACTGCAAAATATGTGAGAATTTTAAAGGTTCATTATCGGAAGGACAAAATCATCACCGATGACTTTTTGACAATTTACAAAACTGCATTGAAATTTATTAATTAAAAGTTAGATCAGTGAAAATTCTACGATGAATCTGCACGTTATTTATATTATGCATATAGTCTTATTATTAAGATAATCTTTTTCTTTTCTTTCTTCTTCTTCTTCTTCTTCTTCTTCTTCTTCCTCTCCTACTTTTCCCATTTCTCCTTCTCCTTCTTCTTTAATTTTTACTCTTTTCTTTTTACTCTTCTTCTTTTTCCACTCTTTCTTTTTCTTATACTCCTTCTTCTTTTTTCTTCTTTATCTTCATCTTCTCCTTCTCCTCCTTCTTCTTTTTTCTTCTTTATCTTCATCTTCTCCTTCTCCTCCTTCTTTTTTCGCCTTCTTCCTTTTCTGAGCTGAATACTGTTTGTAACGAGTAACTTGCTGTTTTTTTTTTATATCGCCAGAGAAAGATTCGTTGGACAAGAAATAGAATTTCTTCTCTCGCACTTCTCACTTGTGGAGCTCTCTTCTGGCTTTGAGCTTTGATCTTCAAATTTTAAAATTCAGTCTCAATCATTATCTTGTCTTCATAATTCCTGTTTTTTTTATTATCCTCTCTCTTTTATAGTTTGTGTTCTCATATTCTCTAACACTCACTAACCCCTTGTTTCTTAGTGGCTTTATTGCCTTGCTTGAGGTGAAATGATTAAAAGAGGTGAGGTAAATATAAAGTCAGTATTTTTTTAAAAAGTGTAGAGATCATTAAATATCTGCATATTAATGCAAACGAATGTATTATTTCGAGTTGTGTGCAAATAATTTCAGTAATTTTATTAAATTTAGCAACGTAATCGTAATAACAATTATATTAAGATATTTCTTTTTCTTTTTTATTCGATGTTTCGGTAGTCTTTGATTTCCATCTTCATAAAACGATTCTGGCTTCATTGAAATACAATGGAATGAAGAATCAATTTTCTCACCAAATAAGAATGTTGTATTGATCTAAACAAATGAGAATTCTATAGAATCAACTCGTGTAAATATGTCACGGAATGCAAAATTTCCCTTTACAACACATTATGGTTCTTGGTCAGCAAAATGGCGTATAGACGAGTGTTGTCATGCGGAAATATAGTATCCCGACTTTTCTGTCTTATCAACGACATTTTATCTTCATTTAAAGCGATTAGATCTGGAAGGTAATCTCTGTAACTCTCTGCACTAACAGTTTAACCAAACTTCAGCAATTCATAATACTGTAAACCTTTTATATCCAACTAAATATAAAACAATAACCTCCCCACACAAATCGGGTTGGATTTTGCTGTTGATGCTGCACACTATTCTGGATCCCCTTAAGATTTTCAAGGATTTTTGCTTATCGTCAGAATATGAACCCATTTTTCATCCCCCAGTGATAATGTTCCACAAAGTTTGTTCGTTTTTTATCGTCTGGATAGAAGTAAAATGGAATTGGTGAGATGTTGTCTTATGTTATGTCCTCACATTTCATGTGGAATACATTTTCCTAGTTTTAAAATTTCCCCATATTTTGCGAATGTATTACAATTATTGGGTAATTGATGAACGCTTTTTTTTTCAGGCAAATCTAACGTTGAGTGTGTGAGAGCCATCACCCCCCCAAAAAACGTTGCAAGTCATGACTTCTACATTTTGATTGCCTACCGCTGCACAGTTTGGTCCTCCAATTCAAATTTATCTTATTTTTATCTTCGTAAACCTTCCATGGTACCAAGTGTTTCCAGCCGAATCATCTCCGTCGGTTTCATCAATCATCTTCCTCGCTTTTGCTGGTGTCTTTACCAATTTACAAAGAAACAATACACAATAGCACGCGTCTTTTCTGTTTTTCTGAACACAAAACAATTTTTTTTTTCAACCGTGCGCTCAGTCTCTGGCTATCAAAGAATAAAGGGTACTGAGAACTTTTGAATATAACTAATTATAGGTAAGTTTTCTTTTAATTTGTGATCGATTTCCTAAATCCAATGTTATAACCCTGATCAGAACTTTAGGATGACTTTTTATCAAGTCGCGAGGTTTCTCTGCATGAAAGCTACACCCTTTCTACTGTTTTGTTGCACGGATCAGCTGCATTAACTTGGGATGAAGTTTGACCAATGAAAGACAGTGAATGAGTTTATTTCAACGCACGTGAAATTAAGGATGGTAAATGAGGACCTTGAACGAAAGTGGAATTACATTTTTTACTAGTTTTCAAATTTTGGCATCAAATTAAATTTTCCAACAAAAATTTAAAATGATTATCAATCATCGTTCTGTTTTCTAAGTTTTCCATGCTGGGTCTGTTCAGTTCCATATTTTTAATATAATATTTTTTATTGTTAAGAAAAACTCAACATTCTGTTTTCATTCCATGACCGTGAAACCAAATTCTATGAACATATTATGACACAATCTGCCAGAAAAAATATAAGGGATAAAAAAGGTGTTTACAACACAAATCCTAATAAGAATTCATAGATATATTCTATTTACAAAGATTTAAGACTTTTTAGGTGAGACAGTTAAAATTGTCCTAGATTTTACCGTAAGTAAATTAGATGTAAAGTAATATCATTACTATACATTGTTGTGACCAAGTAAATGGTTAAGAAATAACAAAACCAGGGTTGCAGATATATCATATATTAAGCAGTAAGTACAACAGAAGAGTATTACACGACTAGTGAGTGTGTGTCGGTTGACCCAGCGTTCAATCTACTCGACTGTTATATTTAACAGAAACGAGGAATGTGTGTGGCACAAGGCCGAGTTTACCGTGTGTTCTCAGAGCCCGTAGGCTCGGCCAAAAATATTCCCTTAGAACCCACATAAGCGGGTTCAGGGTCTGTCTACCAAACTGGACGAAACTTTGCCCTTCGGCAAAGCCTCGTCCGGGTTCCTCTCTGCTCGAGACAGAGAGTTCGACAGAAATGAACAATCTGGTCGACTGTTCCCCCAAGGCCTTTCCTACTAATCTTATACTAGGCGGAAGAGACTCTTTAGAGGGACGACACCACAACATACATCTAAATAAGCTGACCTGCCAACTTTTGTTATTCCATATTGAAGGACACGGCTGTAACAGTTCTTTTAACACACCCTACTAGATATTCCATGTCACGGCTGACTAGTTTGCAGAATGCAGTCGGGACGGGAAGACAACTCGTTATGCAATAAAGTTTCGTGTTAAATTGAGCGAAGACGCTACATAAGTTTATGAAATTCTCCAAACTGCTTATGAATTAAATTGTATGAGCCGAGCATGTTTTTCGCTGAGGTTCAAGGACGGTCAGAGAGGAGGGTGAGAGAGGAGGGTGAGAGAGGAGGGTGAGAGAGGAGGGTGAGAGAGGAGGGTGAGAGAGGAGGGTGAGATGTAGGAGGGTGGGAGAGAAGGGTGAGAGAGGAAGGTGAGATGTAGGAGGGTGAGAGAGGAGGATGAGAGAGGAGGGTGAAATGTAGAAGGGCGAGAGAGGAGGGTAAGAGAGGTAGGAGGGTGAGAGAGGAGGGTGAGAGAGGAGGGTGAGAGAGAGGGTGAGATGTAGGAGGGTGAGAGAGGAGGGTGAGAAAGGAGGGTGAGAGAGGAGGGTGAGATGTAGGAGGGTGAGAGGAGGGTGAAAGAGGAGGGTGAGATGTAGGAGGGTGAGAGAGGGAGGGTGAGAGAGGAGGGTGAGAGAGGAGGGTGAGAGAGGAGGGTGAGAGAGGTAGGAGGGCGAGGAACATGGGGACATCAGAGGAGGGTGAGAGAGAAGGGTGAGATGTAGGAGGGCGAGAGGAGGGTGAGAGAGGAGGGTGAGAGAGGTGGGTGAGAGAGGAGGGTGATAGAGGAGGGTGAGATAGGTAGGAGGGCGAGGAACATGGGGACATCAGAGCTGGTCGAGAAAATTCAAAATTTTCTGAATGATGAACGTCGTGTGTCTATAAAGACAAGAAGCATACAGTTTGGAAATGGTGTGGCAACTGTATACACGAGATTATTCATGAAGATCTGAATATGCGCCCAAATTGTGTCAAATTCGTTTAGAGACGAACAGAAAGAAAGACGCGATGGGATCAAAACTGTCTGTCGCACTCCACACTGTCTTACCCCATGTGACTTTTGGTTGTTTCTCAAACTGAAGGAGAACTTCAGAGGCAATCGTTTTGAAATCATTAAGAAGATGAAAGAGGCTGAGATAATGGTCCCAGATACCTTCACTTTGGATGACTACCAGGGAGCCTTCACGAAGTAGCTGAGCCCAATAACAAGTGCTTTATAGTCAAGATTAGTATTTTATACTTTGAAATTAATAGATGTCTCTCCTAAGAAAGTCAAAAAAACTTCTAGAATGAACATTATATTTTGATGAATAGATCTTTCGTTAAATGCTAATTATTGCAGAAACAAATACCTGAACACGTTCGATGTGACTATCGATTAAAATCTTCGGATATTCATTCGGGATGCAAAACTTTTTCCTAACTAAGATAACGTATTGGATATTTCCTTTTATTCTTAATATCTTGTTTAAGCGAAAAAGATTAGCTTAATCTGGAAGAATCTGTTTTTAAACAAGAATTGGGGGCATTTTAAGTTGGAACGTTTCCCGCATGTAATTGTGCCGGAAATATGTGAAAGAAAAAAAAACTGAAAGAAAAATACAAAATCGATGAATCTGAAAGAAGAGAAATATAAATGGATCAAAGCAAATACAATGATTGATTCCTCAGAGTTCGTAACTCACATTTTGACGAATATATTGAAAGTGAAAATAAATTACTGGGTTATAATTTGATTGTTGATTGCTTACTTTCAAAGACCAGTTTTTCGAGAAGCGTGAGTCGATCTCCAATAAGTTCAATGTCCTCCTCATTCTTTTTCAAGTGATTTAATTCACCCTGGAGCCTCGTCACTTCATCTTGTAGGAACTAAAAAAAAAAAAAAAAACAAGAAATAGAAAATATCATCAAAACCAGTAGAAAGCAAAGTAATGCTCTTAATGATGTGCAATTGTTTATATAATTTTTATATCTATCCTTATATACTGACACCCAAATGTCTCTTATTTAGTTCAATTTCAAATTCAGTGATAAAAATATATTTTTACTACCTTCTTCCGGCTCTTGGGTTTAACTTTATAAGTAATTATACTTTTTTTTTCAGATTTTCTACATGAAAATAATTCATGGAAAATATTTTACACGAAACGCACGTTTTTATTTCTCTGTTGTCTGTATTAAATACTTTTTTTCAAATTTTGTGTATTGTGTGTGTGTATTTTTGCTAATACACACAAATGGGGATAGGCTTAAAAAGATACAGGGGTCATAAAAATATAAGAACAAAAACCTCCTTTCTTCGCTCTTTCGCTGACCAATCGGAATTGTTTTATTAACCCTTAAGCAGAGGAATATTTTCTCTACAAGTCCAAGAAAATTTGGATTACTACTAAACACAAAAGACGATAATTAAACATCGGAAAACACAAGGAAAAATGAATTGCTTTAAATAATATGTGGAAATAACCCACTCTTTGTCCGATGAAGGCCGAAAGACCCGAAACACGAGTAGCAGAATAATGGAAAATAAAGTATAATATATATTTAAAAAATCTACATTAAAACCAAAAATGGTTGCGGCTTCTCTCTTCTCTTTAATATATATATATATATATATATATATATATATATATATATATATAGATAGAGAGAGAGAGAGAGAGATTGTAAGAATGTTCCGTTTTTCTAATCTGACAACCCTAACTATATGTCAGTTATTTTATGTTGGATGACTTTTGTTGAGATTACATGGTTATCTCCCTTTGCTTTCAAAACTTAACTGGTAACAATTAAATATTCAAAATTGTTCTTTTTCGCAGGTTTGACTTACAACCGTTTTTTCTTCTGACCATTTGGCTGCCTATCAACCAAGCAAATCTTTTCAACTCATGTTCAGAATTGGTAGAAGTTTAATATTAAAACATTTTCTAAAATTTAAATCTGTTTTAAAAGTAAACATCATCAGGAAAAGAGAAACGTGTGAAAATTCAGACTTACAACCCGTGCAGATTTTATTATTTTTTAAAGATACTTGACTTGGAAACGAGTCCAGAGTTGTTTACAATAACAGCCTCATTACAGTTGTAGCTTTCTTTAATTACATTGATTCTGTTAAGGGGTCTACCCCTTTTTATACAAGTGAACTCGCCCAGTGTGTACTTGTACTGCTGTCGGTGAATACTCGGGGGTGAGACAGTGAGAGAGTGAGAGAATAAGAGTGTGAGGTAACCGTTTTGTAGGAGTCACAGTTGCGAGCACGTAGACTCAGAAGGAAGTCCTACTTCGATACTGAATTTCCCAAACTGTATATATATTATTAGTGCTACTAACCGCATTTCTGGATCTACTAACCGTATTACCAATTGTATTATTACGTCAATACATTTATTTGCTATATTTCATTCCTGCGTTTGTCATTCATTTGAGACCGGATTTCATCCCGGAATCTACAACAGATTCAAAATGAAGGAAAAACACTTTTTATAAGCTATCGTTTAATATATATATTATACTAGCTATCATTTTATACTGACAATGAAATAAGGAAAGCTTGGATTGTGATCAATGCAGTAAAGTGTAGTGAGTGCGAATTAATAATAACTCCCTTCAAATTCTGGGGACTGAGGAAGAAAAAGTAAAGGAATTTGCGAGCTTATGTGAAACTTTCTTTAGACCATTGAAAACTTTGCCTTCACAGATGAACTCAGAAGAAGGAAATTAATTCGCAAGCCTATGCGAAATTGGAAAAATTAAAAATCTTGCCTTCATAGAAATTAGCCAGTCAACCGAGATGAAGGAGAAAATAATGGCGAGTTTAT
Organism: Acanthosepion pharaonis; assembly: GCA_903632075.3. Classification (NCBI taxonomy): domain Eukaryota; kingdom Metazoa; phylum Mollusca; class Cephalopoda; order Sepiida; family Sepiidae; genus Acanthosepion; species Acanthosepion pharaonis. Next base: position 621,486 of record CAHIKZ030002225.1, on the reverse strand, counting down.
AATCATTTTTATATATAAAATGAAAAGAAAAATTAAATTAATCGGAGAAGAGTCTTCGAAGTCATGTGAAGCGTTTCGTTTCAGTTCCTCGCGACCAGCATTGAAGTTCTCGCCAGTGTAAAATTATCTGTCTATATTTCGGAGATATATAAAGAGTGTAAAGTTACTCGCTAATTATATTATCAGTCTCGAACTAGCAGGGGGCATTTTTTCTAAATTTTCTCTCAACAATCCCCAAAAGCTAAGTATTTCAAAATATCTCTGTTCGTCAACATTTCAATGTATGCAACCATACTTACTCTCTTACTTTCGTTTTAAACATTTTTAAAATTATTTTGTGTCAGATCATTTAATCTGTTGTATGAACATTTCCTCTTCATGACAATTCCTGAAAACTACAGATTTACAAAATTTCTGATTTATTGAAACAAGTTACTGACACAACTTCAAGCGTGTAAATTCGTGTTTTGTTAAAATTACCAATGTGTTTCCTCTTTATCATCATCCTTTATTAATCTTCTTGGCGTGGGTAAATCAAATATTCATTTTAACCACCAAGCCTCACCCCATTATAAAAGAAAAGGTTATAAGAGATTCTAATCAGTCAATTAAAATGTGCGCATAGTTTCAAGGAAAGTAAATACTGTTTTCTATTTATAATGTCTTTCTCAATCTCTAAGGTAATAAATAGAGACATTCTCTCTAATTGCGACGATACAAGAAACAGAAGCCAATAATTTACTATCTTCACAGATCTCTAAACTTCCAACTTCAAATGATTTTGATATATTTTCTTCAGGGACATTATTTTTTAAGTCAGTAGTATTTCCCAAAAGAACCTCACCCGAAATTTCGATAATGTATGCACTGTGTTAGTTTAATAAACTATTAATTAAACTGTGGGTTATCCCAATTGACATTGCTAAAAAAAAAATACGCTTCTAGGAGGGGGGGAGGTGCTGTTTAAGCCTATATAAAGGCATGCATTTCTTTCCATAGCCTCTTTTTCCTTTTAAAGCTTTTCAACTTTGGCATTAAGATGTACTTTACGTCCAGTTGGCTTGCTTGGTTTTTTTACTTCCTCTCTCTTGAATTTTGAACTTTTTCATACACGTGTCTATCGCGTACACAAATTTCACACACACAAAACGCACATTCTCTTATAGTTTGTTTAAATGTTTCTTTATGTAACTAGTCTTTAAATATTTTCTACTTTCATTGTAATTGTAATTCACTTTTGTCGATACATGCAATTAGTTGTTTGTTTTGTGTTACTCATTTTTTACTTGTATTCACATCGAGTACACAGTAATTGTTGCGGGATAAAAATAAAACTAGGAGACATGTTTCAACCTAAAACCAGTAGCAATCCCGTAACAAAACATTATTCATAATTTAAAGGAATTTTGAGATCTTTAAATGATTTAATTTTCAAAAGAAATTCATAAAAAATTGCTTGAAATTATTTGAAATATTTATCGATGATAACAAAACCTGAAATGAAAAGGAAAATATTAAATAATTCATTGAAAATATTAAATAAGTCATTGAAAATATTAAATAAGTCATTGAACAATAAAAAAGAGTGTTCCGAATATTTTTTAATTTTCATTTAATTTCTGGGCGTTTATGCTTGGAGATTTACGACTTCGGACAGTATTTGAAATAAGTAACATATAATTTGGATTCCTTTTGATAACAGTGCTTATCACCAAAATTGATCTGTGCCCCAAAACCCAATAACTAGAAAAATATTTATAACACTAAATCCCAATATCTAAAAAATGATCTAGGACCCTAAACCTCAATAGCTAAAAAATGATCTGGGGCCCTAAACCCCAATAGCTAAAAAATGATCTGTGACCCACCTCAATAGCTAAAAAATGATCTGGGACCCTAAACCCCAATAGCTAAAAAATGATCTGGGACCCTATACACCAATAGCTAAAAAATAATCTGGGAGTCTAACCCCAATAAGAAAAACATTGGGTTTTACTTGCGTGGATGCATTGTCATATCTTTTATTTTTAAGCCGAGATGATAATTTGCTGAGAATGCTGACATTAAATAATTTTTAATGGCACTTATCATTAATTAGACATAATTTTTGAAGGAGTTGAAATTCCTTTTAATTTATAGATATCTGGCTTGTAATTGGTCGGATCGTTTATATTAATGATATAATTCCTGAGAATTTTTTATGACACAAACCGACATTTGGAAACACTACTGTAAGTTAAACACTCAGTCTTGTAACATAAGAAGACACTAAAATCTCGTCTAATGGATGGCAGGGTTTTGGAAAACGAAACAATTTGGACTATCAAATCACGTCCCGCATCCTTATGCGAATTAAAGATCCGTAAGCATTTTTACTTTTATTACGAGGAAATATTTTAGTAAACATTAATTAGAGTTTTATAATAATAATAATTCTGATTGAAACAGCAAGCGTCCTTCGTAAAGTATAAGATGCAACTTGTCTATTAAAGAAATACATGATCGGTTTATTTTTTTTAAAGTACCAGAGGTGACTTTAAAATAAATTTTCTACCACTATATGCTATGTTGAGGCGATAAGAAGAAGAAGAAGAAGAAGAACAACAACAACAACAACAACAATAATAATAATAATAATAATAATAATAATAATGGAGTTTCAAATGGATGAAGCGATACGAGTAAAGCACAATACACCGACTGAAGCTGCAAAAGGCTTAAAAAACCAAAGGCAAATGCAATCGACCAGATACAGAAACAATGGCAAGATAAACCGCTTCACGATCAATACTCTGCCCGTACCAAACAAGCTAATCTAGACAAACCCCGTACCCGTCAGTGGCTACCGTAGTGCAGGGTTAAAAGCTGAAACCGCGGCTTTATTCTTGCTGCGCAGGACCAATGCTTGCTAACTATAAATTATCAAGCACTTATACTGAAAAATTGTGTTAGCCCAAAATGCAGATTCTGTGATAAATATACAATTGACCATCTTGTATCAGGTTGCACAGTATTGGCACCCACTGAATATAAAACCCGACATGACAGAGTGAGCCAATATCTGCACTGGAAAATCTTCAACTTCTACGGGAAGGAAACTGAAAGAAACTGGTATGAACACCACCCAGATCCGGAGATAGGACCTGTAACAATTTTATGGGGCTTTACAGTACACACAGACAGAACAATCAAACTACTCGACCAGACACTGTGATCAAAGACCACAAAAACACTATCTTCTTCCTTATTTATGTGGCGGTTCCGGCAAATTGTAATGTATCTTTGAAGATCTTCAAAAAAACTATTAAAATACAAGGACCTTGAAATCGAAATCTCAAAAAATGTGGCAGATGAGGACATCAATAATTCTAGTTGTAGTTGGAACCCTCGAACTGATTGGAAAAGATTCCAACAGATTTAATTATGGGATCCCTGGTAGTCTATGCCTTAAAAAAATACAAAATATTGTATTCAGAAGTACAGCTCACACATTACGAAGAACTTTATCTATCTAAAAATGTGTATGATCTTAGATTGTTTTTCAGTTCTTTTTTTATAAAAATGATCAGTGAAAAATATCATGAAGTCATTTCTGACCCGGAAGAAAATGTGTATATGTTATGGTCCAATATCCTCGCACCACAGTTATGGTCCAAGGTTAGAACCAAGGAAGAACAACACGAACACAAAAGTAGAATAACAAAGATATATTAAAACAGAAATATAGTACAAGAAGTTGAAGGTATTAGTAATGACTGTCCGTCTGGTTTAGAGTGAACTAATATTGTCTCGACTAGTTTTTCATAATATTTATTTCTATAAAATTACAGAAAATGTGGCACAAGGCCTAAAAAAGGGGATGGGGAAAAGGACGGTCTTCATCTGTCTTAATTTAAACTTTGCTAACCACAAGCACTCACCCAAGCATACAAACAAGATTCCTAACACCAAAACACCACATTCTTACTTACCTTTCTTACTACATCCACCATAATACCTCATTGTCTCAATGAAAATCATAAATACTCCCCATATGTACAAATTGCTGTATGTGGAGGGGGGAATAAAACAACAAATTAAAAGGATCCCCAATGAGTATATACAATATGAATTAATCTATTTACAAGAAACTAAGCAAAATTATTTTTAGTAATAACCCCCCCCCCCCACAATACTTAAATGTGGCAGAAACATCAGTTCACTGGGCGAAATCAATTCAGGCCTACAAAATATAAAAAACATTCATTCATCCCTAACACTCAAACAGACACGCACTCATCCAAACACAACAAAAAACGAAAAAACACACTCAGTCGATAAAAACGAAAAAGCGCCCCGCATCCACCAGAGAACTGACATCATTGACCACCTAACGAGGGAGGGGATGTGGAATTAAACTAAAGAAAAAAATAGGGACAGAAATAAAAGGGGCCAATGAACAAACACAACCTAGCTAATTTTACTGGGAAAAAAAGAAAAAACTAAAGATTCAAATAACAAAACCTACACTAACCTAATTTCGGGATGGGTTGCTCAAGTTCAACCCAGGAAGAACAATATCCGGATGCAAGTTAAAGGTTCCAACGAAAGAACGTAAAGCAAAGGCGAAAGCGGACAACCTTGACGAATGGAACGAGACAATACGAAAGGCTCCGATCACCTCCACAAGCGCACCGGGAGTCGCATACAGAAGTCGGATCCAGGTGCGAAAGTACGGACCGAAAGCGGCCGCCGAAAGGACAGCCACCAGGAATCGACGGTCAACCCTATCGAAGGCCTTGGACTGATCTAAATTGATCAGCGCGGCTTCACTGTTGACTTTCTCAATGATCAAGCGTACCATATGAAGGTTGTCCTGAATAGTTCTACCCTTCACAGAACAAGTCTATTCGGAGCCAATCACACTAGACAGGACAGCCTGCAAACGGTTGGCTAAGATCTTTGCCAAAATCATTAACTCTGTATTTAACATAGTTAGAGGGCGAAAATTACCTATCCCATCCCCACCGTTCTTGTCCTTGCGTAGCAACTTGATCACACCCCTGGTGAAGCGCTAAGGTATAGACCCCTGCTTCATCCAGTTGTTGAAAATCAGTTCCAGCAAAGGAACAAAAACGGGCGACCGCCTCAAGTAAACTTCGTAGAGAAGACCATCTAATCCCGGAGATTTATCCCGGCCAACCTGTTTCAACGCTTCCCAGATTTCCAACTCAGTGATGGGACCCTCGCACCTATCTGGTTCAGCTGCCTCAAGACAGAGGAAGTCGGTTAAATAGTCGTCGAACTGAGCAGGGCTCAGACCGGGCTCCCTGGTGAAAAGTTCCTGAAAGTAGTCACGAAAAGGCTCACATATGCCCGCGTTTGAAGTCACGGTCCGCTTATCCGACAATGTGACGCACGCACGCGATATGTCGCCGAGATGCATTCCGAGACTCCTTTGTGCGCAAGTCAGCGGCCATATTCGTCGCCTCAGAGGACATTCTTTTTAACCTAGCCCTAACTACCAGAGCTTGATCCTTCTTGATAAGCAAGGAGGACAACTCTGCTTTAGCTAAGGCTATTATCCCACTATCACGGGATTTCACTGCCCGATCTACTTTTTGCTCTAAAGCCGTTTGCGCCACTAATCTATCTAGATTGAGTAGACGGCTAAAATCAGCAGCAAACGTTCTAATTTTCGATTTTAAATTGTCCCACCAGGCATTCCCAACAACCGCCCCCGTCAATTCTCTTTGGATCATTAGTAGCAGCTGGTCCCGGAAATCCTGCTCACCAAATAGTGAGCAGTTCAATTTCCAGTATCCAGCCAATCTAACCTTAGGCTTATCTAAGTTTACACGGACCCGGAGAAGCCTATGGGCCGTATAAACTATATAATGAAAACTTGGACACCCTAAGAGCCCTACATTGACTCTCTTAACTAAAACTTGGTCGAGGTAGCTAGAAACAGCCCCAGCATCCGAGCTGCCACTATTTGTCCAAGTCTAAACTACCTCCCGAGGGTGCTCATTCCGGTACTTACCGACAAGATCAAACCTGTCGATAAAGTCCCGAAATGGTTTCACGTCCCAGTTGTTAGTACCCGAATTTGGCCCTATACGATCTATATCGCGGTCAAGGACGGCATTCCAATCCCCCGCTAAAACTACCCGACGAGATGTCGTCAAAAACGGCTCGATCTGCCGAAACAAAGCCGGCCGCTCAGAATGGATATTGGGCTCATAAACCCCAATGAGACGAAAAGCCTTATTCTTTATGGCAAGAGCCAAGTTTACACGCAGCCTTCAAAGACTTGCTCACTAGCCAAGAGACACCTCTCGAACGACCATCAAAACATGCTGAATAGAGGGAGAACCCCCTGCGAGACTCCGCCCTCAGGCCTCGGACATTCAGACTAGCTAACCAGAGAGCCATAATGAAACCGATTAGTGTAGCTCTCCTACATTGAACATGGACGGAGAAAGGACACCAACGGCCTCTCCCATCGAGCCTGTTCCCATCTCAGTTTTAATGGTACCGTCGGGAGACAGACCGCCAATGTCCAGAGGGAAAGTTAATTCTAAAGCTCTATAAAGGGAGGGGTGAACAAAAAGAGGGAACCTCCCTGAACAAAATTGTTGCAAATTTTTAACACTGTCGTTGTCAAAGCAGGTCATGGGCGGAAACATGCCAAAAACTTCATTTGCCTCCGGTTTGGGGTTTTCAACGTCTAAGTTGTTTATTTTTCGAAAATTTACAAGAGATTTGATGTTCATCATTTTTTTTGGGGGGAATATCGAAGGGCTTTGTCCTCTAGTTGTTTGGAGACCCGGCACACGTCTTCCCCTGTGTTGAAAATCGGTTTCGGTTTTTTATGTGATGTAGTGTCTAGATTTTCGGGAGAAGGGCTTCTTTGCCTTTTGGTAGTTTCAACCTTTTTTGGAGTTGCTGCCGGAGTTTTGACAGGGGATGGTTTGGGGCTAATAGTAGAAGTATGGACTTGGGCGGGTGAAACTCTGATGGGGTTTTTTTTTAATGTTGTCAGTTTTGAGGAAGAAGATGAGGATCTTAGGACTGGACCGAGGGGATTTGGGTCGGTGGGGGGGGGCAGAACTCTCTGGGTAGGAAGAGGACAGGTGACCAGTCTGTCCACACTTCCAGCCAGCCGGTCTTCGACCTGTGACTATGATTGGCATCCTCTGGCCCTCAACAACCAGGCAGTTGGGGATGGAGGTGAAGGCCTTTTGATCCACCATCAATTCAAAACTCCATCCCCCGGTCAGATCGTCGGAGGACGCACCCATCATCTGGCCAAATTGGCACAGATAGGCGGCCAAGTGTTCGCCGACAATCTGAGGAGGGACCCCATAAACTGAAACGTTGGTCCTACGCCTGCCTTGATATTCGGTCCTCAGTATTAGATCTTTTGTTATTAGGTCCCGAGTGCTCACCGCTGCACAGTCGACAGGCGTGGGTAACAGTATGTCCCACATAAAGAAGCCTTTGCCTTTAATGACTCTCTGTGATTTAATCCCTAGGGACGTCAATGACTTTATGACGGTGTCTTTTGTGAAGCGACAAATTTTGCGCGAACGCTTTGTCCACCACAAAGACCGACACAATTCTTTTATCAACCTTCTGTAGTTCCTCAAGATTTGTCAAGAGCCCATCTTTTGTAACAAGATGGGCGTAGCTTTTAGCTTTCTGAAGGAACTCCGTAATGTTGATACTGCATTTAGGTGGGGACGACCAGCAAGAGGGCTACTTTGTTGGTATTGTCAGTTTTCAGGTCATTTCTTGAAGAAGATTCTTTGCTTGATTCAGCTTTCATATTGTTTTCCTTGGTTTGGATATTTTGGCCTGATTCGGCTTCCATATTTTCAGATGGAATAAAAGAATTTTCCCTCTTTTCCGCCAAATTGTTTTCTTGAACTTTTTGACCATTATCGGCCACCATACTTGTTGACGATTCATTATCTACTTCTGTATTTTTATTTTCTTTCAATTTATCGGGTGGCTCAGTCTTTTCTTCCTAGTCCTAAATAAGTTTTTTTTACGTTCTTCTTGGCACCGATTTTTTAATATGCTTAAAGACTTTTTTATAATTTTTTTCTTTTTACAAAAATAAAGTATTAAGGAAATAAAAAGATAAATAAATTACTAAAACAAATATAATAAAACAGACGTGCTAAAGACAACACGTCACGCAAAATACAGACAAGAATAAAACGTTGAACTTTAAAAAAAAGACGGACAAAAATTAATATACAAGACAATTACAAAATCTTTTTTTAAAAGGATTATACAGCAAAGACGGAGTTAAGCGAACGAAAAGGAATAAAATAAAATAAATTCAAACAACAATAAATAATACAGTATTAGGACGAGAACACGAAAGAAAATACGGAACTAATACGAAACTAACAAATAACAAAAACAAAGATGGCCGCTAAAATATCAAGTCTGGCCGTTAACGAAAAAAACAAAAAAAAAAAAACAAAAAAAAACAAAAAAAAAAAACGAACAAATTAGACAAAAATTAAAATACAAGAAAATTAAAACAAATATGTACATAAAATATTTCACAAGTACAACACAGAAAACTTAACGGATATTTAAAAAGGGAAAACAAAGAATAACAAAGAACGATATAACACGTAATAACGTAAACAATGAAAAAAAATAATAAGTCTGACGTAAAATAAAACAGATAAACTTTAGCAGGGGATTACAAAAAATTAAAAGGAAACGTTAAATATAAGATATTAATTTAAAAATAAAAGAAAATCAAAAAGCTAATAATAAAAGAATGAGAGAAGAAGGGAGAAAACAAAAGAAAAAATAGGGAGGGTAAGAAATGGAAAAGAAAAAAATCACAAACTTTTCAAAAATCAGTCAGTTCAAAATTGAAAAAAGTAAGAAAAAGTAAAATAAAAAAAACAGACTTAACAGAACGAAATGGAGATCAGGTAATAATCCAGGTAATAATATGGCAAATACGACGTGCCAAAAAACCGATCAGTAAGAGGTCTTATTAGACGGCATATTACACCGTTACACCATTCATTCGGTATCTAGCCCCCTCCCACGAGGTTTGCATGTGGCACAAGGCCAAGTTTAACGTGAGTTTCCCGAGCCCATAGGCTCGGCCAAAAATATACCCTTTGAACCCGCCTTTGAACCCTTCGGCAAAGCTTCGTCTGGGTTCCTCTCTGCCAAAGCAGAGAGTTCAACAGTCATGAACTGGTGCTCGTTACACCATTCATTCATTATACCTCTTGAGATGTGCAGCATTTATAGTGTCAGGAAGAGTCCATTATCGTTATAGGTAAGTTCCCATAACAGTATACAACAAAAATCAAAGGAAGTAATAATAATAATAATCGGGTATGTGTTCTTAAAAGAGGCTTGATAAGAATTCTACGCGTTTCAGGATATATTGTGTTTTTAGTTTTGTATATGTCTATTAAATGGCTTGTGAAATAGAAAAGAAATCCAAATGGATAAAATATTTACCTTCAGTTTCTCTTCGATTTCGCTGACAGTTTCTGTTCTGTTTCCTGCGCAAAAAAAGAAGCATTGACACTTCAAAAAATATGGGAATCAACATCAAATTACAATCAAACGGAATGAGAATGTAAAAAAAAAAAACAGGAATTATTCGATTAAATTAGTTTCAAAATATAAAATAAAGTTAACCAATCGCTTCAGAAGGTTTCCATAAATGTGCCAATTTGAATTTTATTTTTATAAGTCATTCTTTAAAATCAATGGTCTTTTATTACCTTAAACTCAGCTATGGGTTAAATAGCAGAGCAGACAGGGCTATTTAGCCTAGTTTGGCAACCAGAAGAGGAGAAAGACAATTATGAATTCAAAACCGGTTGGTTTGTTCATGAGCAGATGAAAGCTCTTCCGCCTTGGTTGGCTATCTGCCAAGAGATGTTAAAACCAGCCATGAAATTAACAAAATTGTCCATATAAACAACCGTGTCCTGTATAGAGATGACGGTCTGATGATAGTACCAAACAACAGAAGAACAAATAACTCTATTAGAAAAGCGCTTTTTAAACTCTTCAAAAGCCTCGGCTTTGAATAGAAGTTGAAATGTATAAAAAAAAAAGTTGTTAACTATCTGGACGTAGAATTAAATCTTCAAACTGGCAGTGTCTCCCCATACATGAATCCGAACGCAAAATTAAAATACGTGATTAGATCCAACCACCCTCAGAACATAATAAAGCACATCCCTAATGGAATAGAGTCTAGGTTATCCAGAAACTCTTCTAGTAGAATAATTTTTGAGGATAAAAAGGAAGTATATGGTGGAGAACTTAAAGGTAGAGTGTCATAAAACCAAACTAGAAATTAAACAACATACATGTTATAATTCTAAAATAATTATATATATATATATATATATATATATATATATATATATATATATATATATATATATATAAATACTGTGCGGTTCTGTCATTCGAATAAACTTTCCAGGTAATCCCGGCTCTCCAGGCAAACCTGGTAGTCCTGGAGGCCCATCCCTACCAGGTATACCTCTACCAGGCAAGCCTGCTGGTCCCTGAGGCCCGGGGGGACCTCTAGGCCCTGGTGGCCCCACAATTCCTACTTGTCTCTCCCCAGTCTTAACATAATCCTCATTAAGGCGATAATCCCCGGGTAGACCTGGAATTCCAGTCGGCCCAGTGAGACCTCTCTCTCCCTTCATTCCTCTTGAGCCAGGCGGGCCCGGAGGCCCTTGTTCACCTTTTTGGCCGGATTCACCTTTTTGACCTTTCAAGTAACGGGTTCTTTTCTCTGGGATTAATTCCTGTTTGCAATCGTCACAACCGCTAACATGGAAGTTGGGTAAGGAGTTGGTCATCTGAAATGAGAGATTATTGACATGATTTATCCAACAATTATTGAGGCGTTAAATCCTATAGATTATTCGCAATTAATAAATTTAACAGTTTCAACTAAATATATGCAGGTAGGGAAAAGGTTATCGGTACCGAGTGAAAATTGGCGATCCGAGTTCAAATTCTGTTGCGTTCACGCCGCACTAATAACCTTGGGAAAGGCATGAACCCATCTCTTCTTTCCTTCCCAGCTATTGGTTAAATATTAGAGTAGACTGATATAACCTTGGATCTAGCAAAAAGTGAATTATGAATTCAGCAACAAGAAACCCGTCTACTCTTCCTCCAAAGAGTAATGTCATTTCCCACATAATAGAGAAACCGTGGAGGACCGTGATTGTCTATGTTATGAAGACACATCATTACAAAATAGACTAATGACATATCCTATATTGTTATTGAAATTAGGCTAAGCAACAAGTAATTTCTGTTTTGGGGAATCAGTTGTCATGACGAATATATCATCATAACTAACCGTTGCTTAAAGAGGTGATGAAAAGTGGGTTGCATACAACAATGTTCATCGCAAAAGGCAGTGGATTGACAAGGATAAATATACATCATGACCGTAAAATCTAATGTATGTGGTAAAGAAGTAATGTTGTGTGTGTAGTGGAATCGTCGAGATATTATTCATTTAAAGTTTTAAAACGCAGTGAAACACTAAATGCTCGCTTATACGTCCAGCAGCTAGAACGTACGCATATAATGTTGGGTCAAAAAGCGCATGATAACGCAACTCAGAATACGGCAAGTGTAACCCCCCCGCTCCCCCGCTCCCCCCGCTCCCCCCCTCCCCCCGCTCCCCACCTAGTCACCTGACCTTGCACCAATTGATTATTACTTTTTTTCGATCGATGCAAAACTCTTCATGGAGTAAGTTTTCTTGAAAGAAAACTAGATGCAAGAGGTCATCGAAAACTTTTTCATGCCAAAATCTGCATCATACTGGGTATGACGATGAACTACATTCGGCAGCAAGGTCGCTGATCGGGAGATTTTGAAGAGAAAGAGCCACCTCTTAATTGCTGTTGTTCCCAAGTCCATCCAGATCTAGGTTGGCAGCACTGTTAGGGCCCCAACTATAGTTAACCCTAAACTGGAGTCAAAACACCATGAAAGTATAAAAAATGTTAATGTAAAAATACCAGCAATACATTTTCATAGTAGGAAAAATTACCAGTAATACAGTTCTGTAAGGATTAAAATACCCGCATTATATTTTTGTAAGAAAAAAATTAACACAATGCATTTTTTGTGACAAAAAAAAATTACCAGCGATATATTTTGTAAAAAAAAATTACTAATATTCCCAAGAAAATTAAATGTAGGCATTAAATGACTCATAAAGTGTTGTTGTTCCGTAACCAAATCAAACCAAACCAAACCAAAATTTACAGAATTTTACTCATAAGGTCTCGAAGAGCCACCTGTTAAGTGGCAACAAGTCATTGCAAATAATGGGGAATATACAATTGAATAAAATGTAGTTGTATTTTATATTTTGAAGAATAAAGCTGATAAAAAAACGGACATTATCTATGACTCAACATAATAGTTTTCTGACATATCCATTGCTACGCAGAGATCAAATGTTTTCTTTATTTCCGCATGGCAAAGTTTCTTTGTTACATATAATCAAAACATTGGGTACAAATAAATATCGGCTTACAAAACTATTTCTTTATTACAAAATACTCGTATAAGTGTTAATGTGCCATCAAATAACAATCATGATTTAACTTCATTTATTTTTGGTCTCCCGACTTCTGTTATAACAAAAACTGGAATACTTTACCTTACTTTCAAGATCATTCACCCGTTCTTTAAGTGCTTCTATTGTCGTACAGTTGAAGCATTCTGTAAAAGAGCAAATAAATTTTAAATAGCAGAACATGCTTGAAATTTATTAAAAATAAAAACTTAACTGTTAAATTAGAAAAGGAAAATATCAGCAACCAAAAATAACTTCTGTTTGCCACCCACGCAAATGACAGGCTTACGATAATATCACGTTGAAACACCGGTTCAGGTCGGATCACCGAAATGACTACAATCATATCAGCTATAAGCACGCATGCGCAGAAGACAGTGTGACAAACTTAAAAAATATGTTATGGCAAAAGTGTGGACAATTTTTGACTTACCCTCGTACTATATATGTGTGTGTGTGTTTGTGTGTGTGTGTATATAGATATACACACACATATATATATACATATATATATATATATATGTATATACATATACACACACACATATATATGTATATATATACACATATCTATATATTTATATATATATTTATACACACACACACACACACACACACATATATATATATATATATATATATATATATATATATATATATATATATATATATATATATATATATATATATATATATAAGCATAACATCCTGAAATACTCCAGTTGCATAATAAACTGTCACATTATCAAATAAGTTATTTTATAATTTGGTCCAATTAGGAACAGTATCTTTTCGAATCAATCGTTTGGCTCTAATAGTGCCAATGTCACGTAGAAACACCGGTCCTCGTACGATTACAGAAGTTAAGCAACGCCGAGCCTGGTCAGTATCTAGATGGGTGACGGCTTGGGAATATCAGGTGCAGTAAGCTTGGATGTGCGGGTTTTGTAATGGAGAATGCCTGGGAATTGTTAATTGGAGAGCCGAGTTTCAATTCTCGTTGGGTTGCTTATATTCACTTATGCGCAAATACCTTTAGGAAAGGTATGAACCTACCTCTTCCCCACCCCTGCTATAGGTTAATTAGTAAGACTTGTATCAGTAAATCATTATTGTCTCAAAAAAATCTTACATTCTAAAAAGATTCTGGCTTTAAATAGCCTGCAAAGGGTTGATAAGCCGTAAAAATGACTCTGTACAAGAGAAAATCAAGTGCGCTTATTTCCAATCTGAATTTAGAAATCGGACATTAGATTTTAAGATACGTACATAGCATATAAGATAAATATTTGTTTATTGTTTTACTAATGTTCACTAAATATAAGGCCAAAGTGCCACTCAAGATAGAAGGTTATTAAATCTTGTTTTGTATGAGCGTAAGAGGGGTGTGAGAAATGCAGCATATGAGGTCATGTAAGAGAGATAACGGTTGACCTTATACATGAAATGTTAAGATTGTAGTGATCGAGAAAACATCCTCTCGGGAGTCTGTTCCAAAAACAGTAGCGATTCTTGGGAAGAAACTATTCGAGAAGCACTTCCTCCTTACTAACGGAATGCAAAGGTAATGGCGATGATTCGTTCTAGTGCACGTGGGTTTGCCGGGTTTTAGCTGTGAACGTCTGTATTAGCGAAACCACGGAATGCAGCTTGTTAAAACATTTGCCATGGAAATAGCAAATGAGAAGCTTGCGATGTCCCCGTCTGTGGAGAAACAGTTTATAGGGTGGAAAATAATTGTTCATCCACAAGGCCGTGTAGGCGTTTTTGAACTCTATCAAGGCTGAAAAGTGAGGATTTAACAGCAATACTCCATTTTGGTCTGATTTGGCTCTTGTAAAGATAGAGCATATCAGGAGTCCAGTACTTACTGAAGCGGTGCAAGAAACAGGACATTTTTCCAGCATCATTCATATTATATTAATAATATATTAGTAACCTCTAGACCAATGGTTTCAAATATTTTTCTCTGGTCCGGATTTTCGGAATGAAAATTTGCAATTTTTATATGATAAAAAGTACATTTAAAAGAAAAAGAAAACAACGACTAATAACGTGTTAGATATAATATATAACAAATAACTTATAATAAATCTAATGAAAGGTATGAGCTTGTTTTTGATGGGTAATCTCCTTTATATTAGGCCTAATTTGAGATAAACAAACTCTCATCTTCTCATCAACACAAAGAAGCCTTTTTTTTCTTTTTTTTTTTTTTGTTGTTGTTTTTGATATTTGTCAGAAGAGAAAATCCTTGTGAAAGTCCCGGTGAAAAAACCTAAGCAGCCCTACAGCAATGAACATCCATAGAGAGAAGGTTAAAGGGAGATAACTGCGGATTCGAAATCAGAACATTATCATTGATACCTCTGTCCTCCATTTTGCAGACCCTAGTTACTATATTCTTAATACTTGATATAATTAAAAAATATCCCAATGATAAAATTTGTCAATAATTATTTATAACTATTTATACTGGGCCTCATGTATGCAAATTATAAGTAATCAATAATAATATCGCACGTGCTAACACACGTTGTATGTTAAAAATTGATTACCAAGACTGTCTGGAAAGCAAGATGACTCTTCGGAAAGACGAAGTGACCCTCTAGAAATTTGGAGTGACATCTTGGAAAGACAAGAATTTACATTAAAGGATGAAGAATACAAGAGACGTAGAATGCCCTCTGGGTGACTGTAGCGGGGAGGGAGAATATATCACCCATCAGACTGATTTTAATGGAAACAACCTGGATGTGAACCCGGCTACAACGTGTGATTGCGGCAGAGGATTTAACGGTTTACGCGGTTTACGTATCCATAAGGCCCGCTGGTGCAAACAACGTAATTCTTCTATCGGAGAATGTAAATCAAGTGATGGGATTATGAATCTGGACTACACCCACAGCGTTCAGGATTCCATCGTTGAGCGACAGCACCCTGGAGAAATCCTAAGTAAACCAAGAATCCAGTGGCCCAAAGGTAACAGTAAGGCTGTTTGGACTCATCTTGACAAAGAGCTTTCTTTTATCCTTAATAATAATCTTAAGAGTCCGATATGGCAACAGATCAGTTCCTTTTGTAAAATAATATATGACGTTTGCTTTGAGTGGTTTGGACCAAATAATGGAAAAGAAAGATAAAAAATGAGGAAAAACGACCAAATCGACGACAAATCCAGAAAGGAAAGTTACGATCAGAACAAACATTACTGAAATATTATGCGCGCATCATCACGACCTAACATGCGCAGGTGAAATATTTGCGTAGTCGTTTATAACGATTTTTACGAGCGCGTCAATAACGGCAAACGCGTTCAGGAACTTTCATTACGGACAGAAGCTGCAAAGAGGAACAATCGTTTTATTTATTTCATTGAGAATTTACAAAGAGGAACGATCAATTAGATTTTCTTCATACCCTGCCTGGTAGCAAACGCTGCTGGTGGCGCCAGGGGTGGCGGTCACGCCATAGCCACCGAAACCGTGAGATCACCCCTGGTCGGCGGCTGATGAAGATAGAGTATCGAAGGTGCTAACACACGTTGTATGTTAAAAAAAATATAGTTTAAATTTTGAAATCATATTTATTTGTGGCATATGATTTTTTTTCAAATTGTTTCTAAATCTCTGATTTTCTTTCAATCCTTCTGCTTTACCTGTTATCCTCTTCCACTTCACCTGCTATCCTCTTCCGCATCAGCTGTTATCTCCTTCCGCCTCACCTGCTATCCTCTTCCGCTTCACCTGCTATCCTTTTCAGCCTCACTTGCTCACCTGCCTGCTATCCTCTTCCCTCACTTGCTATCCTCTTCCATTCACCTGCTATCCTTTTCTCCTCTTCCGCCTCTCACCTGCTCTTCCGCCTCACCTGCTATCGTCTTCCGCCTCACCTGCTATCCTTTTCACCTGCCCTCTTCCGCCTCACCTGCTATGCACTTCCGCCTCACCTGCTATCCCGCCTCACCTGCTATCCTCTTCCGCCTCACCTGCTATGCTCTTCCGCCTCACCTTCGTCTTCCTCCTCCTGCTATCCTCTTCCGCCTCACCTGCTATCCTCTCCGCCTCCCCTATCCTCTTCCGCCTCGCTATCCTCTTCCGCCTCACCTTTTATCCTTTTCGGCCTCTTCCGCCTGCTATCCTCTTCCGCCTCACCTGCTATCCCTCACCGCTATCCTCTTCCTCTTCACCTGCTATCCTTTTCGGCCTCACTTTCTATGCTCTTCCGCCTCACCTGTTATCGTCTTCCGCCTCACCTGCTCTCTTCCGCCTCACCTGCTATGCTCTTCCGCCTGCTATCCTTTCCGCCTCACCTGCTATCGTCTTTCCGCCTCACCTGCTATCCTCTTCCGCTCATTCTATCCTCTTCCTCTTCACCTGCCCTTTTTCGGCCTCACCTATGCTTCCGCCTCACCTCGCCTCCGCCTCACCTGCTATGCTCTTCCGCCTCACCTGCTATCGTCTTCCGCCTCACCTGCTATGCTCTTCCGCCTCACCTGCTATCGTCTTCCGCCTCACCTGCTATCCTCTTCCGCCGCGTCTGCTATCGTCTTCCGCCTCACCTGTTATCCTCTTCCCTCTCGCCTGCTATTATCTCCAGCCACACCCATGATGCATGCCGTACCATTTGGAAACCATTGGACTAGAGTTTGTTAATAATCAAGACACATTTATGTTCAAAGAGAAATTTAAATCACTTATGGTGAAATGCCGAATACAAATTTTTCAGTTTATTTCTGATATCTTCAAAAATCTTTGAGACACACACTATTGCTCGTTAACCTGGTCGCCGATTGTAGCTACCAAAAGATGTTACCCATGATCGAAATACACACATCTGTTGCCAAAAAAAAAAAAAATCCAAATGAGAATTTTTAGAAGTGCATTTTAAGTGGCGATGATAGCTTATTAAAAACAGAGATTTAAGCACTGTGAGGCCCAAGAAATGCGTCGACAATAAAAACACAAATGGGTCCTTTGCTGCCATTTCAAGAGGATTCATGTTATCTCTGAACTTATTCCATAACATTAATTTTCTGATATCAAGTCAAGTGAAAATATCTATTTTCATATCCGCCGTACTTTTCTGTGTGCCAAATTTTACTTTTAGATGAACAACCAAAATTTGTTATCGCTTTTACAAAGTTTTTGATGCTGCCATTTCATGTGAAAGAGAGATCGTGTTAGAGCTTGTTTTCTCTGACGTGCTTACAGCATTAGACGTTCATGGCTCACAACAACGTCCTATATTATGTTTCCCTTACTACCTTTGACACTTTAACTCCCTTCTTTGTCCAAATTCGTTAAGTAGATTATTCACCGTTTCCCTCTGCTTCTATTGCTTTCAATATGTCCTGTGAGTGTTAAATTCTCCATGCCCTCTTTCTTGATGCTCTAAGTAACTTTTGACCCTTTACCTTCCTTCTTTGTCCTTGTTGTGCTATCCATTCACTCAAACTCGTTAAGTAGGTTACTCGCTGTTTCCCTCTGCTTCTCTTGCCTTCAATATGTCCTGTGAGTGTTAAATTCTCCATGACCTCTTTCTTGTTGCTCTAAGTAACTTTTGACCCTTTAACATCTTTCTTTGTGCTTGTTCTGTTATCCATTCACTCAAACTCGTTAAGTAGGTTACTCGCTGTTTCCCTCTGCTTCTCTTGCCTTCAATATGTCCTGTGAGTGTTAAATTCTCCATGTCCCCTTTCTTGTTGCTCTAAGTAACTTTTGACCCTTTACCTTCCTTCTTTGTCCTTGTTCTGTTATCCATTCACTCAGACTATATCCTGTGAGTGTTAAATTCTTCAATTCACTTTTCCTCCTTATGTGTCTCAGAAACTTCAAGCTTTATTCCAATTGTATGCACGTTTTCTTTTTCTTCCTATTTTTCTGAACACTTACTCGTTCCTTCTATGTTGAGTCCATCGTATTCTTTCCATGATTTTCTCAGCATCCTTCTGTAAATCCATATCTCTGCTTCTGCAAGTCTCCCCTTCATCGGAGAAGAGATTGTACAGCATTCATTGTCATATAGGACATTAGATAGAACACAGAAATTCTGCACTCTTTTCTTTTCTTTCGAACGACATTTTCCGATTTCTTAATACTCTGCTTATTTTCGTAAAGTCATCGTTCATATTTCCAAATCACTTTCGAATTTCTCCGTTGCATTTTACATTGTGTTTTTTATTACACTGCTCTGATAGTTGAATTTCTGTATCTGCCCCTAAGCATCCCCAAGCTCCTGCCTCTGGCTGTATTTTTTCTATTGACGTGCAGGCATTGTGTCCTCTTACACTTAATAGTTTCTCCTTTCTTTTTGCTTTTCTTTTCTATCTTATTTAAGATTTCTTTCAGTGACCACTGCCATGTCCTCTATATTGCATCTTTCATGTATAGGATCATTTATAGGATCTTACTTTTTGAACTCGTCTTTTATAGTAGCGATTTGGACACTCTCAGCGAGAAACGAAGCGCATATATTTGTATATCCCACCCACAATACCAGAATGAGACAAATCATCTTTAGATCATCATAAATATTTCACTTGTGAACTGAGTAATTAAATAATTCACTTATTTCAGAATTCATTTCATCTACTCTAAATTTCTTTCTTTCTGAAGCAAAAAAACGGATATTCATTACAATTGTGTAAAAACATATCTAATCTATATATAAAATTCTGTGACTTCCGTTAAACCATCAGTACGTCAAACCCTCTAAAATTGCTATACATTAACCGATCGAAACTAAATTTGGGGAAGAATTGCAAACGTGTTGAGGATACAACGTACACTTGGTTTTACTAAGGTGTGTACCTTAGTACAATCAAGTTTCGTTAATCATGTTGGAAAAATTAAAAGTTTCATTATTTAATATAAAAAATACCACTACCATTTTAAAAACAATTTAATGATTAAAATAACAAATACTGTTTAATAAAAATGAAATATTGTTTTTTGCATATCTTCTCTTTAAGTTTTTATATACAAGAATCCAGTTTCCAGTTCGCCCTGCGTTTGCGAGAACTATAAATAAATAACAAGGCCAAACGATTCAAAAAGTTGAAATTTGGCTTAAGAAAGAAATATTTATGCATGACAGTTTTATATTGCATGCTCAAGAGTAAGAAATCCTAAGAATTTATTCTTCGCTGTTAAAAAGGAAAAAACCGAAATTTTCTTTAAAAAATATTGTTTACCATGAAGTCGTATAAAATTAAATTAAATTAAAGAAATTATGAAACTTCGTAGTAGGGTTTTGGTCAGTATTTTTCAAAACAAATCAGCTTATTCAAATTTCAGTGATTGGTTTACGAAATTGAACGAAATGTAAAGTATGTAAATCTTAACAAAACTGTTAGCGATAAATTCAACAATGCGAAATACTGGAAGGTTTTCAACACATGTCAGCATGTTGCAAATTAAATTCTAGTCTTTGAAGTTTTACACTTTACACGGGTCTGAGTCTATAAATAATTTACAATCGTTTCTCACATTCTCTTATTCAAGTTTATGCATTAATCTCAAGACAGTAGCAAATATTATTAAAAACGACATCTAAAATTTCTATGGAGAGATCAGAAAATGGAAATTAATATAGGAGATCCCATTGTCTGAACTATAAATCTTATGTCTTTTCCTTTGAGAAGTTTCTAAATAAATCGTTCAAATTGCTTTTATTTAACAGAGTGAATCCTTTTGTTGGATTTAACTATGTTGGAGAATTGAGGGCTTTATCGTGGGACGTGTTAAGGTTTACGAGTAAATCATAAAGAAACTTTTTTTTTAAAATCGTGTTCACCCCAAGTGTCACTAAGACAGAAAAGGTTACTGGGGGGGGAGTGGAAGAATTAGAAAACAGAAATATTACTAAAAAGCGAGAACAAAAAGAAGAAAAATCAGAAGGATAGAAGATAGCGATTAATATTGCATTGAAATTTTTGAAAATCAAAGTTGCTGGGAAGCGTGGAGCTGAAAGA
This sequence comes from Acanthosepion pharaonis, assembly GCA_903632075.3. Lineage (NCBI taxonomy): Eukaryota > Metazoa > Mollusca > Cephalopoda > Sepiida > Sepiidae > Acanthosepion > Acanthosepion pharaonis. The sequence continues at coordinate 600,892 of CAHIKZ030002225.1, read as the reverse complement.
GCGTTCCACAAGTGAGAAGTGCGAAAAAAAGGAAACTGTTAGCATAGAACTTACGGTTACATCTCGACAACTCAACTGTAAATTGACAGCCTAGCCAGACTAGTTCAGTTATTTGTCAGACGTGATACATGCTTAGGCGGTCATGTATCTTTCAATACATGACTGACGAGGCAGTAGATTGCCATTTTTTCTGCCGTAGACTTGTCAACCAAGGCTAAACAATCCGGTCTGTCCAGCTATTTACCCATAGCTGGGAGGAGAAGAAAAGGAATCAAACCTTTCCCAAGGGTATTCGCACATAAGTGAACGTAATGGATTTGACTGGAATTCGAACTCGGCTCTTCGATTGCTCAATCCAAGCCGCTATCCATTACTCCACCATGTCTGATCAGATTTATAAAGGCTAGGTATCATAGCGAAGAGCTCATCCAAAGAGCTTATAACGAAAGTATTTATAGAAAAGGCACAGGGAGGCAAATTAATGGCAGTGGGAGACAAACTGAAACAGAGACGCCAGATCAGATATTGATGAGTGTTTGAAACAAGATTTGTGGACGATCGGTTTTACAGCTGACACAATTTTTGATTTGATTAAAAAAGCACACCTTTTTGTTATGCAAAACATAACAGAGATATCTTTAGTTCGCTTCCGCATTTGCTTGTTTGCTGCTCAGGGTCTCAGTATATATATGGTCTCTAAATGTTCTCTTGGTCTCCGATTTCATACACTTGTCTTTTTTTATTTTATACTTTTTTTTCCATTGGTCACGCCGAATAAATTTCCCACAATGTTGTTAGAATGATTCACACAGCATCTTCTATTCAGGATCTGACACAATGAATGTGATTCAGACAATCATCATGCAGGACGAGAGATACGCAAATCACACGTGACGACAGCGAGAAGAACACTGAATTAACAAGAACAAATTAATTAAACGTAACTATAAGAGAGCAAATATAATAAATTTCATATTATTACACATTGCATATTAATAATTACAACGCACTTTTAAAAATTAATGTATAATTTCTACTAGTGTAGTCATAAAAATTCTTCTAAGACAGATGAGACAAGGTTGGTTTTCCCCAATTATGCGCATGCTCACGACGCAAATTCGCCAACACATAACGAGTAATATGCTCAAGTTTATTGTTACTATCACAACATTTCAATCAGTGTGCCGCTGGTCTCCTTCGGGTGTTGGTCGATTCATGTAATCTTCAGGGAAATTAGAACTGAAGAGTAAATGCATCGTTTGGGGGATACAATTTCCTCGTTTCGCTAATCATGTCAAGGGATATCTTGTCTAATTCGTATTTAATACTGACCAGTTATTTCTTGCCATACTTGCATATGTTTGTTGATCTTAACAACTTCCCATCTATTGTAGGAGACCCTCTCCCTAACCCTAGCGTTGCCGCGCCCTCACCAGTATTAGTTTCCATAACAAGTATTATTTTTTTCTTTTAGATGTTGAACTTGCTAACCCTACATCTAATTCAGAAATGTCCTTCTTTTTGTTTGGTTACCAACTAAAGCTAGAGGTCCCAGTTTTCCATTCTATTAACCCTTAGTTGAAGGGGGACGAGATTGATCTGTACCTTTCCAAGAGTGTCCTTCAGCGGATCCAACTCCCTGAGCTGAAAATTAAATTCGACGCGCCAAACGTGACATTCGCGTCGATAAGTACAACGCTCTGCGCACGTCCAAATGATAATTGGAAAGGAAAAAAAGCAAGTGAGAGAGGAGAGTAAGAGAAAGTGAAAGGAAAAAAAAAGAAGAAAAGAAGTAAGGAATAAAGCAGCATGGAAGAAAGCAACAGAGAATGTAGGGAAGAAAATAAAGATTAAAAATAATGTTGTACCAATTCTTTAAAATGAAGGATGGCAGACAAAATTTAAAAGAAATATAAAAATTTAAAAAGATGACTCACAGGAAGTTGAATTTAGTTGAAGGAAATTACTGAATTAAAAAGGATATTTTTTTAATTAAAAATAAAATTGTTTACCTTCTTGACAAGAGCTACCTTGAAAACCAGGGCAACACTTCCAAGCCATTTCTTTACGGACACGGAAGACTTTTCGGTACTTGGGTCTCTGTGCAATTCTGGAACAGAAAAAAATATTATTAAAAGCAATTCATGGAAATCATCATCATCACCCAAGCCACAACTATCATCATCATCATCATCATCGTCTACTGCTGTCATCGTTGTCTTCACCTACACCATCACCACAATTATTATCATCATCATCATCATTGCCACTAATGTGATTATAATCAGGATAATCCCTATCACTCACATACCAATTTCCGTGATCTCTTTCCAAGAGTTTAAATGTGATTCCAAATTTGATTCATATGAAAAATGAACAATTTACTTGACTAAATTAGTATTAATTGAATACATTATTTTTATTAAATTTTTAAATATTACTTTCTGAGTATATATGCAAACAAACGTTTATATATATATATATATATATATATATATATATATATATATATATATATATATGTGTGTGTGTGTGTGTGTGTGTATTTTCAGAAATAATAATAATGCCCACTCGTAATCGAGGAAATCCGTCTCCTAGGGCGGCTAGCCAATCCCAATTGCAGACTCTCTGTACTTTACACTGCAACTATGCTGAGCAGACCTTAGTTACTGTTTCTATGAGAGAGTGTGTTATCTAGAATGATCAATAATCTGAACACCAGCACACTCAAACCCTCCGTTATAGCACAGCTCTCGACGGCACCAAGTGTTCCGTCTACACTCACAAGGCTTGGGTCAACCCGTCGTGTGGTTTTCAGGCACTTCCTAAAGGTGCCGCACAATGGCGTCGTCCCCACTCCAGACCAATAACATCAGGAATTCTACTGCCTGACAAATCGACCATGGAGCGATTCGAACCCGGGTCTCCCGGACAGAAAGCGAGCGTTGTAACCACTCAGATACAAGCTTGTTAACCATTACACCGCCTCGAGGTGCCTATCATACAATTAATAGAAATAATCACATATATACACGCACACACCAATAGGTATAGAAACATGATAGTCCAAGCGTTTATCGTAAAAAGAAAAGACAACCTGCTGCGGTAAAATCTTCTGCCTTGTCAGTCACAGGTTGAAAGACACAGGATCGACGAATCGTGTATCACAGAAAGAAACGGCAACCTACTGGTGGAATATCTTCTGTTTTTTTTAGTCATGGATTTAAAGAGACATGATCGCCCAATTGTCTATTGCAGAAAGAAAAGGCAAATCTATCACGGGAAAATCTTCTTTCTAGTCAGTCATGAATCGAATGGAACAAAATCGCCCAATCGTGTAACGGCAGCCATCTGGTGAAAAATCTTCGTCGGTCGTGAATCGAAAGAGACGTAATCTCCCAAGAGTGAATCTCAGAAAGAAATGGTAACCAAGTGGTGGAAAATCTTCTGACTTGTCAGTCATGATTCGAAAGAAACATAATCGACCAATTGTGTTTTGCAGAAAGAAACGGCAATCTAGTGGTGAAAATTTTTCTTCTTTGTCAGACATTAATCTAAGAAGACATCATTGGCCAATCGTGTAAAGAAAAAGCAATCTCCTGCGGGAAAATCATCTGCCTTGTCAGTGATGAATCGAAAGAGACATGATCGTCCACTTGTTAAATAATAGTTTAGCAGACTATTATTTTTAGGGGAACTGTATCTCTGCTATGACTTTCTCGGGTTGACCTTAGGGATCAGATACAAGACAAAATAATTGAAGTCGATTTTGATTGGCTGAACGGGCGTGGGAATGATAGATAGAGAAGGGGGAGTCCGGGTCTTACACGTCGAACAATGTAGACGTATTAATTTCATATCTAGAAACTGCTTCCCAGTGAAGGGAGAGAGCGGCCCCACCACTGGCGAGATAGAAGATATATACGTCGACGTTAATAAACTAGATAAATTAAAAGTCTTTGTATTGAAGTTCTTGTATTTCGGAACCAAAACAACTGGCGACCACCGGCCGTGAAAGAAGAATGCAACTTTATTATGGAATTGAAGCCGTCGCCCCAAGACCATTCTTACCAAGGGGCTATACAACACATTCGCGTATCACAGAAAGAAAAGGCAATCTTCTGCGGGAAAATCTTCTGCTTTGTCAGTCATGAATCTAAAGAAACTTGATTTGCCCAATCAAGTATCTCGTTGGCACTTAACTGATTGATAGCTTCGAATGGAATTCCAATTGTCAGTTTTATCATGTCAGATGTTAACTTCGACACTTGGCCATAAGTTCTGATGAAGTTCGTAGATCGTCGGTGTATAATATGTCCGCCTTGTGGTTAGAGTTAGGGTTCTTCTTTGCTTTTCTATGTCTCTTCATGGTGTGGACAATAAGGACTTTCTTTTTCAGTCATTTCTTTTGCTCTAAGTAACTATTGATCCCTTATTATATCTCTTTGTCTCTTATATGTCAGCCATACTGGCGAATCCATTAAGTAGTTACTACATGTTTCTCTTCCTTTCAGTATTTCCTGTGAGTGTTAAATTCTCTAGGCCTCATTATTTCCTTATGTGTCTAAGAGATTTCAGTTGTTTGTTTGTTTATAATTGTAAATATAAGTTCCCTGTAAACATAGAGCGTGGCCTTCATACAGGTTTTCTGATCGTCCACTGACAACCCCGCATGGCGTTCCCATTCTCGTTCGCGCCGATACTCACTAAATCTGGACAAGACCCGCTGCACGTTCGCAAAGAAGTAAAAATGAAAATAAAACGCCGCGGCAAGAAATGAGAACTCGAATCCTCTTTCCAATATAATTAGATGTTTTATTCATGGCTACATTTGCTCAGTGTGGGTCGGTAGATAGGTCACCCTTAAGACAGCTTCTGCCATGTCGGATTAACCGCTCGACTCTTCCCCCTACAGACTCACTGCCAACCTCAACATCACGACGCGTGGCTGGTAACACGAAAGAGAGACATCGCAACTAGCAGAGAGACAGTATACTCACCGTCAATGACAAACTAGACCTAACTTCAATCCTTAGTATGGCTGTTAATATAGACTAGAAACTGGAAATCATCAATATCCGGCTTATTTTCACTAGACCTCAAAAGCCTTTATCCACACATTTTATTTTGTTCTTTTTGTGATGTCAACGAACACTCGTTACCACTTTTGTAATGTCAACGAATACTCGTTGTCACTTTCGTAATTCTCGTTGTAGTAGAGACTTTGTAATCGCAGATACAACTATTGAACAATACTGGTGTCAGAGGAATATCACTCACTGGTGTCAGACGAATATCACTCACACTAATAGTACTTGCTCGATAATACTCGCTCGAATAGTAACCACCGAAGAGTGATCCGAATAGTAATCCATATAGTGATGATATTCACTAACCGCCCCACGCGGTCGGATTCGGCACATGGTCAAGTTTATTGTGGGGTATCCGAACCTGTAGGCTCAGGTAAAAATTCCCCTTAGACACCGTAAAAATGAGGTCGGTTAGCTGTCTACCACCCCAGACGAGACTCTACCCTTCGGCATAGCCTCGTGTGGGTTCCTCTGTATACAGAGGCAGAGAGTTTCACAAACACACTAACGAAGTAATCCGGATAGTGATGATATTCACTAACGGCCCCACGCGTTCGGATTTGGCACAAGGCCGAGTTTATTGTGGGGTTACCGAGCCCATAGGCTCGGGCAAAAATTCCCCGTAGACACAGTAAAAACGGGGCCGGGTAGCTGTCTGCCACCCCAGACGAGACTCTGCCCTTCGGCATAGCCTCGTCTGGGTTCTTCTCTACATAGAGGCGAAGTAATCCGGGTAGTGAGCACTTAAACGCCATGCTAATTCCTATATATACATTTCCTTTACCATCACGTGGTATGCTTATTCAAAATGGGATCACCCGTGTTTGCGCTCTGGTGATCTGTGTTCAAACTTCAGTGTCGGCGGCGGCACTTTATTCCTATATAACAGTTTCTTTACGGTCAAGTGGGTGCCGATTAGAAGACCCGCCTTCAAAGATTATCTATCGGCCATAAACTATGAACCATGACATCGAGATAAAATTCTACCTTCGACTTCTATGTGGCTGTGTCTCATAGTGTAAGATTCCTTTTCTATTTTTGATTCTCCTTAAAACTTCCTCGTTGCTGACAGGCTCTCTCCATTGTATTTTTAACATTCGACAGTAAAACCACATTTATGTGATTTCAAGTCTCTTCTTCATATGTAAGGAGATTGCATTCATTGCCATATAAAAGATTAGATATTACGTAGCAGTCCAGCACTCTTTTCATTATTTCTGTTATAATCAGTTAATACTTTGCTTAGTTCATTAAAATCACCTTTTGCTATTTACAATCGCTTTCGAATTTATGTGACCGTCGTCTCTTACTAGAAAACCAAGAGAGTTACAGTTCTGTATTATTTGCTTTATTTTACATCCCCAATACGTAGCTGGCATCTTGATCTGAATCTTTTGCAAACAACCATACATCCGGGTCGTTATCAATTAAAAAAAAAAACATGATTAACTTATTTTGAACATGTGGTAATATAAGCTGATCCAATATTCTTATTTCAGATAAGAACTTTCTATAATCTCCTTAATTGGATTCAACAGACTGACACACTCTCTATGCATAAAACTTGCCAATGTATTTAACCGTTGCTTTAAACCATTATGTAGGGTACTTTGTGCCGATCATGGTTGTACACATGATCAATTGAGGGCAAGTAATTACGTTACAAGATTTATAATAACCTATGATGACGCGCATTTCCCCATGAAAAGGTGATTTTTTAAAGCAACAAGTTACTCACGGGTTACTGACAAACCTCCGTGGAATCAGAAGCAGGAGCAATAGAGATAAAGTTTGAAGGGATCAGACGACATGGCTTCCTTATTTAAGTGAAGAAGAAACGCCATCTTGTTTCAATCTCGCATTCTCTTTCCAAGCAACAGAAAAAAGAAAACAAGAACTGACAAGCAAAATTTAAGTCAAATTACGACAATTCCATCGAATACAAGAGAAGAAGATAATGACGAAGAAACACACGGGTAATTTTTATATTTGAAGGATATTATTATTTCATTGGTGTTGTGTCACATACATTCTAATCCAAACCCTAAATCTAAACCTATTCTATTACAATTGCTAGCGAAACCTTTTCTGGGTGGTACTCTCGACAGAAGGAACTTGTGAATCATCAGAGAAATGTTTTATGTTTTGCCTGTTGTCTACTATCTTCGACGGTCCAAATGGTTTAAACACATGAAGAAGTCAAAAGAACAAAAAAAGAATATCGCAAAAAAAATAAAGAAAAGAAAAGAATATTCCGCTGTGAAATACTGACTGGTTGATTTGATTTTTTACGGCTTATCAACCTTTTGCATGTTATTTAACATCAGGAAATATTTTTAGATTACAAAAATGTTTTGGAAATAACAAAGATTATAATATATCAAACCCGACTGAAATTCTAATTCGACTCTCAATTCTGAGCCGTTGCCACCACCCGCGCTTTTAAGTTTACAGCACCTGGGGTATTCTTAAGCGGTCACCCATCTTAATACAGTCTAGGCTCGACGTTACTTAACTTCGGTGACTGTACAAGAACCGGTGTTTCACTGTAACATGGCCGTAAACAGCTGCCGCGAAGTAAGTATCAAATATAATACTACACATCACTGCAGAAAAAACAACTATCTTTCAAAAATGAATTCTTTTCGTTTGTTCGACGTTTGGCTTTGCTTCAAACAACAATTCGTTTTACTTTGAGATAAAAAAAAGTCATAATAAATAAAATTCTAGGTGCATCAAATCTAGGCGGCTGTCTACCAAGGGAGAAAGACACCCGGTGGAAACTAACCAACATATACATTGCTTATAGACCTAACATCTCCCACCCAATAAGAAGAACCAAAATTAGAAACGCCTGATTGAGGGGAAAAAAAGTCAAATACAAATACATCGTTGCTGCCTAAACATGTTAACAGGAAATATATTCAAAATATTTTCTATCCACGCATAGATAATAACATTGTTTATACGTCTCTCTGTCAATCGCATTGACATATAAAATAACTTGTCCGACTTTATTAAAATCATTTATATATCCTTTGATTTTAATTAGGGTTTATATTTTGTCTACTTTCTTTTTTGTTGCATAAGATTGAAAAGCAAATCTTCGGAATCATTTTTACTGGTGAAAAAAAAAAGTTCTCTCTGTTAATCTAAAGTTTTTCCTTGTTTTATTTCTAAAAGTTTTTTTAGTTGTCCGCACCTAAAATGCAGTTCTATTTTTTAATCATTTCATTTTAGAATTTTATATATCTATAAGTCTACCATTCGTCCATGCTTAGAATATTGCTGCCACATATAACTTGACCCCTGCTATTTACCTTGTGTTCTTTGATAAAATCCAAAGAAGAATCATTAATATTATTGGTCCTGATCTGGCAGCTCGGCTTCAGTCAAATTCCCACCGCCATAAGGTTGCTTCTCTGTCAGTTCTATAAATACCTTCTGTTACAGGACCTTACCCATAATAACATAATGGACTATTCCATAGGTAATAAATACTGCGCCTCAAGAGGAAGCAGGGAGTTCAGTCCGAAGTCGGAAGACCGGCTGACCGGCTGATCGGTTGAACTCTCTGCCTTCGGGCGGGGAGGAACCCGAACGAGGCTACGCCGAGGGGCGGAGTCTCTTTCGGGGAGGTAAACCGAACCTGATCCCGTTTATATGGGTTCAAAGAGCATATTTTTGGCCGAGTCCACGGGCTCGGAGATCCCACGTCAAACCGGCCTTGTGCCACATGATGCCCTCGTGGGTGGGGTGTGACTAAATACTGTTCAGTCTGAAGTCTGGAGTGAGGTCCGTCAGAAGTCTGTCAGTCAGTCAGAGCGAGCGAGTCAGTCAGTCGAGTCAGAGGCAGTCCGAAACAGAGTCGCGTTCAGACAATTACTGCAAGACATTGGAATAGTGATACTGGTCGAAACTACATTGTTCTCCCTACTAAACCTGATTGTTCGTACTAACACTTTCTACTTTGTATATATTCCTGTTTGTAATATATCTGTGTTATTCCATACCTGTGTTCGAGTTCTTCTTTATTGGTTCTACCTTGGACCATCACCGTGGTACAAGGACCTGGACAATAACACTTTCATAATAATTGTTCAGATGAGCTCTTCGCTATGGTTTGGGTCAGTGATTGTGACTAGCTAAGTTTAATTATAAGACAGAAGACTATCTTTTCCTCATCCCCTTTTTTGGCCTTGTGTCACATTTTTGTATTTAGAATAAATAATCACTCTTCGCTATGGTACCCTAGACTTTATCGAGATCTCATCAATTTACAAATGAGCTGACTAGATGTAGCCGTAACTTCTATGCTAACAGTTTCTTATCTCGCACTTCTCACCCGTGGAACTCATTTCTGACTTCATGCTTTCCAGCCAACTTTAATCTAAAAAAATTTAAATACAAAATCAATCGCTATCTACTGTCCTCCTGATTACTCTTTCCCCTTCCAGCTTATTATTAACGTTTCTGTTTCTAATCCTTCCACACCTTATAACCCCTTGTGTCTTAGTGCATGGGATGATACCGATTAAAAAAAACTAAGCAAAACAATAAAGGAATTAATACGCAAGAGGGGGGGGGTGAAGAGTGAAGTAAAAACTGTGATGACGTTATTGAGGAGAAAGGACAATAAAAGAACGGATTTCAAAATGATAGATGATAATTGACATTGCTTTTAAATTCGAGGAGATCGTAGTTGACAGGCAAGCAAGAGGTTCTGCAGGCTAGAAATGCGAGGGAAGAAACTTCTAGAATAGAACTTATGGTTGCATGTAGCAACTTCAACAGTAAAATGATGAGACCTAGCTGCCAATCTAGTACTTCGCTTAAATTAATGAAATCGGGGTACCAAAAAGGAAAGCTCACTAGAACAATTGACATGAAAATATTCACAGAAATGGCATAGGGAATCTATATTACGGTGGTTGGAAAGTGATTGAAGCCGAGATGCCAGATCAGACCCGATAATATTGCAGATTCTTCTTTGGATTTTGTCAAGAATTTCTAATTACATAGCAGAAGCACCCGACCAGATGTGACAATTTTCAGTTCACGGACGAATCACCGTCTTTTAAAGGCGCAAAAACGAGCCTGACACGAGGAACTTTCCTATTCGCGGACCCTAGCAATTGACGCAATATAATCTTTCCCCTTCATATTAATGGGAAATCAGTAGTATACTCTGTGTTTATAAGAAAAAAATATTTAGAGGGGAGCAAAAAGAATCGGGCATAATGAGGTTTATTCTTACTGTACAGGCTAATGTCTTTAGAAACAAAATGCCCAGGTAAAACGGGAACGTTTAAAAATAAAAACAGGACAAAAATGGGTGTGAAGATTAAAGTGTTTTTATTTTCATCATGTGAAAATTAATACCATAAGATTCTTGTTGGGTATAATCCTTTCAGTGAATGAACTGTTCCAGTCACAGTCACAGGAGGTAACTCACAAGACAGAAATGAAATAATGAAACCGGCAGAGACTGAAGTTCTAAGATAGTTCCCAAATAGTTACGACAAGAGTCAGTTTCTGTGAATCCACGAAACTTACCAAGAACTGATATACAATATTGCTGACGAGGAAGCTCACCTGTTCAACATAAAAGGTATTTAAATGTCCAATAAAACAACAGTACAATACAACAAATTCGCGCATAATGTGACTATGAAATGCATCATGGGTACAATATGGAGGTCGTAAATAAGCACAGAAGAAATGATAGTAAAAAGCAAGGTCGAACACACATAATGCAAGTATGGAAGAGTGAATTTTTACTCTCTATTCTGTTCTTGTTTCTTTTCCGCTAATTCATTTCTTTCTATTCTTTTCTAGTGATTAATCTCCTAAGGGCGGGTGGGGGGATCAGTGGAATAGTGGATAGTGGCTCGGAGCTCGAATTCTAGTCGAATCCATTAATACTAATACTCTTGGGAAATGTATGAATTCTCTCCTTCTCCGCCCTCCCCGCTATGGATAAATAGCAGGACAGACTGGGTTCTATAGCCTTGGACGGTAACTGGTCTAAGAGAAGGAAAACTCTGAAATCGAAGGTTCCATTTGGGCTGCACCATTTCTCTGTATTAGGCTCTTCTTCAAAAAGTGTGGTTCGCTCTGTACAAAGTCTTCAATACTATAATCAAAATCTGGTTGTGGGTTCCTAAATTCCTGAGTTGCTTGACCCTCCATACTTCAAAAAACGATAGGAGAGTCCAGCAGCCATCTCTTAATATCGATACTGGAATGTTATAGAGATGTTTTATTTTCTGAACACAGTTAGCACATTGTGGCCGTGTTCGTAGTTAATATTATTAACTATTGGCTTTTCCTTTTTTATTATTAAGGTTTCCATTATTTTTAATCTTTCTTACAAGTGGACAGGGTTATTATGTTTGTATTTTCTACTAGCATGTTTCGGATGGAGTCTGGTAAGTTTGTGTGTGTGTTTAATGGATTCTAATAGAGATGTGGTCAGATTGGTGTAACGTAAGGCGTCTGGATAGGCATGTAGTAGTGTGACCAATGTAATTATTTATTAATTCAGTTTGATCAGAAACACAGTTCCTTAATAGGCATTTGAACTCATAGATAATGTTCATTCGTTGTAGTTTTCATTTTTCTGGTGTGTTGTTATTTTTGAGGATAAGGTTAGGTGTTTTAATTTTTTGTAGTAGAAAATTTGATTTTTTTGTTCGGGTTAATTGGCGTAGTATATTTCTTTATGATATTTCTAAATGAATATTTATCTTGTTTCTAGTTGATGTGCATTTGGCTTTTGTAGAAAATATTTGTTATTTTTAACTGCATTTTCACTATCGTTGTTATTTACTTTGAAGATTTAATTTGATCGTCTATAAGGTGGTTAGAGAACCATTGTTAGCTAGTGTTTGTTTTACATTATCGAATTCTTTAAGGAAGAGTAGTCGAGTCCCTATAACTCTAGAAACATACACACAACCCATACAGCCAATTAAAAAGCAAAAATAAAATCACTCTTGATAATAGTTAAAAGTATAGCTGAAAATGCTTGGATTTATAGAACATTTGGACAGTTTCTGCACACTCTGTGTCTAAATATATATATATATATATATATATATATATATATTTGATTGGTGTATACGGAATAAATTTCAAAACCCAACAAATACTATTCTTAAAAGAGTGCTCAATACAGAGTAGAGCAAATATAATTATTTATTCGAAAAATTATAACATAAATATGTTATAAAATCACTACAAAAATAGCCATTTTGTTTTAACACTTCTGGTGTCTTATCAAATGATGGTGTTGAATTCAACATATATATATATATATATATATATATATATATATATATGGAGAGAGAGAGAAGAATACTGTCCCATAAATAATTTTTAATGTTTTTAAAGAATTTGTTTGATTCAATGAGAGGATCATAATAGGCTAAAAGTGTAATCTTCCTTTCTGTTCAAGACGCGATAGCAACACGCGTTGATATTAAGAGGAGAATGAATGTAGTTAAAAAAAAAAAAAAGCATGACATAATGGTGGCACTTCGCCAGATTTTGTTGAACGCGGTATCGACTTACGATGTCTGCTTTGTCAGCTCATGAGTCTATACCCGAACCCGGCCCACTTCAACACGTAATGCTGGCGATGGAGGCCAGGCGAAAGGAAAGATTAATTTTGCCAAGATTAATTCTGAAAACTTGTCTAGAATCTTCGGTTGCCAAATCTGCTTCAGGTTTCCGGATACTTCCATGTTCAGGTCTCTGAATGTCGATAGATGTGTTTCATTCTTGTCAAGGTTGAAGAGTAAATTGAAGATTTAGATACAACTCCTTCCTTTCCTCTCCTTCGGCGTTTACAATTATATTCCAGGGTATGGGCACCCCTGTATGTGTGTGCGCGAGCACGCGCATTTGTACTAGACCTCACACGCACACATTAACATAGACACTGCATTCCATATACATGTACACACAATTACAGACATATGCTCATTCACACTCACAGACACACAAAGCAGTTTCAACGCAAATATACACCGATCTACACTCGTGTTCATCCGCTTGTAAACAGATAAACCGATCTTTACGAGATCCAGAGCAGTTTTCAAATAAATTGGTAACCTAAGAATTTTATAGATTTATATAGGTATATTTGGCTGCGTATTCCTTACTTGTATACGTTTCTGGGTGGGAGTGTGCGAGAGATAATACGTCTAAATTATTTAACCAGATATGCCTGAATGGAAATATACTGCCTATATATATAAAGGCAGTATATTAGGAAGCAAGATGGAGGATGGAGGATTATTTTGAATGAAAAAGAAAATATAATCAAAAATTTTTAAGAATACGTTTTGAAAGCGTCGCCCATGTGACGACAACGTGACCATGCTAAACGGAAAGCTGATCATTTTAAAAATTTTCAGTTATCTGTTTTGGATAAGACTTGTTGTTTATGTCCATCGTCTTTGTCAAATTGAACTGAATTGTATTTTAATGAATATTGTCTTGAAAAAGGTTTATTAAACCGAAACGTCAGACGTCGACATTTCATTCATTTTAAACAACATAATTGCATTTAAGGATTTTTGTTTGTTTTTTCCAAATTTTTCTTCATATATATATATATATATATATATATGATAAGCGCTGTCTACGTGCCATCTGTGGAGTTAGACTTCAAGACAGGGCATCCAATGTAGACCTGTTTAACAGGTGTAATATTGGAGGAATCGAGACTTTTCTCATGCAGTCTCAGTTACGGTGGACTGGTCATGTCTTGAGAATGTCTGATGACAGGATACCCAAGATCCTAATGTACAGCCTGTTAGATCAGGGCTACAGGAACGTAGGACACCCATGGCTTACATACAAAGACAAGCTGAAGAGCAACTTGTCAGCTATCAATATAGCTCCTAACCCCCTCGAGCGCTTAGCCTTGCAGCGGGTAGTGGAGATCAACGTTTCTTAGTCGACTCAGAGGTTTTCAACCTGCTAGTCTGAATCGTCTCCAAGAAGCGAGAGCTAGATCTAAAAGGTCAGCCAATCTAACAGTGACCTAATCCCACAATCCTTACTCTTACTCCATATGCAGCCTCCTTTGTAAATCATTTGCAGGTCTTAAGTGCCACGTAAGATTATCGCACAAAATTCATAATTGACTGAATTGGTTAAGTTGTCAGATTCTCATGCGTCGAAACTGACGGGAGAATCCATTATTATATATGATAATAAAAAACTTAGTCAATACTAAACAAAACAATAAGCTGAAATTGAAGGAGGAATTTACTCGATCGCCTGTAATAATTGTCACAAAAATACATAGGAGAAACCTCAAGGAATCTGTATTAAAGATTATATGAACACAAAAGGGACATTTTACAAAACAATACATCAAATGCGTTGGTTGCCCACCATAACGAGACTGACCACAAGTTTGATATAAAAAATGTTACTCCGATCAAAAGAGAAAAACAATTCACTACGACAAAAATGTCTAGAGAGTACCTTAATTGCACGATAATCTACATTAAATTTGCCCCCGAGATCTTACAACAATTTCACCATTCCTGATAGATCTTCTATTATCACAGTGTGTGATACTTACTAACAAAAGCGATGGCTAGATTATACACGAAAAAGAAACGAATTTCTATTTTAGATTCCCAGCATCTATCGTTCGTGTGCCTGTGTAGGCGCACCAACCTAACAAATTTCTTCCGAAAACGTGTCACACGAAAATTTTTTCAACTTTATCATACATTTTTCCCATATATATATATATATATATATATATATAAAGAAAGAACAGCAAGATATATAATCCGGTGTTCTTATAGATATTTTTATTTTTACAAAATAGTGCTCAATGTAAATTTACAGAGCATTAATATTATAAATTAATTGATTTAAAATATGTTTTTTTTCCGAATTTAATTTTGTGATTAAATTAAAGACATTAGTTCCATTTCATCCTCAAGCGAATTTTGGAGTAACTTTTAAAATTACTGGGTTTTAAATACACAGCTAAAACAAAATTCATGTTTCCAAGGTTACAGATAAATCTATTTTTCTAGAGAGGGGTGTTTGTGTGTTCAATATGTCTATATTTTAATGTATCAGTTATTGCTACGTTTTGGTAGTGGGTAGGGATGTATTTTTCAATGAAATCTAACATCCGTTAAAAGCGTGTCGTCTGGATTTTTTAAAATTATATTGTTAACGGCTAAAATTCTTACGGCATTTTTTTCTTCGTATATTTAAAGATTTTTTTTGTGGGGGGTTAGGTAAGAATACTTTTTATTTAACTACGATTTGAAATATATATATATATATATATATATATATATATATATATATATATATAATAAAAAAAGGCTTATACACTAATATTCCATGGTCATAATTTATTCCATTGGAATCGTAAATACGATCCAATTCATCAGACCTACAAATTCAAAAAAGAAAACAGAAAAAACAACTCCGGAAATAAAAATAGAATATAGATTCTATCCTCTTGGAATTTTTTATTAAAAAATATACATATATGCGTATGCACCTATGTATATATATTTATATATTTTTACATATGTATGTGTATATTTATCACTAATATTAGCTATATATATATATATATATATATATATATATATATATATATATATATATATATAAAAAATATTGTTCAATTGTCTATTTTAGTGAAATGATGGTGAAGCCTTTCAAAAGCAGAACATGTAGTCAAATGAAATTATCTATTAATAATAACGTTTAAATAAATAAATAAATTATATATATATATATATATATATATATATATATATATATATAATTTAATAAATTAAGAACATTATGTCTGCTTATTTTGATCATAATCCTTTCATATTCCCGAATATTTTTCTGTGTATTGCAATTGAGTAAGTCAAGAAATGCACTGTAACAGTGAGGATCACTTTTATTTCCCAAGTACTTTCCATCTCTTTCTGAGATCGAATTTTTTAACTAAGTCGTCTACATTTGTTGAAATTATAAAAGAAGGGTGTAACAAACAAGTAAACACTAACATTTTAAGATTTTAATTATTTCAATACGAAGCTTTATAAATTTATTTAATTTAATTAAATATTGGCTTAATTCTTTCACTTCTTAATTCAGCATAATAATTTTCGTATATAAACAGAGCAAAAACCTGAACTCATGAAGTACCCGACAGAAATATAATATCATTTTTTATGCGCTTTTATTAAACTTAGTATAATGACTAAAATGAAAGGCATTAAGTTGCTACCAGAATAAAAAAAAATATACTCGAAATGTAATTTGCGTTAGATTAATGTGAAATGAAATACATTTATTTTAGATTTTACAAAAATTTTTAGTAAAATATTCATTTATATGCGCATAAAATTCTGAAGGAAAAATTAAATTAATTAATTGCTGTAGAAAGTCTCTTAGTTATTGCTGTATACAAGAATCTGTAAATAAATGCAGGAAAACAGAACCACATAGGTAACCCCCCAAAAAAAAAACCAAAGACCGTCACCGATGAATCGGATAAGTCTTTTCAAGACACTAAAACTGACTGAATGGCAGACACGTGACTATTTCACGGTTTTCCTAATTAAATTTTATGATGAACATTAATTTTTGTCTCTGAAGTTAATGTGTGAATAAACTCATGACGAATTCTACGACAATAAAATATCTGCATCGGTAAATATTTGAGTTTAAACAAAATATTGCAATAACAATCATAAATATGAATGCTAGTTGATAGTTTAAGAAGTAGGGGGATACAATTGAAAAGATTTGGAATTGACAACTTTTTCCATTTTATTGAAACAACCGTTAAAGACTTCTCTCTTCCCTTTTTTTATTTCTTCCTTTCATTTTCTCACTGAAAATAGTAGTGTCTTTCCCCCCTTTTCCACGTGATCAAAACGGAATAGTTCATTATTTATGAGGTAATAGGAAGAAGACATTAGATACATTTAGCTTCCTTCCTTCCTTCCTTCCTTCCTTCCTTCCTTCCTTCCTTCCTTTCTTTCTTTCTTTCTTTCTTTCTTTCTAGCCAAATCCCCGTTTTACGAACATTTCTCTTAACAATAATTTTAAAATAATTCAGCAGACGAATTTATTTTATTTAGTTTATGGCAATTGGATTTTTGGTGATTTTTTAATTCGGTTTCCGTTGTTCGATAGTGTGCGTCTGAATAAAACCATGACACATTTATCGTAGTCGCTAAGATCAGAGTGTAGTATCTGTTTTTGACGGTTTGAACTTTGCGTTCCGGTTCAGTGGAGACGACGATCAGCCAGAGAATTTAAACTAATACAGAAGTCAATTATCTATTTCAGGGAGGAGTGGCAAATCAGGATACGTCTTCCCTTATTAATTAATTCCAAGCACCTTAGCTCAAAAGCCACCTCACTTAAAACACAGGCGACTACCCTGTTCTGGCTCATTACATTTTTTAACAAAACTGACTAATTTAGTGTATAAAAAGAATTTTCGCATCTAACTAAAATCTGTCCTAAATATAGGTACCTCCAATTTCCATCGTGGAAATTTGACACTGTAATTAAAAAAAAAAAAAACTTAATTTCTTGGTCCATTTGTTTCTACTATTTGTCAAGTTAGGGTTGTCAGATAATTTTCTTTAAAATCAGGCTAAATTATTTTCAATTATTCCACATAAACGCACGGTAGTGTAATTCGAAGTCAAAATTTTTCTACCACATCCCTCTCTCTCTCTCTCTCTCTCTCTCTCTCTCCACTCTCAGTCACTTTCCCGATTCGATTTATCGTTCTGCATAAACGGCGTCGACCGGTAACTTGAAACAGTTAATTGCAGTCATTCATTACATATTTCTTGCTTAACCGAATTGTGACAACACACACATATACGTACGCACTGTTAGAATCTTTTTTTTTTCACTCGGGCAGATATTTTCACCTCGACTTTGTACTTTTTTTTTTTTTTAGCTCATTTAACATTGTAATGAACAGAAAAATGAATTCAAGGTCATGATTTAAATCTATGAAGTTGAAACAAAAATATTTTCTTTGCCTTACTGATGTCTATTCCTCTATTCTTTGTCTCACCGAATCACGGCAAACTTCTCCTTCTCTCTTTCTTTCTCTTGGTCTTTCTCTTTCTCCCTCTCTTTCCCTATCTCTCTCTCTCTCTCTCTCACACACACACACTAAATCTTTATTTTCACTAGAACAGAATCTTTTCAGTTAAACTTACTGTTTTTCTTTTACCTCATTTAAGATTATAATGAACTGAAAAACAAATTCAAAGAAATCATTTAAAGTTATGATTTTGAAAAAGTTATTCTTTGAAAAAGAGATTAAAATTATTAGAGATTTTTTAGATTACTTTAATAGTTCCATTCGCCTGGGTCATGCAATTAGAAGTATTTACTTTTTACCCAATGAGGTTGCTATTCCCTTTCCTAAATTACTTGCCATATTAATATTTTTCTTTATGACAATTTCGGCTCCAACCTAAATGAAGAACGAATGACATGTACTCTGTGATTTTTACTGTTTTCAAACAGATAAACTTTGTAGTTGAACTACTTAGTCTCAGTCAGATTATTCCAACCACTCGTTGCACCTTCTCGGGCTAACATTTTCGGCTGACATGATGTAGGAAGATTATATGCAATCCATTGCTAGGTCTTCTACTAGGAAAATTGATTCCTTGTTCGTCCTAGACAATTTTTTTCTCTCCAGAATCTGTCTTATACATTTATAAGTTTATTATTCGTTCTTGCTTTAAATATTGCTGCCACATCTGGTGCTTCTGTTATATATTTAGAGATCCATGATAAAATCTAAAGAAGAATTTGCAATATTACTGGTCCTGACCTAGCATCCCAACTTCAGTCACTTTCGCACCGCCGTAAGGTAGCTTCTCTTCTTTCTATAAATACTTTCATGGTAATGCACTTTCCACTATGCAACATAGACTTAGATTGGCAACAAGTTCTCATCAACTTACAGCTGAATTGGCAAAGATGCAACCGTAAATTCTATGCCAATTGTTCTTTACTCGAACTTGTCGCTTGTGGAATTCTCTTTGCCAGCAAAGGCAATATCAATCGATATCTATTGCCTTCTTGATGGCTCCTATTTTCTCGCCTTTTAATAATGTTGTTCTTTTTCTTATTCTTTCACATTACGTAACTCCTTGTATCTTCCAGGATTTACTGCCTTAGGATGAAGTGATTATATATATATATATATATATATATATATATATATACACAGAGAGAGAGAGAAAGAAAGAGAGAGTAAGATCACATTGAAGATCACCATTGACACTCCCCATGCAGTATTGATTCCTATGTACACACGTCCCTCCTATGTCTATGTTGACAAACTCTCTGTCTCCGATACTGAAACCTCGCCCCCTATAAATATACCCAATTTTAAACAGTACATACATATCGACCATGGTGAGATTCGAACCCGAGTCTCACGGCGGTCAGAAAACGAACATTCTAACCAATTGTCAGAAACAAAGAAAAAAAAAGTAAATTTTTATGTAACTATCAGTCTTCCTCTATAGTGTGTGTGTGGGAGGGTGAGGTTGCTGGGCAATCCCATCATTGATGTGGAAGTCACTTGAGGCAACAGAAATGTGATTTTATAGTTGTTTGGATGATTTTGTTGAGCGGCATATCAACACCTCTATGGGTTATTTAATGGTGAAATCTAAATATTTTGAACACAATTTTATGGCTTCAACTAAATATATTTTGAATGCAATTGTATGCCTTCAACTATAGATAAAATGTATTGTTGGTCATTTTACTATAAATATGTATTCTTGGTTGGTTGAGTTTGTTTAGCTGCATATCAACACCTCTATGGGTTATTTAATGCCGAAATCTAAATATTTTAAAGCAGCTGCATTGCTTCAACTTCAGATAAAATGTATTGTTGGGCATTTTGCTTTAAAAATGTATTTTTATACTTTCATAGTATTTTGTTTTTGATTGGGGGTTCACTGTTTGTCCATAGCTGGGACCTTAACAAGAATTAATAAGTTGTTCGACGCTGCTCCAAATCTCCAATCAGCCAATCAGAGGCCTTGCTGCCAGATGTAGTTTGCCGTCACACCCAGCACGATGTGGTTTTGTAGAAGGATGCTGAACATGAATAGCATGGACTGAAGATTTGAGCAACGAAGCAATTTTAAGGAAAATAGAAACAAAAAGAACTCTTCTATTTAGAATCAGAGTTGAAATGTCTAAAGAAACTGAGGATAGACGCTTGGAGAACTTAACACTCACAGGACATATTGAATGCAAGAACTGCAGAGGGAAGCAGCGAGTAACCTACTTAACGAGCTTGTGTTAATGGATAATAGAATAGAGACTTGGATAGGAAGTTGTAGAGAGCCTTGATCGCCTACGTCCTGAAAGAAGAAGTTTTTTTTTTTAAATGTTATTATCTATCTTGTTTGTTAGGTTCTTCACTATTCGAAAACTGAAAGAAAGTCTGGGGAGAAATTATATGATCAAACCTAAAAGTCTATGTGTATACGCTGAGAGAGAGACAGACAGATAGAAAAAGAGAGGGGGACGGAGAGACATACGGAAAAAGAGAGGGGGAACAGAGAGACAGACGGATATAGAGAGTCGGGGATAGAGTGACAGACGGATAGAGAGAGGGGGACAGAGTGACAGACGGATATATAGAGAGAGGGGTTTGAGAGACAGACGGATAGAAAGAGATGAGGAGGGATATTAGCGACGGACGGATACACACACACACACACACACACACACACATATGTATGTATGTCTGTATGTATTTATACACTGTTTACTGTTTCTTAAGTCAAGAATCAAATCTGAGAGCTTTTCTGGGAGATTGGACAGAAAATGAATATGAAGCATAAATGTGTGAATGTCAGAAAACACACACACATATGCAGTCAAGTACAAACACGCATACAGGCACACAAATACAGACATACATGTACTCAAATATAAACAAACGCAGGCATGCACGCACACAAATACAAACGCACACACGCATGCGCGCAAATTCATGCAAATCCAAACACACACACACACACACACACACGAACATATACCTGCAAATGCAAAAAACCCAGACATGCACGCAAATACAAACTTAGATGTACACTCACATACATGCACTCAAATTCAAATACATACACACGCATGCACTCAAATCCAAACAGGCACAAACACATGCTCGCAAATGCAAACACATATGCACGCACACAGACCAGCGACTCTTTAAATGGTAAATGCATTTATTATTTTTCCCTTCATGGTCTTTTAGTTCAGTAAGTACTTCTGTAAATCCATAAAATGAGGGGATGTCGGGTGTTAATATACCCGGGGTGGAAAGGAGATCGGGTGGGTAATGTTGATAGACGTGGATAAGAGTAGATCCGATAAGACGGTAAGTTGTGTGGGTGGATTTTTGCACCGGAAGTCAACTTTGCTCGCGGGTATTACGTGACAAAACCGTATTCTTTACGCTATGAACAATTCCAGCCGCGATCCTGTCTATTCGTTTTCTTTTTCTTTTCTTTTCCTTCTTTCTTTCTTTCTTTCTTTCTTTCTTTCTTTCTTTCTTTCTTTCTCTATCATATTTGTCATTATTTGTGAGAGGGGGGGTCTCTTTCTTTTACTTCGATTTTATTCTAATGTACTGAGCACACTACAAATTACAGGTGCTGTCTGGAGATTTTTTCAACTTTTAAAATACGACCAACGCGCACACGTACCCATGTGTACGGGCAGCGATTAAATGATTCCTATCCCACCCCCTGACGATGCATATTTGGTACGGCGCTCTTGTTATTTCTCAAATGTTCTCCTCGGCACGATTTTTTAGTTACAAGTTATTAAACTTTTATAAAATTCGAACCGGCACGTTTATTTTATAAATTGAAAAATTCCCACCGGTTTAACTAATCCAGACGGCACTTGTATTTGGTGAAAAAAGAATGCAAACAACGGAAACGAATAGAAATATGAACGTAGATGTCATCATGTAGTCTTTTGTACCAAATACAAGTCTTGAATAGTCGTGCAGGTGAGAATTTTTCAGATGATAAAATAAGAGCATGCCTTTAATAAACTGGAACAAAATAATCGTGCTGCAGAGAAAAATATTTCTTTTAATCATTTCACCGCAATCAAGGCAATAAAGCCACTAAGACGCAAAGGGTTACTGGTTGTTGGAGGATATGAGAAAAAGAAAATAGTATTAAGGAGAGAGAGAACGAGAGAGCAAAAAAAAGAAGAACAGGAATTAAGAAGACAGAAGATAGCAGTTGTCATTATATTTAAATCTTTGAAGACTGGAAAGTCAGAAGTCAGAAGAGAGTTCCACATGCGAGAAGTATGACGGAAGAAACTGTTAGCATAGAACTTACGGTTACATCTAGTTTTTTCAATGGTGGAATGATGAGACCTTACCGCCAATCTATTGCTATGCTTAAATTTATAAAGCTCATCAAATCAATTCTTTTCCGATGCCGTGTCCCCTCGGGACGTTGGCGATCATGACTCTCCACAATTTCCTGTCTTAGATCATAATAAATTTTATCTTTTTGTTATCTCTCCATAACCATGCTCTGCCATCCATTTACTCAAACTTGATAAGCAGGGGTGTTATGCGTTGTTTTCCTCTGTCCCCCCCCTGTCTTCTATCTTTCCTGTGAGTATCAAATGTGCCAAACCCTCTTTCCACATGCCCTATAAATTGTTTCTTCCTCATATTAAGTATACAGGTTTTTTTTCTGTTTCCATTTTTTCTAAAACTTCGTTGCTCACATGTTTGTGTTCGGTTCACGGTATTCTCAGCATCCTTCTGTAGAACCATATTTCTGTTCCTTCAAGTCTCTTCTTCATCTGTGAGTAGATTGTCCAGCATTCACTGGCATGAAAATATTTCTAGAAAAGGCACAGGGAAACTAAGTTTCAGCAGTGGGAAATTGACTGAAGCTTTGATGCTAACTCAGGCCCAGAAACATTTTTAAAATATTGTGAACCGTATCAAATAAGTACCTTGCCGTGGGTTGGGGTTGATTTGAGGAAATAATTTAATCTTGTCGGCATGTTTATTTGATACATACGCGTATATTTCCTTAATTTTGTAATATCTTATTTTTCAACTTTTACGTTTTTGTTGCTTGTATAACTTAATGATTATTCTTTTTCTCTCCATCCCATTTTCACAAATTCTTCAATATGCACACATACATATTTATGTCTATATTTGCCCTTAACCTTTAAAATGCTAATTTAAAACCTAAGGGTAAATGCAAAAACATGTCGTCTGTGTTTGTCTGTTTGTATGTTCATGTCTGTTTAAAATACTTAGATATCTTTGTTAAGTCATGTATTCGCGGTCTTACGCATGCGTGTGATTACGTAATCATTTCACTGGCTAACACCAAGCGACGATATGCTTCAGCAGCCATTATTATTACAGCGGCGTTAGAAAAATTTTATCCCTCAATAAACATTGAGAAATGTACACAGAGCACACTTCCTTCCAATCGCTTGAAAATCCTTTCTTCTTTTCTGTTATTGCTCTTTTGATATTTTATGCGTTTTATCTTATAACTTGCAAGGTTAACCGGTGCAAGCCGGTTGAAATAACTGACAACCATGTACAATAAATTCCTCATGTATAATTATTTCGCGGTAAATACATTGTCTGTCTATTTATCATCTGGTAAATTCATCAAAACGTAATTTCATCGCCAGCCAGTAAATTATCGGTAAATTTATCAACACTATTTTTTCTTCACTGCAAAGTAAATAAATAACTTAGAGATGATATTTTTGAGTTGTGATAATTAAATTGCTGGCGTCTATTTATTCCACTTAAATCTTCTTTTCATTCGAATAACATTTTTCGATCTGTGAATTATTTGATTGGTAGATGGAGCCATTCTATTCTAACTAGCAAAATTCAGAATTTATTCATTTAAATCAGTTATAGCGATTTCAATTGTTAGGATTTACATATATTTTTCTTACATTTATTTTATACTAGTTCCTCTGTAGTATCAAAAAATAACAGAGTTAAATAATTTTGCAATCGCATTGGTTCTATGTTCTCCATGAGTAACCAACAATGTTATCTTTGCAATAATGATCGGAGCCTTGAAGCTGATCTATACTCTGATCTAGCTCTAACAGCTTCGTGGGGAAGTAACTGGCTTCTCATTTTCAATACCTCAGAAACCTTAGCTAATATCGTTTTTTTCAACATCAAACATACCCGGATTTTTTCAGTCGCCAGTACCTGTTCTATTCTCAATGAGAAACTTTGAATTTCCGTTAGGCCTCAATTTTCACTCCCGGAACTCGTATATACATTGCTAAAAAAAAACTATCAGTAAGTATGCATCTGATGCCTTCTACCATGTTGTATCTTTGCAGCCATTTTTGAGCTATAGCTGCACAATCTTCACATTCCAGCCTTGATAATCGTTTACACTGTATTGTGGGAGATGATTTATTTTTCATTCGACAATCACTTTTGCATAGACGCAACCTTGCAAAGCGATTGCTATTCTATTGCTATTTCTATGGCAAATGCTCAGATAAACGCTCCATTCTTTAGTTCCACTAGTTCAGGCCTTTACTCCTAGGACATGCTACCTCCACGGAATTGAATCACCCTTATTTTCTTCGTGTTCCAAATGTAAGAACAAAATTCTATCAAGAGAGCTTTTCCCTAAGAACTACCACCAGGACCACACATTTGCGAGAGTGCTTCTCTGAACATTAAAATCTTGACCCCCTCCCTCATCAAGTGTCATGACTAAATCGATATCTATCATCCCAATTGTCATAATCCCCACTCTCTCATCCTTTCATACCACACAACCTCATTCAACAATATTACAGATTAAGAATCCTTTATCCGGAATTCTTCGGTTTTCAGATTTTTCCGGAATTTAGAAAATCAGGTTATATAATTTGTATATAGCATCTCTAAAATGGTGCAGCTTGGGAATGGAACCCAAACATAAACACGATACCTCTTTACATTTCATAACACAGATTGATTTTGATTTATTTGTTTAACGGCATATCAACTCTTTCATGGGTCTTTTAATGTCAAAATGTAATTTGGTAGGGGGAGCTTTGAAGTAATAGAAATATGATATATGTTATTCTGCTTTCACAATTGAATACATGGTAGATGATACTCAGCTTGTGTGAATATACATATTTGGGTGGGCATCATTACTAGAGGCGGTAATATGTGTGTTTTATATTGAAGTTATATTTTAGAATACAGTTTGATTTCTTTGAGAAATTATAGGAGGCGTAGATTGTAAATTTTTTTTACATGATAAGGATTTACTGATACAAGTGCTACTAATTAAACCATAGGTAGAGAGAGAAGAGGTGAATTCAGACCTTTTCCAATGGCATTGGCACGTAAATGAATATAACGAACCTGACTGGAATTGGAACTCGGCTTTCTCTCCCCCCCTCTCTCTCCTCTCTCTCCCCCCTCTCTTTCTCTTTCTCTCTCTCTCTTTCTCTCTCTCGCTTGCTCTCTGATCCTCGGTGATATGTTCATTTCATTCGTCTTCTTCTCGTGACGTCAGGCATCCTTTTCTTTATGTCGATCTACCGGTGTACTTTCTTGCACTAGGTAACCCAAGGCATGAACTCACGACTTTAAAGAGTCCTAATGAATTTTATCAGTGCGTTTATCCGTTATTAGAGCCTTCAATCTCTGTCTCCCGCTATGGTACTGATATCTACGCTCTGTTTGCTGAATGCATGATCTCTCTCTCACTTTCTTTCTCTCTCTTCCTCTGTCTCTCTCTATGACACACTCTTTCTCATTCTCTCTCTGACTCTCTCTCTCTCGCTATGACGCGCGCTCTCTCCCTCTCTGACTCTCTCTGATTTTCCATCTCCCTGACACTTGCTCTCTTTCTCTGTCTGTCTCTCTCTCTCGCTATGACGCACTCTCTCTCTCTCTCTGACTCTCTCTGATTTTCCCTCTCCCTGACACTTGCTCTCTCTGTCTCACTCTCTCTCTCTCTTTCTTTCTCTGACTCTCTCTCTCTCTCTCTCTCTCTCAGATCTTCTCTCTTTTTCTCTCTCTGATTCATTCTCTGACTCTCTCTCTCTCTCACTCACTCACTCACTCACTCACTCACTCTTTCTCTGTTTCTCTCTTTCTCTCTCTCTATCTCTGTCTCTTTCACCCACTCTTTCTTCCTCTCTCTCTCACTCTTTACATATATATATATATATATATATATATATATATATATAGGAAGGGTAAAGTGTTATTAGACTCATATTCAGAGGTAAAGTCTATTGTGGGTTCGACGTTATTTAGTTGACAAGATCGGGTAAAATTTCCTCTTGTGGACATGTGACTAGAGAATCATCGATGTATCTGAAGTAAGAAGAATTTTGTGGTAAAATGTTTTTAAAGGAACCACTTTCCAGAAATTCTACACTTCACGGATTACCAAAAATACATAAACCGGGCACCCACTGAGACCCTTGATATCAGAAATAGGCAGCGCCCCACATGAAGTAACCGGCACACCAACTAAAATTCTAACTCCACTTTACAATTAGCTCCTCGCATATATAAAAAAAAATCTCCATTGATCTTTTAAATATATTAAAAACAAACATCGTCATTAAAAACATGTATATGACTTGTTTAGATATAAAATCTTTATACACCAATGTTCCTCTAAAGAAATGTTGAAATCAACTCAAAATACTCTTCACTAAAATAAAAACAAAATTCTTTTCCTACACATAAAATCATAAAAATGTGCCATTTAATCAACGATGTTTGTCACCTTCGATAACAAATTTTATAGACAGAAATTTGATTTACCGATGGTATCTCCTCTCAGTGGCGTTTTAGCGTGTCTATTTTATATACAGGGTGTCTCAAAATAATGTATACACTCTTTAAATATTAATAGTTAATAATACATTAGCGTGATGTGAGAGCTTATATGGATGAAAATAAGCAAAACAGATGGATTGGAAAAAGAGGGACAGTTGAATACCCACCTAGATCACCAGATTTCACACCCCGGGGATTTCTTTTTGTGGGGGTTTCTAAAAGACAAAGTTTACAGCAGGAACCCTGAAACAGTTGCTGAAATGAGAGTAGCAATTGAAGAAGAATGTGCTCAAATACCAGAGGGAATGATACTGGACGTTTGTAGGTCTATTTCTTCAAGATATGAAAAGTGTATTGAACAGAACGGCAACCAGTTTGAGCAGTTGATACGAACTCATCATTATATGAATATTCTGCCATTGCTCCAAGTAGCTTTTATCTTATTAAAGTTAATTTTCTATGCTTTTTGTATATTTTACTCTCAAATTATTTAAATGTGTATTCTTTCTCTTGTATTAATCTTATAATCAAAATACATAAATTGAATAGGTTATAACGATTCAAAGAGTGTATACATTATTTTGAAGACACACACACACACACACACATATATATATATATATATATATATATATATATATATATATATATATCCTTATGACTATAAATGTGTTGTCAGTAGTAAAGATGCCAAGATTCTGCACCATAGAGTAAGGATGTCAGCACTATTGTCTTGTATACACTAATTTTCACCTTTAACGAGATATCACGGGTATTCCAAAACTTGTGAGAAAGATTGTCTCAAGTATTGTTTTGTATCAGAATATGCAGACAGACGCAAACAGATGCAAACAGATGCCGACAGATGAGATGTCATGAAATGAAAGAAACAAATATGTAATTATGGCCATGAAGAGGAATCTACCCAAGACGTGAGAAGTACCGATGAGTATGATTTTTGCAATTTATATATTTTAAGGCAACCACATATTTGTTTGCTCCTTTTGATATTCGGAAAGCCCCAATTTTGTGATGCCACGATCTAATGACTTCTATCTTGAGGCCATTGTATTTACTTGGCTTCTCAAACCTTTTGAAAAAGGTATTATTTTGTCGGCTGGGATTACAACATCTATTAGATGACATGAGAATTACAATGTGATTTTTCACAATTATGTTTGGTCGATTTGCCTGGATTACCCTGTCAGTCTGAGCACTGAAAATTGCGGAGGATGGTAATCTACTCATTCTGTACAACTTGTGGTGGATTATATTCCTATCAATTCTCATGGCGACGGAGATTGAATGCATGACATATTGGCCAATACATGTACTGAGGAGTCCGATCATATTGCGGCTAAATATTATTATTATTATTATTATTATTCAGTTTCATTAATATATGTTTAATTCAGTAATTTCTTCCGGAAATACTTTTTGAGAAAATGAAAAAGATTTATACACACAGTGCAAAATTTACTTTTTCAGGAGACCCTGACCCTAAAAATAAAAAAAATAACGCGACATTTCTCTTGTAAAGAAAAGTTAAGTCGACTGGCTGATTGACTAATATATAATGTATAATCGAATGAAGAAAATGGTAGACATATGACAGTCGACCTGACTTTGGCCTAATGTCCTAACTGGTGCAAGCGAGGTCCCTGTAAGGTGGGCTGTGCGAGTTTAAGAGGTTACTTACATATTTCTGATTCATTTTAATTACTTTTACGCCCGTAGAAGGTCACGGCCCGAATGTTGTAATAAAAAGCAACAACATCGATAAAATTAGACAAGGCTTACGGCCACATCACGTTAAAATGACGGTTCTTGTCCGATCACCGAAGAACATAAATAGGTTACCGTTTGCGAATACCAAGTGCTGTAGGCTTGGATATGAGGGTGGTGTACTGGATAAAGGCTTAGAATTTGTTAATCCCAGAATCGAGTCCCAATTCCTGTTGGGTTCGTTATATTCACTTACGCGCAATTAACCCTGGGAAAAGTATGAATCCACATCTTCGTCCCCCACCTATGGGTTAATTCGTAAGACTTGTCTCACTAAGCCATTATTATCTCTAAAAAAAGAGTTTTACAATCTAATTTTTTCTGGCTTTAGATAACCTGCAAAGGGTTGATAAGCCGTAAAAACAAATCAATCAAAAACTAGACATTAGGCTTTAGTAATACGAACCATTGACTGATTTAGTCATTTAATGATGGAATCTTGCAATGACTTACTTGTAATTAGAGCCGCACCTGTAGCCTGTACATCGGTGCCAATTCCTGGCCAGGTAAGTCTCATGTCCACTCATTTCCAAACATGACGTCAGTCGAGTGCGAAAGAATGCACACCAATGGCTGAAAGCAAACAAGCGAAGAAGAAAGAAGAATATTAATTTTTGAGTCTTTTAGAAATCTTCATTTACCAATTCCGTTAACTTCTATATTTTAACGAATCAGAAGAAAAAATATGACGGCCGGTTTTTTTTTTTTTGGTTGTTTCTTTATAGTGTCGTATCATATTGCAATTTTCTATACACTAATAATAGAATTGTTATAAACTAAGGAACGTATAGGTGAATTTCTAGGACGCATAATCAGAAAAGAAAGCGTTCAGAGATTTTAACACTCACAGGACGTATTGAAGGTAAGAAAAGAAAGGGACGCGGCACAGTGAATAACCGACAAGTCTGAGTGAAAGGATGGTTGGACAAGGACAAAGAGCGATAGTAAAGGGGGATACGAATTAAGACAGGAAGCTGTGAAGAGCCATGAGGACCATTTCTCGAAAGGACATGCCATATGAAAGGAAATGAAGAAATCTGATACATATATATATATATATATATATATATATATATATATATATATATATATACTCGTCATAAACATTAGTCGGATGAAGGCTAAAAGAACGAAACACGTCACGCCTTAATTTTTCCACTTTCTCATACGTCTTTCCTCCAAAATTTTTCTTAATATATAACAATTTATATATCGTTATCGCACACACACACACACACACACACACACACACACACATATATATATATATATATATATATATATATATATATATATTACAAATTAAGATAACGCTAAAAATTATATATAAATCACATTACTGAAAACATCTCGCTATAAAAGGGGCCTTGTGTGTTAAACATCTTTCCCTTACTATCAACCTCGACTTATTTAACAGTAGGAATGCAGTGTTAATTAAAAAAAAAAAATAGAAAGACGCTCACTCGAATTCCAGCCGTGCTCAACATCCGAAGGCTCGGAATAAACGCTTCTATTCAAAACAACACAAAGATAAAATATAACTTTTAAACAGTCAATACACGAAGAAAAACTAACAATACCAAAAATTACCTCCCCCCTTTAAAATGGTTAAAGAAGTGGCTGAAACAATGAAAATTATGGAAAATCTTTGTACTCTTTTACTCCTACAAAATAAAAAAATATAAATAAAATTTTAACGAAAGGTTGCTATCCAAATATACATTAATATCAATCAAGTCCCACGCGTGATACACGTTTAGGCGATCATGTACCTTTCGATACCTGACAAGAAGGTAGACATTTCTTTCTGCGGTAGACCCAGTCTATCGTGATATTTTTCCTTGTCCAACCATCCATAGAGGATTCATTCCTTTCCCAAGGGTATTAGCAGGTAAGTGAATGTAATAGATTCGAGTAGATTTCGAACTCGCATCTCTGATTCCTCAGTCCGAGCCGCTATCCATTACACCATTACTCTGCTTCGTATATATAGATTTTAATTTATTGCTTAAATGTTATTTTAATGGATACCCATATTTGAGCAGATGGTAAATTTATTTATTAAGCAGTATATTTATTTCCATCTACAGACCTGAATATCTGAGAAATATTATTAGAAAAATATGCGCTCTCTAGCAGGATCTATCATTTCAAACGTTATTTTTAGGGAATACATATATTTGAGTAGATATAAAGTTTATTTATTAACCAGTATCTTTATTTATTTCCGTCTGCCGGCCTGAATATTAAATAAATCTTATTAACGAAAATCCGGCAGGATTTGAACCTGTGTTCTCCTGAGCAGAGTGAACCGTAGTTAGATCCGAAGTGTTCTACACCAACTGAGCTACAGAGAGCTCAACCGATCAGGAAAGGTTGAATAGTGACTTTAAGCGAAGTCCTTCCCGTCATAGATTATCGACATTTTCATATCTGCTCAGTTTTCTATCCAAACGTAAATAAAGCAATTTTCTAAAGTAATGGATTTTTATTTATAGAATTTTATAATTTCATAATATTATTATTTTTTTTTTATTTTCATAATTTTGAAGGTCTTTTAAATTTCGTCGTAATGGTAATATAACACTTGCTCGACTCCAGTGGCGCCTTGCATGGCTCTTGTTACCATGACAACAGATATTCTCATATTTCAAGCTGTCGTGAGACAATAATAATTACCTGTCAACGGGAGAATCTATTTTTATAGACAAAGAAAGAATAAAAAAGCTGGTGTTGCTCATTGTGTGTATATTTATTTCCTTTCCCATTTTTTAAATATATTTTTTATTATCTCTTGTTTCCGTTCTGTCGCCTTTTTCTGTCTTTTCTTTCATTATTGCGTCTTCTTTCGCCTTTTCTTCCTCGCTTTCTCATTTTTTTCTCTCTCTCCGTCATGTCCTTTCTTACATTTCATTTTTATCTTCTTGTTTTCTCCCTCTCTGTTCTTCCAAGTTCCATGATCTTCCCTATTTCACAATAATACGTTTATTCGCCTCTATACGCATTCTTTTTCATCGTTCCTGTCTTTTTCTTTTTCCTCTTTCTTTTTTTCGTCCACTTCTTTTTCTTTATTTTAATATGTTTACTTTCTATTTCTTTTCTTTCTTTCTTTTCTTTCTTTCTTTTTTTCTTTCTTTCTTTCTTTCTTTCTTTCTTTCTTTTATCATATCATTTCTTTCTTCACTCTCTTTAGTCGTCTTTCCTTTTTTTCGTTCTCTCTTTCTCGACCCTCTCGTTTCTATAGTTTTACTCCTACTCTCTATGTATAACTCTTGTATCTCCCTCACCCTCTGTCCTTCCTATCCTTTTCTTCTTCTGACTTCCTCTCTACATCCAGAACCTCTATAATTTTCCCCTGTCCACATCTCCTTCAATTTTTCATCCTGTTTTTTTTTTCTCTCCCTCTCGGAATGTAGAATTTTTGCATGCCATCTATCCACAACCATGACAGGTTCACTCCCGTCACCTCTGACACCGAGCCGAGAAATCCTGAAAATGAGAAGCAGGTCGCCAGGGTAAGTCATACCGATGTAGGGCAGCTGAAAAAGGTAGGCGAAAACACTTAAAGTCTCTGTAGGGTGAATGCCAGAAAATCAGTATACAGTGGACGAGAAGCTTTTATTTTGGCTTAGGTTTCTGTAAAGTACAACGGAGGTCAAAAGGCCTCGTACAAGTGCAGCGCCTACAGTCATTGGAACTTACGACAAAGGTGGCGAGGGAGGTCACTGATTAAAACCTCGAGTGACTACCTCAGCAATAACCTCATTAACATAAGTCTTTTCTTTTCTTAAACAATTTCATCTTGAAAAGATTAAGTTTTCAGTTCACATTCTCGATTGACTATTTATTCAAAATTTTCATCTCATTAAGGCACTTCATTTTGTTACTGTTATATATGAAAAGTCATCTACGATGTCGGGTTAAGAATTCATTTATTAACAACCATATTATGAGTTTTGTGTGATACAATCATTTTTAACTTAAGGCGACTTTTATTGGGTACCCTGTGAAGATTAACACACCATAGTTCGAAAACTGCTAATTGTTATTTCTGTATGCTTTCGAATTATTTTCTATCGGGAACACAATGCGCCTTTTCCATGAATATGTTCATGCTAATTGCTCTGATGAGAATTCCTCTTTCGTACCTCGATTTCATGAATTTAAGCATATTATTAGATTGGCAGCTAGCTCTCATCTCTTCTGTCCATATAACACATTTTCTTCCCATTTTAGAATTATCATCTTTTGCTTTACGTCTTTGTCTTTTCTGAGTTTCTCTTCCGTACTTCTCTTCATTGTAATGCACTTTGTTGTTTCACCCAGTCTTTCTTTACCGCCATTTTGTTAACGCCCCTTGTAACATCGACACACACTTCGATGCTGATTCGTCTTCTTCCTCCATCTTTTTTTTCTAACATACAAACTGCCGACACATCGTCTTGCAGGTATAAACACGTCTTATAAATTACTAGCAGTAGAGCCCGGCGTTGCCCGGGGATGTAACAGTAAGAGATAGATCAAGTATCGACCATCATAAAGACTTAAAAATAAAATTGACAAAATTATTGTTTAAGCTTGTATAAGGTTGACGGACACGCATGTCTTAATAATTATTTTTTGGTCAAACCCAAATTCAATCATTGATTTCAATCGCTATGAGTCTATCGATTGAATAGAATTTTATTATAAACAATTGTCTTGTAAATGGAATTTTTAAAGCATTCTGAATGTAAAAATAAAGAAAAAAGTGTGCAAGACAATAAGAAACACTACCTGCCAAAAAAAAGTGAAGTTTTGTTGAAATCGGTTGAAAAATGTAGGAAATCCGATCCTATATATAAACGAACACACACACACACACACACACACACACACACACACACACACACACACACACACACACAACCCGAGTTTTATAATAAGTATAACTCGATATGAGTTGTCCCCCTTTCATGCCTCTTAATCGTGTTTTCAAATTGATTTCGTGCAAAAACAATTGTGTTTTTCCAATTTATGGCGCTGTCAGAACCACCGCAAGGTAATTTTACGTAGTCCTGTGAAGTTTTGTTGAAATCGGTTGAAAAATGTAGGAAATCCGATCCAATATATAAATGAACAGACACAAACACACAACTTGGGTTTTATAATAAGTATGATTACATGTTTTTTCTTGTTTTGTGGTCCCAAATTCAGCTCAGGTTTTTATTATTTTAATCATGTTCCTGTCGTAAATTTTGGTTTCTAATAATGTCTTTTGTTCTTTTTGATATATTCTTTCTTGACCTTTTCCTTTATCTACTTGATGGTATCACTTTCCAGAATACCGAGGTATTTGTAGCCATGTTGTTTACTGTACATTCTTACAGTTTCCTGGGTAGGACAATTTATTTTGTATTTTATTTCTTTCTTCTGTTTTTCTCTTGTTTATTACCAAAATATTTCACATGTCTCAATGCCAAATTCCATTCCTACATCGTGGCTGAAGATTCTGACCGTTTGTAAGAGGATTTCTCGGCAAAAGATTTAAGGTACATGAGGTAGCTCGGCTTTTCTTGAGATACGGTGAGTTAATAACCTTGACTGAATTTAATTAAAATATAGTTCAGCTATTTTGAGTAAGAATAGCAAATCTCCTTGAAAGATGGATCGTTTGCTTTGCGATCTTTTCGGTTCTATCCTCTTCTGGTTAGATTTACTTTTCGAATGCGATCGTTATGAAAGGAATTAATTCTCTTGAAATCTTTGGCATTTTCAGGCATTTTTCTATCATTTCTTAAGTCTTTTTGCAATCTGTATCGACTGCGGCTAGATTTTCCATTCTTGTTTCAGTTTCTTTCACAATTCTTTGATGTTTATTATTGTTTTTGCGACAAAAGGTCTCTTCGAATTTCCAGCATTCTCATTTCGATTCCTCTCAACATCTGCAGCGTCTTAATTCTTCCTCGTATCCCTTTACAGGTTTCATTTTTGTTGAAATCTTTGCAATAGTCTCTAGCATATCAGAGGCGCTGTGTCTACAGTCAGCGTCTTTATATTCTACAAATTACTCAGCCCCTGAGAGCAAACGTTCCGATGCTTGTCTAAGAACATTAAAACAATGCACGATGCACTGTTTCAGAGGGAGGTTTGTTTAGCGGCATATCATCAACTCCTTATCGGTTATTTAATGTCGAAACTTAATTTTGTTTGGAGCATTAGAAATTTCTTTTACAGAAATGTATTGCTGGTCATTTTTTTTCTTACAAACATGTGTTGATGGTACTATCTCGTTTTTTTTTTATAAATATCTATTGCTGATAATATTTTTTCTTGCTAAAACGTATTGCTGGTAATTATTATTTTACTATGGAAATGTATTGCTGGAACCTTCACCATAATGTAAATGTATTTCTACATTTTCATAGTGTTTTGACCCCAGTTTAGAGAGTCACTATTTGCCTCATAGCTGGAACCCTGATAAGTGCTACCACCTCGGGTCAGGGCGGAGCTAGGAACCACAGCATTTAAGAGACTGTTTCACACTCCTCAAAAACTCTCAATGCACTTACTGCCGGATGTAGTTTATCGTCATGCCCAGGACGTTGCAATGTTTCAAAAGACTTCAACATTAAATAGAAGAAGTTTGGAGGTTCTAATACAGTAGTTAGAGAGTTAATTAAATAGTTTGATTCTTATAGGGCGCCCGATATATATGCCAAAGGTGGCTTAGTCCAAAAAGACATTCGTCATCTTTTAAAGATTGTTAATTATATAGCTACTGAACACATGCACACACACACACAGATCTATATCTATATCTATATATGTGCGGTATGGTTATATTCGCGTATGTATTTACGTGAATGACAACACCTGAAAGTTACACCCAGCATTTGCACTGAATGAACCCCTTGTGACAATTCGTATTCTCACTTTTTTTTTTGCCGCTTTTATCTTTCATTTCTTTTCGGGACGTAAGTGAAATTCTTATCTGGAGGCTTTCTACTTAATCGACATAATCAGGACATTATTCACTAAGTGTTGACACCGATATCAGTGGACCGAATCAACAGGTCCCCAAAGCTTTGGACAAACAGACAAAAAAAATCAAAATTGTAGCGACAACGAGATAAACCATTTGTTTCTTGTTGTTGTTCTTGTTGGATTACTGTTTTTTCTATTTTTGTTGTTGTTTTACTTTAGTTTATTTCTTTATTCGTAACCATCAATAAATTTCGCCTTTTTGTCATTTTTGTTTTAAACTAAAAACATTATTTCTGTTAGAATTGTCAATGAATTATAGATAAAAAGCGTTGCCAATAATTAAAAGAGTAAAACAAATGAAGAAGAAATATCCCAACATCAACAGATTAGAGAAATTTATAAAATTTACCAATCATGTATTAATCCTATATTATTCGAATATCTAAGATGAAGCCTTGTCAGTTATTAATTTCATCTTAATTTCACTTACTTTTTATCACATATACCAGATGAATTAGAAAAATATTTGAAAGATTGTTTGCTAACATAAATCTAAAACTATTATCCCAACCGGCTAGCCTATACATCTAGATAGATCGGACGGCAAAAAATTTAAAAAAGAAAATTAAATTTAAATTTAGACGTCATTGTATCTTCAGCTTTCTCGAAATAAAATTGTTTAATCGATGTTTGTTGCATTTCTTTCCCTGCTCCGTATGTATGACTGACTACATCAATAAAACCAGCATTAGTTTTTTTGAGAAGTCCATTCTAGGGATGAAACATGCGAAATAGGAGTTTTTTCCATTTTGTCATTCAATTATATATATATATATATATATATATATATATATATATATATATATATATATATATATATATATACAAATAAAAAAGAAAGAACAGTCAGATTAAAAATTCACAATTTGGCATTTATTTTTTTGAAAATGTGTTCAATACAAAGTAGTGCTTAATATTATAATATTATTATTTAAAATATTTTTTAAATATTTTATCAGATCGACACGGAAATTTCTCTGTTTAGGAACTAAAATTTTTCTTCCATTTTCAAGCGATCATCATTTTTTTCTGAAGTTATTCAACATCTCTTGAAAATGGAACAAAAATTTTAGTTCCGAAACAAGGGAATTTCCGTGTCGCGATGATAAAATATTTTAAATTATATATATATATATCTTCACTCAGATTATTTTTTAAACCAACCTTTATATTTAAGTTTTGTGTCCGAACAAACAACTGCCTGTCTGCATTAGAATAAATCAGCTTGTTAACACCATTATTACTGAAGAAATCTGCGTGTCGGCGGCGGTTAAAAGTTATCGTGGCTTTTTATACAAGCTTCAAATTTACTTGAATAATAGTTCAAATGTGTTGCTGGTGTCTTAGAAGAAGAAAGTCCAGTTCAAAGACATGTCGCTTCCTCTCACGCAGCCTAAAATTATTACTGCTACTATTTCAACACAGTCGACAACCTTATAAGATGAATATGAAAATACATTAACAACGGATCCTTTGAAAATGGCTAATGAATTAGTAGAAAGCCCCCGGGACAATAACTTTTACTGACAATTGTTACACTTTCTTACTGATTCAAAAAAGAAACCTGCAAAAACATTAGAAAAGCATAACAAAAAGGATTTTCCTCATATCACATTCAATAAAACATGAAGTTTGCTGCTCAATATAATATATATATAAGCAAATTGTACATAATACTGCTTCTACTGATCTCAAATATATTAATCTCCTATATCGTAATCAAATGCATACTAATTATAAACAAGATGAAAATATACTAAAAAATTTAGTAAATTCTAATATATCAACTACAGATCCTAGCAAAAAAAATTAAATTAATCATATACTACACTAAATCTAGTATATCTAACTTGATTCTTCGCAATGATTCTTCTCCCCCGGTTAGCGATTTGCAAAAAACCAACATAGTTTATAAATTCAAGTGCCCTTTGGGAGAGTGTATCTCCAACGAATTAAATAATATTTATGTTGGTCACACCACAAACTCGCTTTCACGACGCTTGACACTACATTTTAATGAAAACTCTAACATTTTTAGGCATTTAAAACAACATGCCTGCCCGCACACACAATTCCGTAAAATACTTGTCGAAAACACAACTATACTTCGACATGAAAACAATAGACAAAAACTAAAAATATTGAAGCATTGTACATCAAACAGTTAAAACCCAACCTAAACAAAATCAATTATGGCATCTCTACAAATATTCTTAAATGTCTATAATTGGTAACAGAAGCCATTGGTTTATACCAACGGCTTTCCTTACTTCATTCTCCAATTCACTCTCGTGTGGTCATGTGTGACGTCATGAGATGCGGTGCGATTTTCGCTTCTAACGTCTTATATGCGCGTGTTTATCGTTGCTTAGAGATTATCTATGTAAACAATGACAGACTATCATCACTGCCGTGTCCGTATATTGTTTAATATGTTTGTAATTTACATCTTTGATAATGGCTTAAGTAAGCCGAAAGCTTAGATTATATTAAAAAAATATGGATCGTTTAATGATAATGTTATCAAACTTATCAGATGTTACGAACAAAATTTACATAAAATAAATAGACAACACTTGTCTATATTATTTAATGAAACGTGTATATATATATATATATATATATATATATATATATATATATATATATATATATATATATATACACGTATATATTGTATACGGAATGAATTACAATAACCAACAATTAATATTCTTAAAAAGAGTGCTCAATACAAAGTAGAGAGATATAATTATTATTTATAAAAAAAAAATATCTTCAAAAAATAAAAATATCTTCAATATCATCACTTGATAAGACACCGAGGGTGTTGAAAGAAAATGGCTATTTTTGTAGTGATTTTATAACATATTTATGTTATAATTTTTTTTATTATATAAATTATATAATTATATATATATATTTTTTTTATATATATATATATATATATATATATATATATATATATATATATATATATATATATATATATATATATATTGGTGAATATACAGAATCCAACGTCGATTACATGACTCAGAGTTTCACGCAAACATGCAATCTTCAGGTTCAGGATACAGACCGACCGTTAGAGCGTTATTTAATTTGTGTTCTCGTACTTTTAAAATTGTGCGTTAAGACTTGGTTATTTCATTATTGTCGGGTATAATATTATAATTATACGTGGAAGTATATTTGCATAGATATATGTTTTTATCATACTCATATCCATATCTATCTATGTATTCTCTCTCTCTCTCTCTCTCTCTCTCTCTCTATATATATATATATATATATATATATATATATATATATATATATATATATATATATCAAAACGTATAACCGAGTCGACACCATATTTGAATAAGCGCCCTTTTATTTATTAAACAGTATATTTGTTTTCGTCTACCGTAAATCAGGTGTTCATTAGAATAACATTTAAAGTGATACAAATCTGTCGGATTAATAAAAAATCCATTCAAACACACACACAGACACACACACACACACACACACACACACACACACACATATATATATATATATATATATATATATATATATATATATATATATATATAATTAAAAACTATACTTACCTATAATCCCCGAAAAACATGTAAAACCTATATATTACTGAAAATGGAAAACCGCAAACCTTGTTGCTACGAATCACAATAACCCCATCAAATCTATACTAACGATGACCAATATAGTCCACCAATTTCACTGCCCATTACAAGACTGTTTCTTCTCATAAATCAATTCCCTATAACGGATATACTACCACCTCCTCGAGTAGACACCTCACATGTCACTTATCAGAGCAAAGTGCAATAAAAAAACATCTATCAACCCACAATCTACAAGAACTCTTAAGAAAAATTCTGGTCGAAAACACTAATATTCTATCTAAATCAAATTACCAACAAAATCTTGCTATAAGAGGCCCTGCATATTATGTATATATATATATATATATATATATATATATATATGTATGTATGTATGTGTGTGTGTGTGTTAACATTTACAATATTTACGGGCGAAGAGTGTTCAATACCAGAGATAGGAGATAGTTTGTAGATATACAAAGAGTAGACATTGATGTTCAACATTGATCGCTTGAAGCGTAAAACTGACAGTCTGTTTTCAGTGTTGATTCCTAT
Source organism: Acanthosepion pharaonis (assembly GCA_903632075.3). NCBI lineage: Eukaryota > Metazoa > Mollusca > Cephalopoda > Sepiida > Sepiidae > Acanthosepion > Acanthosepion pharaonis. Next base: position 560,897 of record CAHIKZ030002225.1, on the reverse strand, counting down.
GTCCTCACGGTCTGCCTGTCTGACCCTCTCTTTATCTATCTATCTATCTCTCTCTCTCTCTCTCTATATATATATATATATTTTTGTATTCTAATCTATGAATATGTTTAGCTGTTGCAAATAATGTCGGGATTTTTAAAGAAATCCTTTATTCATTTAAATTCATAAAATTAAATGATGTCAGCTGCATTTTAGTTAAACTATGCATTCCTCTATAAAAATATTCCAGTTTCGATTCAATCGAATTCTGAGGATTTAAATATTTGGAACCACTCACCAAAGATTACTGCACAGGCCAAAACAATTGCCAATTTGAAAGTGACAGGTCAGGAAAATTGGAACATGTTGAAGAGGACCCCCTTCCCGGCAACTGAATAATTATTTGCTGCGCCGGATTTGTAATTTTAGGACAGCTGTTACCATGCAATGAAAGCCAACATCCTTTTCCAGAAAAGTAGTATTTTCTGACCAAACCCGAGTCAGCCAGAGTCGCGTTGAACGCGAACGCATTACAGCGAGATTTGTAACAAAGAATCCTTTTCTTTTTTTCCGAGTAGATTCTCTTTAGGTTGATATCTTAAAAGGTGCCACGATTTTCTTCGTGATTCAATCTCATAATCTTACAAAGAAAAGCATTTTCCATTGTCATTGTTACTATCTGTCCTCATAATGACCTCTTTCTTCGCTGAGTTAAAAGAGAAGTGTTCAAATGGTGTCATTCATTTCATATTGAACCCTAAAGACTGCCTCTTGTCTGTTGCCCTGACCACAATGTCATCACGGGATTTTAGAAAATGTCGCTGTTATTGTTGAAATTGCCATCAAAATGTCTTAGTTGTTAATTCTTTCTGACATTTAATTCTTGTCACGGGGTCCAAAGGGCATATTTGTGTGCGCGAGTCGTAACCTTAGTCGGCGACCACGAATAAATAGTTTCGCTCAGTCCAGTTTACTTTCTTTGCTTTTTTTCTTTTCCCTTTCAGTCAATTTCTTGGGCGGCCCTTAACTCCCTAATTTTATAACACATTCTTTTAACCTTCGCTATGTCTTCCTCTTTCATCCCCAGATTTGATGTTTTTTGTCCCACCTTTTATTTTATCTCTTTGAAGGGAAAAATAATTGGGTACGAAGTTACAATCCCAAACACGTGCAACTGTTCGGTATAAGCCCGACAGTGTTCTTTTCATTTTTGTCTGAGTAAACAAGGGTGGGATGTTCGGGTTTAAGTAGGGTATCATAACGACCCGGGATTATTCAACGTTGATTATTTTTCGTTAGTTTTCAGATGTGATTCAAATCCTGCCGAAGGAAGCATCTTTTTTTTAATACGATTTCTCGAGTCTTCAGATGAAAATAAATCAATATATTGATTAATAAAAACAAAAAAAAAAAAACAAAAAAAAATGTTTTTTTTCCAATTGTCAGTTTATACCAATCTGTCTTATCCGCAGAATTGATCTGGGAATTTAATATATCTTCTTAAATATATTTGGGGCGAGGAGATTTTGAACCTGATGACGCTTATTCTGAACCTGATCCAAATTTCTAAATTTTTCATGCATTTTAGTGGACATTTTAATTGCCAACATCAGTTCGAGTTTTAAGGTTCAAAGATATTTTAAATGGAGGTCGATGGGGATGGAAGAGAAATAGAAAAGAGGGTCTCTGGTCAAAAAAGTTCGATGACCCCTGGGCCTAGAAATCCAGTGTTTCCATATCTTTAGAGTCCCCCCACCACCACTACATAATTATAACCGAAGCTCAACTTTTTCGCCCCCTCCCCACTATACATTATAGTCACGTTATAGTCACATACGCGTGTATACCCTTGGTGAAGGTAAGAATGCATCTCTTCTTTTCCCCTAGCTATGGGTTAATTAGTATGATTTGTATCAGTAAATCATAATTATCTCCGAAAAATATCTTACAATGTAAAATATTTCCGGCTTTAAATAACCAACGAAATTTGTGCTGCAGTATAAAACAATTACTTTTGAGGTCAATTTGTTCAGAGAAAGTTATTATACATTGTTAAAAAAAAGTGAGACCTGATTTTTTTATTATATATTTTATTATGACAAAAAGAAAAAAAAGCATTTGATGATTAAATTTTACTCTCCTCAAATTATTCTCCTTTAGTCTTAATTACTGCAGCACAAATTTTTGGGATTCCTTAAAAAAGTTTATCAAAGTATAAGTTTGATAATTGATTCCATTCTTTTTTCAATGACTCTAAGAGCTTATTTTTCTTTCTTTATTTTTTTTTCTTTTCACTCAAGTTCTTCCTATGATAATTCTGGAGTGGCTTCAAATTCTTTAACTGTAGGGTACTACACACACACACTCACACACACACATATATATATATATATATATATATATATATATATATATATATATATATATATATATAAAAGTGAACATAAGTCAACACTTAGAGGCGACAGTCTGTTTCATGCTAGATGCAATCGTCAGTCCTGACGATTGCATCTTGCATCTGTCGCCTCTAAGTGTTGACTTATGTTCACTTTTATATTTACACACGCTCTATCTCTGATATTAAGCACTTTATCCCATAAATATTGCACATCTTAAGACTATATTTCTTCACACACACACACACACACACACACACACACATATATATATATATATATATATATATATATGAGTTAAATATCAAATGCAGAACAAATATGAATCTGAATTCGAGAGGATGATAAAATAAAGAACAAATAGGAAACGAATATCAATCTGATATGTTTCTTCAGAAATTGAGAGAAAACAGACAAAAAGAGAGAAATTCCAAGTATTTTCAATTTTATTTGGGTCAAAGTTTGTGAAGATTCTTGTATGTCTAAGCGGGCATCGAATTGTAACGTATGTTCGTATTCTCTACTGTTTGTCTGTTTTCTCTCAATCTCTGACGAAGCTTTAATAAACGTGAAACATGTTAGATTGATTTGTTTTCTATTTGTTCCTTATTTTATAACAGACAGACAGACACACACAGACATATATATATATATATATATATATATATATATATATATATATATATATATATATATATATATATATATATATATATATATATATGCAAGTATTCATCCATATTTTGGTTATAAAGAATAGATAAGGTATGACTGTTTGATTTTTTTATATTTTTTACAATTTCCGTATGTGTTCAGTATTATGTTCAAAGTTGTGGATAAATTGTCCGATGTTTATATTTTGTTATTTTTGGTCAAGTTATTTCGACTTTCGCAGTCATTATCAAGCACTAATGTGGCGTTTGTGTGGTAGCTAGGCTTCTTTTGTCTGCATCCTCGTTTTCTTTGGGAAGCTACAATCCTTTTGTATGGCCTCGTTCCAAACAACCGGTAAACATGATGTCACGATGGACCATTTCAAGGGTCCAGCTTCCCAAAGAATACAACCTTATCCGAAAATTGGAAAAATATTTAAAAAAAAAATAAACAGACTGTTTCGCTGTATCACAACTCTTCAGTGTAGCTAGACGTCCCGGATCAAAACCCGACAAATTTGGTAACAGTCAGAGATTCTACCTCTAGACTATCGTTGCACGGCAGGCAGGAAGAGAAATTTGAATTAATACGTCAATGGCCTGGATAAGTTGAAGAGCAATGCGTTAATAGCAGTATGAGCCACTGTTTTTAAAATTACCCTTTTCTCAAGAGAGCTCTACCGGATATCCCGGGATATATATATATATATATATATATATATATATATATATATATATATATATATATATAGAGAGAGAGAGAGAGAGAGGGAGAGAGAGATATATATATAGAGATATATAGATATAGATATATATTATTATGAAATGTACGACAATTATTTTAAGACATTTTTTATGTTTATACGTTCTTTTTATAGATACAAATATTTAAGTAAATGCTCTGCTTATAATAAACTCTATTAACAATATTTACCGGCCTGAATGTCCTAGAAATTTTTGTAGAAAATATGCGTCCTCCGACAGGAATCAAACCTGTAACCTTTACGGAATCGTCATATAGCCTAACGTGTTTTTACCGATTTAGCCACAGGTCGATTTTACTGTTTTTAAACTACAATTCTCCATGATTTTTCCGCGTACATTCATATCTGCTCGATGCGTATCCAAATGTAAACAAATGACGTCACACATTATGAAATGTACAAAGTCCGACAATTATTTTGAGACATTATAAAAAGAACGTATAAACATAAAAAATGCTGTCTATATTCAAAAATTGAAACCGCTCCTTAATAATAATATACTTCACAAATATTTTCAAATGTTTACTGTAGATAGTTTAAAATATCGAGGTTTAAACTAATAGTCTTAAATAATTTTTAAAACATTTAGACATTTCATAACTTAGTTACCTCCCCTGACATTTACAGCCTGAAATTTAAATCATACAGTAAATAATTATAGCGTTTTTCACTTCATATGTAAAAAAAATTTGACTTTCAGATGAACACAACAATTCTTGTCTTAGAAAAAGCAACATCCTGTTGATGAGAAAGTACTTGGAATAAATGAATATGTATGAACATGGCAATTTTATGTCTTCCTTTAATAAGGATACTAAGAAGCATGTTCCGTGAACATAAGAGCATCTTATTGAAAATAAGTAGAAAAAACGTGATTAAATTATTTTAATTGTTCGATATATATATATATATATATATATATATATATATATATAATTTTTAATCTTGTTTTTCGTTTCATTTCGTTGTTGGAAGTGTTACCTGACGATCCGGAGTCCTTTAAAAGGATTTTGGTGAAATAAATTATTGTAATGGTACCTTAAAGTGGTCTGTTATTCATTAAATATATGTATATATATATGCATATATATATATATACATATATATTTAATATATATATGTTTAACACCCATATATATATATATATATATATATATATATATATATATATATATATATATATATATAACAATGTTTAAATATCTTTGTTATCAGTAAGACAGTAAGAAACGTAAAACGCGCGAAATATTTGTTTTGAAATAAAAAGTCCTACTATGAGCTATTTCCGGTCTTCAGTTACCCATAATGCACAAGTAAATATAGGAATAGACACAAGAAATGTGTCTATTCCTATATTTACTTGTGCATTATGGGTAACTGAAGACCGGAAATAGCTCATTAACAGACTGGGCGCGACGAAGTGGTTGAATAAAAAGGCATCCCGTGTCACTCAAAACAGGAGGAAAACATTGATGTTTTTCTTTCCTTTCAATGTTTTCATCGTGTTTCTTTTCTTTTTCTTTTTCTCTGTTAAGAACACCTTAATAAAAACAAAACATTTTAGGCAAGCAAATCTTGGATCCCAAGAGCTGACCCACCCTAATTTAGAGCTTACAGATTTGTTAACCAGGGCAATAGACAGGCAGCTTGTGCGGCTACGTGATCCGCAAAACAACCAGCTAAAACCCATTTCCCCAGGTAATTCAACCTCGCTACATGACAATTATATCCTGTGCCTGATCTGAAAGTCTAACTCATTGCGATATACGGTCTGGAATATTTTATATATATGACGTCACATGTGGAACACAATCATTCACTAGCAACCTACTCTCTGTGTCGCTCACTGTCTCACTCACACTCCTCCTCTCTGTCTCCCCTCTCTCTCACTCACACTCTCTCTCACTCACTCACTCCCACACTCTCTCTCACTCACTCTCTCTCTCCTCTCCCTTCTCTCCCCTTCTCTTTCTCACTCTCACACTCACTCACTCTCCCCCTCTCTCCCTTCTAACTCTTCGTCTCTCTCTCCCTTTCTCTATCTCTCTCTCTATCTCACTCTCTCTCACACACTTTTTCTCACTCACTCTCTCCTCCCCCTCTCTCACTCTCACTCTTTCTCACTCATTCTCTCCCCTTCTCTCTCACTCTCACAATCTCACTCACTCTCTCACTCCCCCTCTCTCTCTTCTATCTCTTCGCCTCTCTCTATCTCTTTCTCTCTCCCCCTCTCTATCTCTTTGTCTCTCTCTATCTCTTTCTCTCTCCCTCTCTCTCTCTGTCTCTCTGCTCGTTATTGGGTGTATTCTCGAATAAATTAACCCATAAACAACTCACAAACAATCCGAATAATATAATCCGAATCTATAAACTTAATGACAAACTTTACGGACAATTTTGTAGAGATTTTACTTGAATTGAAAAATAAAATAAAATAAAATAAAATAAAATGATTTTTTAAAATTTTTTTTAGATTATCAATCCGTTGCAGGTTATTTAAATGCAGAATATATTTTTAAATTGTAAAAAAAATTACGGATGTTGCGATATAATAATGATTTACTGATTCAAGGCCTACTAATTAATCCATAGCTGGGGAGAGAAGTGATGGATTCATGGCTTTCCCGAGAGTATTTGCGGGTGAGTGAATATAAAAATCCAAACTGAAATTGGAATTCGATTCTTTGATTTCCAATTCCGAACCGTTATCCTTTACACCCCCACCCTGCACTTCTAAGCTTACAGCGCCCGGAATTCACATGCGGTTACCCATCTAAGTACTGACCAGTCTGAACGCTGCTTAACTTCAGCGATCTGTTTTTTTCAATATGATATGTTCTTAATCCTTGCAGAAAAAAATCTTCCAATATATATATATATATATATGGCCTGATGATTGCGTCTAGCATGAAACAGTCTGTTGCCTCTGAGTGTTGACTTCAATGTTCACTTTTATATTTATATTTACATACGCTCTATCTCTGATATTGAGCACTTTATCCCATAAATATAGCACACCTTAAAACTATATTTGTTCAGATAGATAGATAGATAGATAGATAGATAGATATGAACAGACTGGGATAGATAGATAGATATGAAGAAAAGGAGATAGATAGATAGATAGATAGATAGATAGATAGATAGATAGATAGATAGAAAGTAATGAGCAAACTTAGATAGATAGATAGATAGATAGATAGATAGATAGATAGATAGATAGATAGATAGATAGATAGATAGATAAAATTGTGTATTGTTTCATAAAAAGCGACTGACAAGGTATTGTGGTTAAGTTTTTTATTTATTTTTTTATGTTCGAATAATTTTCTTCTTTTCTGGAAATAAATTATGTAGAAATTATCCGAATGTTGTCTTTGTCCGAGCGCTTTCGTCTATGCTGTTAACTACAACTGTAGATATATAAATCAAAGAATCCATACACTCAGTTAAAAGTAAAAATAAAATCATCTTGATAATGGCTAACGCAGGACAATTATTTACTCATAGAAAGAGAAATTTTATCAGACTTAACTTATTCCCTGAGCTGATTTTGAGACCTGTGTGAAATACACAGTGAGGAGATGGGAAACAACACACACACACACACACACACACACACACACATATATATATATATATATATACGCCTAAATTTTAATTTCATCTTCATGAATGAGGAAACCGATTGACTTCAACTTAACAAGATTTCTATTTTAGACTTGGTAGTAACGCATTACCAATCGAAATTCCAAATTCCTTTTTAACATTAAGCATTAATCCAGGCGAACAAATTGAAGATGTAATGCGATGAGAAAAGAGATTATCATTGATTCGAATCATGACACGATCTTGTCAATAAATTCAAATCGATAATGTGAAATGGTGGTCCTGCAAGATTTCGTAGGCCTTTTTAAAATGTCACTCAAGCGTTCTTTTTGTTTCATTGATATCAAGCCAGCAGCATTTTAAACATCCCTACCTTCAAACATCTCATCTTCAAACACCCCCTTCTTCAAACAAGCCCCCATGTTCAACCCCCCCACCGCCAACCCCCATGTTCACCCCCCCACACACACACCTTCAAACATACTGAAACTATCTAATCACTGGTAATACTTTAATGGCTTTTGCGCATGACAATATAGCAGATAAACGCGAGTCTCACATAACAGATGTAATCGGCAGGTGTTCCCTTGACATTTGACTGTCATGGAAGCACCTGTATGTATTGTCAAAGAAAGAATTGAAACTAGAAGGAAACAAGTTTGTTTCCAAATACATTTTTTTTTCTCAAAATGAACCAAACTAAAAGGGAATACAGGAAATCATTTTCGAAATAAGGAGCATCAAACTAGCAAGCATCACAGATTTTGAAAAGGGCTGATTTCTGCATCTCGAATTTCTAGAGATAAGAAAAGTGGAATATATTCAATCTCAGTTCGGGGGGTCAGTCCTCAACCCCCTCTCGCTGTTAAGTGTGAACTCCGTGATCTTTTCAACAGCCGTTCATTATCCACCTCACCAGGTCTACCCCAACCAGTTCTGAATTCAGAGTCGTTCCTCTCCTAGACTAGTTGCAAAACATGACTGCAAAACCCAATCTGTCCTGGAGAGCGAGAAGCGACGGATTTCTATGTTTCCCGAGGGCATTTGTGTAAAATTTAATCTAACGAACCCGGCCGGAATTCGAACCTAGCTCTCCAATTTCCCTTTTTCAGACTCTAATCATTAAACTACCCGCACATTAAAAAAGAAGAAAGAGAAAACTTCCCCCCCCAAAAAATTAAGAGTTATAACTTTCAATATGAAGAAGAAAAGAATATGTAAATGACACGCAACAAATACCCTTTCCACATCCCCAAACTGATTCACAAAATTGAACCGAGTCAAAAAAAAAAAAAAAAAAAAAAAAAAAAACAAAATGAAGAAAATAATATGAAAGGAAAACATTTCTCTAGAAATATGGAGAGAGATGAAAATTAAAAGTTGAAGAAAAGAAATTTAATAAACAATTGCAATAAGATGAAGAATAACAACGTCATAGAAATGATTCACAATCTACGGAAGAAAATTAGAGACTGAAAATTTTGATCTTTACAACAAAGATGGAGAATAACCAAAAATGACCAATCAAGATGGGAGATGAGACGAAAGCAATACATTAAACAATTACAGATAAAAGCGATATTGTTAAACATGGAATGAATGATCTGCTCTCATAGAAATGAAAAATATTTTAGCTCAGAAAAATACCCAAACAGAATGTTCTCGAATAACAAAAGAAAATTTATATTTGCATTTTACCAAATGAAAACAAAATAACAAAAAAAAAAAAAATCACCACAAGCACAAAAAATAGCAAAACTAATACACATGAAAGAGGAGGAGGAGGACTAGATTGGAATACAAGAAGAAATAGAATCGAAAAATAGATTTGTTCAACAATGTTAAAAACAAATTGGGATTCAAGACAGAGACGAGAATGAGATACACATGTATTCATTAAGTAGAACTCTTAGTAACTCTGACACCTGGAAAACGTCAAGCTACGATGAAATGTATTGTTTCTCGTCCAATAGATTCAGAGCGACACGTGAAAGATCAACCCAACAATTACATAAATACCTGATAAGGGCAAGAATAACCGGAGTGAATAACAAAAGAAACGATTAGATGGACCTCAAGTGGTGCATATAATGGAACAGTTGTAAATAATTACGGGTTTAGAACTGAATCAAATGTCGAAGGTTTTAAATGGTCAACTTGCAAAGAATAGCTATAACACGCTAGAAAGCTGATGATTTCTACACGAGGAAGAAAACAAATGAAAAATAAGTGACCTATTATTCATCAATCAAAAATCATGAATGAAATAAAAGCAAGAAAAACTATCATACTACAGCTTGGATAGATTGGACAAAAGCCTACGATATTAGAATCCCTAGAAATGAAATCTCCAGTTATGTGATGAAATTTATAAATGCATTGAAGAGTCGAACTAACAAATTCGAATTGAAGTCATTGTAAGAAGATGATATTTACTGTTACAACGGGTACTCGGATGTTGTTGTTGTGCGTGGAATAATGGCATAACCATGAACGAAAAAACAATCTATGTCTGCGTGTGGAGCAAATGAAAAGAAAACAGATTGTATATTCAAAAGAATAAAAGAGCATTGGACGCATACAACTGAAGTGTACACAGCTCAAGAAAACCAACAAAAGAGTCCATTTTCAGAGAGTCTTTAGACAGTAAGTATGGGAGTGATTTGAAAAACTAGTCACGTCGTTTAATTCTGTTTAACTGTGAAGGTGATTCGGCTTTAGTCGTTTGCCCCAAAACAGCATATTTTGTAGAAGGAAGGATACCACTGTAGGAATATCATGCCAACATTGATGTTTTGGGGCCGAATGGCGATCTTTTTGGAATGACTGCAGGTTGCTAGGGATTAACATTCCCCTCCCTTCCCAAATCCTGATAATCCGATTAAAATCCTTTGACTTTTTCTATTGATTAGATCCTTACCCAGTGACTTAACACTTAGACGGACAATCACCATTAGTCACGTACTCAGAACGTGTAACTTCGGCTATGATCTTTTTTTTCACCCAAGCAAACTGTTCAACAGTTTGCCAGCTGTGATACAATTCCTAAATCTTGGTTTATCACTGGGCATCCGCCATTACTTATCACCAGAGCAATTATAGTACTTTGTTATTTTTGGCAGAATTTTAACGGGGAATCTATATTAACAAAGCTAAAGAGAAACCATTAAAATGATCCAATAATAATAATAATAATAATAATAATAATACAATGTGACTTTATAATTTTATTGCTCAGCAGATAAAACAGATTGTCGCCTCTTGCTGTAGGCCTCAGTATTCACTGTTAGATTTATATTTACATATGCTCTATCCTTGATATTGAGCATTTTTACCCATGAGCATAGAATAACTTCAAGCTATGTTTTCATCATATATGTATGTGTTTGCGTTGTTTTTTTTATATAAAGGAAGCACATGTGTGTTCCAACTTAATATTATATATATATATATATATATATATATATATGAATTAGTGTTTTGGAAAAGACCAAAATTGTATATCAGTTTAAATGACCTTTGGGAGATTGTATCTCTGACAAAAAAAGGAAGTACATTATGAAGACGTCTTACTCTTCATTTGTCGGATACAAGTTCTCCTGCACAACATCTAAAAACACATTCCTGTCCACATTCACAATACAGGAAAATACTTGTTGACAACACCATTATATTAAATCCACGAAATTTTAAACAAAAACTTTAAATTCTCGAGGTCCTCCATAGCAAAAGCAAACAACCAACACTGAACATAATTTATTACAAGTGTTGCCGCAACGTTTTGAAGTGCATTCAACAAACATTTAATGCCATTTCGTATTTTGACCGACTTCTGGTTAGCTCCCTTATTTTGGGACGCTTGCTTTGAAAAAATAACATAGCTACAACGGATAAATTTTAAATTTTAAAATAATTATAACAGAATGTGTTCACGCGTTTCATTAAAAATCATTATAACAACGGAATGCAGATTTTATCACAGTGACAATAAGTTTGTTTTTATAATTCACCCTTGAGGAGGATCTTGAAGGCGATCGAAAGTACTTGGGTAGGAAAAACTACGGCGCCTTCTGTAATGATTTTCCCTAATATGTCTGTATTAGTCAATGAAACACACACACACATATATATATATATGTATATATGTATACATGTTCTGCTCATGTTATATATTTGCATTACCCCCCACAAATACTGAAAAGTCAACAAAGCTTATACATTCTTTCTTTTATCGCATTTTTGTTTCGTTTCTTTTAATCTTTTTTTATGTTTCTTTTATTTCTTTTTTTTTCCGTCTTACCTTCGGCGTTAATTCAAGTGGTGCCATTTAAGCCATATTTATTGTCTGCCAAATAACAGACTTTACCAAATCTCAAAATGTTCATTACAGAACACGGTCTGACATTTGGATACTGCCAACGGCCACACTTACAGCTTCCTGTTTGTAAACAGCAAAAGCCCTGATCACATTACAAAAACTGCTCAACGAAATGAAATAAAAGAAAAGGAAAATATATTTAGTTGTTTGTTCCTTTATATCTGACACAGACAACCTTTTCCGACCAGTGGGCTGCTTGATATACGACCCATCACAAGGTGAGCTACACTACTTAAAAAAAGATTCAAGGTAATTTCTTGTTAAAGGTGACTCAGCCATTTTCACTACAAAATAACTTACACGTAAGTGTCTGTTTTAGAAATGGGGAATTTTTTTTCTTTGAAGAAAATATTTTTCTATAATTAAAAAATTGAAATCTTGGCATAATATTAACACAGATGTCAGCATGATTAGCATGTGATTCATTTCTAATTTATTTACTTGAAAATGCAAAAAAATAATAATAATAATAATGATAATAAAAATTATATTTCTTCTCTAGAGAAAAATTGTTATGAACGTTTCCTATTTCTAAAACAAAAGGTATTTACACGTCTGGTCTTCCTTAGAGAAAATCGCCAATGGTTTAAAATTCTGAAAATGTTAACTTCGACGAAAGTTTAAAAGTTCAAGAAACATTGCACTTAATCATTTTTTATGCGTGAGAGAGTGTGTGAGTGAACAAGTGAGAATGAAAGGAAACAAACGAAATTTGAAGAAATCTTCTTTTTCTCATGAAATTAGAAGTGCAGTACAGAAAGGCAGACAGACCGAATGTGTCCGGCGGACTGTTGTATAGACTGTGTCTTTCTTTTCTACGACAGGATGGTGGATCTGTCTATATTTCTGAGATGAGGTATTATGTACATCATTTACATTATTCGGACTATCGTCCTCATCTTTGTTGCCATATTTATTACAACGATTCGGCAGTTGTACTCTCCGGCCGTCTTCAGGTGGTTGGAATATCGAACTGAACCCTTTATCTCGCTCACTGGGGTAGACTGTTCTAGTCCCACGCGCCATGTTTAATGGATGTCAAGGACACATGGCACAGTGGATAAAGGCGTTGGTTAGATCCCGTGACAGGACCCAAAGAGTGTGAGTTCAATACACGGTTAAGGCAGTGGAGAACTTTCAGAGGGAAATTGACAGGAGATAACTGATAACTGACATCCATTAAACATGAACAAATAGCAGATTATGGATAAAGTGAGAATATAAAGGGTCAAAAGTTACTTAGATCAACAAGAAAGAGGGCATGGAGAATTTAACACTCACAGGACATATTGAAGGCAAGAGAAGCAGAGGGCAACAGCGAGTAACCTACTTAACGAGTTTGAGTGAATGGATAGCAGAACAAGGACAAAGAAGGAAGGTAAAGGGTCAAAAGTTACTTAGAGCAACAAGAAAGAGGGCATGGAGAATTTAACACTCACAGGATATATTGAAGGCAAGAGAAGCAGAGGGAAACTGCGAGTAACCTACTTAACGAGTTTGAGTGAATGGATAGCAGAAAAGGACAAAGAAGGAAGGTAAAGGGTCAAAAGTTACTTAGATAAACTATTGACCTGAAATTGTAGGATCTCCCACATCCTGACATTGTACACAAAAGAAAAAAAAGAACTATTGAATTGAAACCTTTGCTTAAATCTGATAATAAATGTTAAAACTTTTTAGCTGTGAATTAATTCCAATATTATATTAATTAGAAAATGTTAGATTAATAATTAATCAATATTAATTTAATCTATAAATTAATTCAATGTCACACGAGAGAAAGGAGAGTAAAAATGTGTACCGCACAGAGGTAAGAAGATAAATTTAATGCATTGGAAAACAAAAAATGAAACAGTTTGTAATGCTGCGCGTAGTAATAGAAAATTAAACAATCCGAATTATCATTTAAAATGACACTTAGAAACAAAATAAATAAATAAAATGGATTTGTGGGTGTCGACAAAAACGTCTTTTGATGTTATAAGACACCGGAAATTATTTTTCAGTTCAAATATTGCCAACTGTGTCATTAATAAGTGACAAAAACAATCCTTTTAGAACCTGTCAACATACAATCGTTTCCGGAGGATAATTCTATTGGCACTTTAAAATGAAAACTTTTTTTTTTTACCAGTACCCCACTTTCATTTCATCTGGTGTACGGTACAATAGGATCAAATAACATACAGTGGGTTCCAATGCCCCACCTGCGCCCCCCGCAAAACGAACACACACACACACACATACACACTTTATCCATTCCAAAACTCTTCACTCTTTCAGATTAATATGCTCTGAGAAATGAATAACCGTCGTCGTTGACAGAACTCCATGCCGAGTATTGGGGTGCTTATAAACATTTTCTTCCTGTGAAATGAGTTCGATGTTGGATCTGAAGAGAGGTCCTCAGTCACTGCATAGAAGGGTTCAGGAACTGCAGACTACTGGCTTTTCTTTGGGATCTCTTCGTTTTTTTTTGTTTTTGGGGTTTTTTTTTCTACTTGTCTTTTAGTGTTTTCGTGGACTGCTCTTCTCCAGTTGTTTCTTTCTGCAGATTCCGTTTCCTAATTGACCGGATCAATTTTCGTCCTCAGCAAGGGTCTTTGAGCATGAAATCCTTGACGAATTGTTTGAGGTGGTCCATGGGTCGCCACTCCATTGCAGACACAATTCAGCTGACACCATCCACTACAGCAAAACAGGGCTTGACAGGCTAGTTCATGTTGGCAGCTTACATCGACTTGTTCTCGTACGTCTCGCCTTGACCACCTTATACGCCGGCGTCGGATCGTACTTAGCCTGGTCCTTTCCCTGAAACCTTACCGTCATGGGTGACTCAAACCCTTCGAGACGCACAAGAGACCACTACGACATGCTATAGCAGTGGCTCCCAAACTTTATTCTCTGAACCTCACCAACTTTTATTTTATAAAAGTACATTTAAAAATAGAGAGAGGGTTAAAGGGACACAACGCGGATTCTAAGTCAGAACATTATTATCGATAACTCTCTCCTCCAATTTGCGGACCCTAGTTACTATATTCTTAATACTTGATAGAATGCAAAAATATCGCAATGATAAAATCGGTCAATAATTATTTATAATTATTATATACTGGGACTCATGTATGCAATTACAAGTAATCTATAATAATATTTTAAACTTTGAAATCATATTTATTTTTAGCATGTGAATTTTTTAAAACTTTTTCTAAATCTTTGATTGTCTTTCAATCTTTCAGCCTCACCCGCTGTCCTCTTCCGCCTCCCCTGCCATCCTCTTCCGCCTCACCTGCTATCCTCTTCCGCCTCACCTGCTATCCTCTTCCGCCGCAACTATGACGTGCCCCGCACTGTTTGGGAACCACTGCACTAGAAAGTATATACACATATATTTTGCGTGTTTTAGAAGCTCAAAAAATTAACGATTTTTTAAATATATAAAACGTTAAGTGAACAAAAACTCTAGAAAGCAAAACAAATTATGAAATAATCGGACATAAATAAACAAACAGAAATATTGAAAAGTTTGTTCATTTTAGAAAAAGATAACAGAAAAGAAAAATTCAAATTTATATCGACATCTTTCTCACTTAATAGAAATGAATAACAACTTTGGTATAATCAATAATAATCACAGAATAGAAATATGAAAAGTCTCAATGGATTTCCAAACAAAGTTACTATCAAGAACCATTAACAATTACAATACGAATACATTTTTGAACACAGTGTATGGAGATATTTACAGGATGTAACAAAATTATAGACAATGTTTACTAATTGTTAACACATTCTATGTTCAATTCCTATAAATTTCTATAATAGTTTCGCAATGAAGAGTTAATCTTTAAAATTCTTCTCGTTGGATTTATTCAACCTTTACATCGAGATTATCCTACGAGATTATCCTAATAGATTCAGAAGCCGTGCCTGGATTTATTATCGGTCGGCACAATTTTAACATAAGATATGCAAATGATGTAGTCTTGATAGCAGACCCAGAAAAAACTACAAGAACTCCTTGACAAGGTTGTAAAAGAAAGTGCGAAGAAAGGACTAACTATCAATTGTAGGAAGACAGAATGTCAGGCAGTGGGACAGTCCAAGATGTGAACTACGAATTGAAAATGTCAAAATCAAACAAGTACAGAATTTTAAATAACTGGAAAATATTTTAACACGTGAAGGAAAATATGACACAGAAATCCGAAGTCCTTTTGGAAGAATTAAAAATGCCTTCCAAAAACTAAGCAAAATATTGAGAAACATAAAAAATTCATTAAAAATAAATATTGCTCAACTGTTATGTAATATGATGTCTCTTATATGGTAATGAATTCTGGACAGTAAACAGCGTGAGAGATCAAGAGAAAACTTGAAATGTGGTTCCACAGAAGGATGATGAGAATGCCATGAATGAAACATGTAAGCAACGAGGAAGTTTTAAAGAAAATGGAAACAAAAACGACACTTCTGTCTATATTTATGAGATGAGGTATTGTAACAATTTACAAGGAAACATGGTCCAGTGGATAAAAGCGTTGGTTGAAGTAATCCAATGACTTGACCCAATGAGTTGTGAGTTCAATATCTGGCCACAGTAGAGGTGAACAAAAACTTGGAGAAATAACTGAAACTCAGATATTTAAAAAAAGACACATGGGACTAGAACAACCTACCCCCGTGGTCGAAATAAAGAGTTCGGTCCGAAATTCCAACGTATGCCATCTGAAGAAGGCTGGCGCGTACAACGGCTGAAACTTCGCGAATATGACAATAAAAATGAGGACAACAGTCCGAACAATGTAAATAGTGTAAATATTTACAATATCACATCTCAGAAATATAGACAGAGCAAGTTTTCAGATTAAAAAAATTACTTTTCCTCATAGACGCCATCATTGGCAATGCATTTTCGAGGCGTCCTTCATTTCGTGGTTTTATAGCAGTGAACTAAGGCCAGAGACGTGGATTGTCAGACACATCGCTGTGGCGACTGCTAAAACGCATAACCCACCGTTTAACTGTGCTCATACCCCGTGTTTCGTCTCTGTAAACGTTCAATAAGTGTTGAAGAATGTCAATGCGTGCAAGTTTTTTTTTTTCCCTAATGAAGGAATTCAGTTACAAAACTTTGACTGGTATGCACTTTCATGTGAGACGCCATTTTGCTAGACTGTAACAGAACGAAATAAATTAAGGATTATTGACAGGAAAGTTTAATCTTTTGGTTCACATCATCAAAATCTCCTCTTCTGATGTCTTATGACAACTTAATGAAATAAGAGTCATTCATCTCATATATATATATATATATATATATATGTATGTATGCATGTATGTATGTATAAAATAGGTTGGTGTGTCTCTATGCCTTTTAAAGTCGGTAATAAATTTTGACTATAAGCAAAAAGGTGTACATAAATAATCATTAAGTAGTTTAAGTAACATTCATTATTTCTTCTATTATCTCTTGTTAATCTAAAAAATGGGTGTGGTATGTAATTACAGCTTGTGTATCCATGCGCATGTTCACAAACACATACATATATATGTGTGCGGAGCGTATTCATCTGTGAATATATATATATATATATATATATGTGTGTGTGTGTGTGTGTGTGTGTGTGTGTGTGTGTGTGTGTGTGTGTGTGTGTACTAGGTATATGTGTGTGTGTGAGAGTGCGTGCCTCTCCCCACCATTCTCATTTTTCTCATCGTGTTGTAATCTTCAAAGAGAAAATTGTGATGGTGCCGGCCTACGCAGGATAATTTTCTTTTAAATGTAAATGGCTTGAATGAGATTTATTCTTTTCCTTTTTGATTTGAAGAAGAAAATTTTCTCATAGCTTTTGTCAATCTGTGTTTAAGTAATGCTCAGATTTCAAAGTCCCTGTCACAGGGGATGCCCCCAGTGTGTCAGAGACGCGTCACATTAACTACCATTTTTGCAGCTTAATCCCAGAAAGAAAAAGAATTAAAAAGAATCTGGCAAATTGCATTTGATTTGCTTTCTTCCTTTGTAGTTATTTTGAATATGGAATTGTATTTCTCCCCAGTTTCAGAATCTTTTTTTTTTTTTGTCATTATCTATTTTTTTTTATTCTCACAATGAAAACAGTGACCAAGCGAGAAGTAGAAAAAGAAAATAAAGGCGAAAAAGATATCAGTTTCGTAAAATGACGTGATTTAAAGCCGAACAATCTGCCCTACAACGCCCCGGCATTTGAATAATGGGGAGAAGGTGTTCATCACATCACCGAGGCGCCCGTTCTTTTCCGGTTGAAACATTATTGGACCGAAATGGCCGCTTTTAAGTTGAAAGCATTTGGATGTTGATTCTTATGTAGAAATACAATTTCTAGACATAACGACAATTTGCAAAATAATACGTTTCACTGTATAATGATTAAAATGTTTAAACAACCTCACCCATCTATTTGTTGGACAATGTACCAAACAACGAGAAAATTCACAGTTAAAACGCCTAAGTATTGAGATATTGTTGTAATAATAAAAAAATCATTTTGTTCCATAATAGCTGAAAGCAACTTCGTTAAACGTTTGTACATATTTGATTAATAAAGTGCACATCATCAGACGAATTGAAAACGTTAGTTTATGAATTCATGAAATACGCGCTTAAATAGAATGTTGAATTACTTTTACCTCTTCAGTTTCAAACTCGTTTCACAGTTAAAACTTTGGCAGTTTTAAATCACGATGTCTTAATTTTCAAAGGAAAAAACTATAAATATACAAAACTATAAATATACAGTCTTCTTTTAGAAAAAATATGCCTTTTCAGATTTGAAATTTTTCTTCATTCATTTCATATTTTCACAAAAAATCACTTAATATTATTGGAAAACTAAAAGTCATTTAAATTAATTCCAGCGTTGTGAAATATTTGAACCACATTTAATAATATAATCATCAAGTAGTTTGGTTGATTGATTTGTTTGTTTAACGACAAAATCAACACCTTTATGGGTTATTTAATGCCGAAATTTAATTTTCTTGGGAGCTTTAAAGTAATAAAAAATGATATATGTTATTCTGCATTCACAATTGACTACATGGTAGATAATACTCAGCTTTTGTGCATATACATGTTTGTGTGAACATAATTAGTAGAGGCAGTGATGCGTGTTTTATGTTGTAGTTTTGTTGAAGTTATATTTTGGAATACAGTTTGATTTCTTTAAGTAATTGTAGGATATTATATGAATTAATGTCATGAAAGACTTCTTTCATGTTGGCTATTCTAATGATTTTGTTTAGTGGTATATCAACATCTCCATGGGTTATTTAATGTCGAAATCTAAATATTTTGAACACAATTTCATGGTTTCAACTAAATATATTTTGAACGCAAGTTTATGCCTTCAACTACAAATAAAATGTATTTTTGAGGGGGTGCTGAAAAATTCTCAGCGTGCGTTTAGGCCGTGAAACGTCCGTCTAAATATTTTGAACACAATTTTATGGTTTCAACTAAATATAATTTGAACGCAAGTGTATGCCGGATGTAGTTTATCGTCATACCTAGGACTATAATCATCAAGTAAGCATCGTTCTAAATTCTAATTTATGTCAGGTACATAAAATTAATTACAAGAATATAAGTATTTTGATAATACATGATAAAACAATAATGATATATTACTAAAATAATTGTTACATTTGATTTGTTATGTATTTGTATTATTAGCTGTCTCCTGATAAGGAAACATCCGGTAGCGAGTACTACCTTCGGGTGATATTTATAAAATCTTTCTATTAAAACAATTTTTCAGAAAAATAAATTTATCAAGTCAAGTAACTGACTAACTCGTTACAGAATTGATGGGGGGTTTTCTTTTGTAATCTTTTGTTTGAAACATTGTGGAAAGAAAACATTTTGTTTATGTCATTATTTTCTCATCGAATGACATATGATATCCATTTTAGTTGTTGCGGCTGTAGAATGTGCCCGAGTGGTGTAGTGTCTGTTATTTGGTGCAGTTCTTTGTTTGTGATTGTGTAGCACCAATGCAAAAGGTTCGATAAAGAATTGTCCGTACTAAGACCTACAGGCTCCATTCGCTCGAAAGCATTTTTAGCCATTGGTCTGAGAAATCAGTTGTATAGAGCTGATAGTTGAGATATTCCTGAACGGTTTTTAGCGCCATGCATGACATTCACGTTGAAGTCTCGAACTGACGAGACTATTTAAGAACATGTCTCGGATTACGCGCCATGATTACATTGACAATTTTGTTACTCTTATTAGATTATATTCAGTATTGACGCCTATTATATTTTCATGTTGATATTTATTATTTATGGCAAAAGTCATGAAAATGCCATGTATATGCGCAAACACTCCCAAAATAAAGTAAACTATGTCAGATTTTATTCTTCATGTCAATGTTTCCCAAATAAGGTTTCTATTAACCAACGGGCGCTGATAGAATTTGCAGGATATATTTACATAATAAATGCAGCATGTGAATTTCAGTTTATAACTTATTTTTATCATATATATATATATATATATATATATATATATATATATATATATATATTTATTTTATTTACTCTAGGAAGAGGAATGGATAGCGGCTTGAAGAATCAGAGAGCTGAGTTCGAATTCCAATCGAATCCATTACATTCACTTACGTGCTAATACCCTTGGGAAAGGTATGAATCCTCTTCTACTCCTGGGTAAATAACAGGTTCCCCCACCCCACAGCCAGCTATTTACCAAGCTGGGTAAATAGCAGGGCTTGCCTTGGGTGGCAACTGGTCTATCGCAGAAAGAAATGGCAACCTACTGCGGGAAAAATATCTGCCTCGTCCCCCATGTATCGAAAGATACATGATCGCCTACGGATGGCACATAACTGACTGACTTATATGGTGGTGTGAGATTTTATTGTTGTTAGTTATATGATATGTAAATATTCAATAAGGTCAAATTGGCAGTTAAACTAAAAAATGACCTACATCTGTTGTTAACTGGGACAAGGAATGGCTTGTTAATTTTAACGCCCCCAAAACAAAACTGCTCTCTTTTAATCATCCGAGAGAATTTTTTTTGTCTTTCGTCCGCATGGCTGATGCTAACCTCCAGGTGAGTGATATCTTGCAACGTCTCGTGTTAACATTTTCTGCTGCTATGAAATGTAAGGATTATATTGAATCACTTGATAGGTCTGTTGATAGGAAAGTTGCTTCATTGTGTAGATCTAGACAATTTTTTTCTATACAAATCTGAAAAACCGTCTTTTTGACACTTCGTTTTTTTTTGTTTGTTTCTGTTTTTTCTTTTTCGGACACGAAGGTTCAAGTTTGCTGGGTAGCATATGTACTGCAGCCATAGCAGCAGTTATATATCTAGGGTCAGGTAGCATGACAGAGTTCATCCCGCTTTAGGAAGCACCCAAGATATACCAAAATTAATCCAAAAGCATCAGAATTACAAGTCTAGAGTTCAACAAAATTTTCTTTCTACATCGGTCGCCGTATTTACCATTGAATAAACCTCGACCTATGTATACTTGAGCCGTAGAGTTTTTTTTTGTTTTTTGGTGTGTGTGTGTGGGGGGGTACTGTTTTATTAGCCAAGTTTGACTTGCTCTTAATATACCATCATTGAAGCTCTTGACTAGCGACTAATGTGTCTTTCATGCAGTCAGTGAGCATTTTCAGAATTCACGTGGCACAGAGCTTTGAGTAGCCAAGAGTCTATACTAAATCGTAAGCACTACTATAACTCATCTGAAACTTTTCACGCTTTTGCAATAGTCATTTTTATCATCTGTAACAAGAGCATTAACATGTTTGACCATATCCCTATTTATTGCAGCAGCTAGCCTGCCACCGCGGGGCCTGTCACTAAGATTCATTTCTCATTTTCCCTGTATATTCCAACTGACTCATTTTCTTCTTATGCTTTCATCAATTGCAGTCATTCCATAAACATTCGCTAATTTTCTGAGAATGGCTTTAGCAAATTCAAAAGATTCTATGACAGTTCCTTGCCTTCTACATGTGTTTAGACGCTTAAAACCTTTGAAAGAGGATTAAGGGCAAGAAAAGAGAAGTTAACTTCATAATTTTTTTCTCAGTTTCTAGATGATTTATATTTTATAGCTAAAAATTCTTACGATTAATATTTTTAAAATTAAATTAGGCTAGGCATTCCTTTTTTACAAACCATCGGAAATGTAAATACATCCTGAAAATTTCACCAACATCTGTTGGTTAATTCCAATTTTATAGCGAAAACTTTGACTTTGGCAGAGTGTATATGCATAGAATTAACGAGATTGCTGATAATATCAACATTAATTCAGCGCCATCATTATTTTTGGTTCCCTTCCCTCATCTTTATTACTCTAAAAGCCATGTGTCCATTCACCATCCAGTCGTAGGATAACGTTTCATTTTACTGTCTCACTTGCTTTTATGCATTTACCCGTTGCTTTCATTTTTTTTCTATTATTTTCTTTCTTGTTTTTTTTTAAATTTTTTATATCTTTGACATTTCCTGCTTTTCAGTGCCTGTAAAAAAATAACGCGATCCATGCACGCGTGGAACTGGTATTTTTATTAAAGCCAACAAGACGCGGGATCATACATCGCTACTTTATTACAAAGCAAACACGTAAGAAAAAATTAACTAAATCACGTCATCCCTATTTGATAAAAGATATTTATCTCTCTACCAGTAGAAGAAATTTGATATAGTGATTTACTAAGCGTAGCTTAGACGTGGCCCAACGCCAAAAGTATGCGTCACCCAGTGAGATCGAATTCACTATTCAGTCCTAATTGGTATATCACGAAAAGCTTGCTAACCATTACACCACGTCGAAGCGCCCAAAGGAATTTAAGCAAGTATAGCATACATCTGGCACAAGGCCGAAAATATAGAGCATCCATGGAGGATTGAACTCACTAGTCAATCGTAATTGATCTAGCGAGACAAGTATGGTAAGCATTACATAATGTCGGGGTGCGCCCTAAAGAAGAAATTTCATATAAAGTCGTTTATACTGTAAACACATGAAAAATGACAAAGGTGCCGTAGTTTTGCTCTTTGGGCTGACTTGA
This sequence comes from Acanthosepion pharaonis, assembly GCA_903632075.3. Lineage (NCBI taxonomy): Eukaryota > Metazoa > Mollusca > Cephalopoda > Sepiida > Sepiidae > Acanthosepion > Acanthosepion pharaonis. The sequence continues at coordinate 538,012 of CAHIKZ030002225.1, read as the reverse complement.
ATAAACTGAACCTTTGCTAAAACTTTTAGATTTTATCCCTTAAATATCGATAAGTATTCTTGAATGCTAAAATGTCATTGATTCAAGAAAGCAAACACCTAATGAGTTGTTCCAAATCTACACGTGTTTATGCTAGTGTTAAAAAGCTCCAGTTAAATATTCCTTGGTGGCGAAAGAGAAAGTCACTTACGGCGAAAAAGGTCGCGTGTGTTCTGTAAATATGCCGAAGACAAAATAACCAATCTAAAAATAAGTCAATTGCAGCTGTTGCCTTAAATACATTTTGGATATGTTAATATTGTTTGAACTCTCCAACCGTCGACCAATGAAAAAACAAATTTCCATCGATAAAAGCGGTTGGTGTTCTCGAACTGGAGAGCAGTTTTTTTTCTACTACCTCCGTCAGCGTGCGTGTGCAAGTGACGGTATGAGTGCGAGTTACAGTGTGAGTGCGAGTTACAGTGCGAGTGCGAGTGAAGGTGCGAGTGATAGTGACAGTTCGAGTGCGAGTGACAGTGCAAGTAACAGTACGAGTGCGAGAGACAGTGCGAGTGTGAGCGACAGTGCGAGTGACAGTACGAGTGCGAGAGACAGTGCGAGTGACAGTGCGAGTGACAGTACGAGTGCGAGTGACAGTGCGAGTGCGAATAATAGTGCGAGTGCAAAGGACATTGCGAGTGACAGTGCTACCGTTGCTGTGAGCATTGGATTTCTTACCGTTTACGCGTATTGTTTTTTTTTTTTTTACATTGGACCTGCATTATTTCGACATTTCTTTCTGCCACTCGATCTTCGAGTTTGGATCTGCGATTTGTTCATTTCCTTTTGAAATTGAGCTGCTATATCAATTTCAGAACATCCTTATATTTTTAATCTTGTAATTGATAATTGTTGGACTGACTGAAATTTGCTCACTGACTACTGAAGAATCAACTGACTTGGTTGAAACACTGTGTTGTGAACCACTGCACAACGGCGAGTTTACCCATTCACGTAATTCAAATTTATTCATATATTTTTATTTTTATTTTTCTACGAGTTCAAGACGATTAATATTGTCAGTAATTCGAAAGATGCCTGGTTTGCTGTGTGATATACGACAAAATAAATAAATAAAACCAGATTAAATTCAATGTGTAAGCTCAACTGGGATTTCGCCTTTTATGACGCTCGGGCTAACTTACGCATCAAAGATTGACTTTTGACATTTTTCTCTAATATTTATTTTGCCTTGTTTTTAAAAAAGCATATGGCAGCTACCATCTTGTTTTTGTCTGCATAAAAAAAACCCTCCTCTCTTTTTGGGGTATCTTTTACTTTATGTTATCGTTATTTGGTTTCTAGGATTCGGTTTGGGGAGAGGAGCCAGTGAGATGGCGAACTTTCCTGTTTTGAGAGGCGCGAAGTTTAATCTAACAATCAAATAACCTTTATGTCTATGAGAAGAAAACAACAAGTGAAATGTGCTACCGGAAGTTAGTGCCCGTTATTTCTTTTTGGGAAAAAGCAGAACAGATTCAATATCCGGTGTTGATTTATATTACGGAATAGACATTTATTTTTAGATGACACTACATACGTACACAAACACGGAGATACACATATACACACAAACCAATTTATATATGTATATTGTGCATGTATATACGTAGGTACATCAATAAGTTCGTAGTTTAATGATAAAAAATATTTATTTTGCGGAACATTTTAACATAATCTCCTTTGTTAATGCACTTATTACAGTAGTGAATATTAATCATATACATTGAACGTTGATAATTTCAGATGAAAATTCAACTAATCACCATATGTCATCAGTAGATTTATTCATTAACGGGGTACTGAAGTTATAGACGAGGGGGTACTGAAAAATTCTCAGCATAACTTCAAGCCGTGAAACGTCCGTCTTTTTCCATATTCACCCGATACTTGGTATGTCGTTTCTCAAATATCATTAAGCCTTCCACCCAAAATTCTGATGTTTGGTTATTGAAATACCTAACTTAGGAAGTTCTCAAAAGATCTCAGCACAACCTACTTTCTAAAATTGCTTCAATGGTTTAAAAAATACTTATTTCGTGAGCCATAGATCGAAGACGAACTAATGTAATGTTCGCGACATGCAAGAAATTTTAATATTCTCAAACCAACAGAAAATCACTATTCTGTACCAAGTGTTCTAAGAAACAGGACTCAAGATAAACCTTTCCAAAACAGAGACTATGATTTGGTACCGGAATGAAAGTAATATTGACACATACTCTGAGCCCATCATAAAACCTCAGGATGTAGAATTAGTAAATACTAAACACTTCAGATACTTCTGTGTCTGTATCATTTATAACAAATTTAATACAGGGTATAAGAAAGCTGATCAAAAAATAAGCTGTGACAGAGATAGTTTCGCCCAAAACTGCCAATTGCCACAAAACTAAAACATTGACCTAAAAATTGGAGTCATGTTCTTAAATATCATCGTCAGATCGAGACTTTAATATGCATGACACGAAAATCGTTCGGAAATTAGAAATACAACCGCTTTCTCAGATCCATGATTACAGATAGCTTCGAATGAAGGAATGCTGTAGGTCTTAGGAAGGACCACCCTTCTTCAGAAGTTGTGAACTGGCGCTACAGAATCACAAAGAACTATGTCAAATGGCACCAACTTCATCATCTGAGGACTTTCAACAACGAAAATGGACAGCACATGTAACTCAAAGAGAAAATAATGACATAATGAAGATATTGACGTTCTACACAAACCCTCCTCAATACTGACAGAGTGGTAACAATTAATGGAATTGACAAACCTATTTTACTGGAAAATTATATTTAGAGAAAGATTTTAGAAATTTCAAACAATTGTAGCAATGACTGCTCGGTCAATGAATGCCAAATATTTCCTTATAAGGAAACGGCTAATAATACTATTACCATTAGAGATGAGGAGAACAGATACTACATTTTGATCCCTGCCCGATGACCAGGGAGTTGCTAGTCGAACAGCAGAAATGACAAGTACCTCTTTGCGAATCCCTTGAATACACCGATGGCTATACACACCAAATTCGGGTTATATTTGATGGTGCTGCAGTCTAGAGGACTATGTCATGCCATCTGAATTATTTCTGCAGGGCTTAACGGGACAACATCAAAGTAATAGACACTGTGGTCAAACACCTCGGTCGATTATTCGTACACCTTCCCGTATGATTCCGTTACTTCTCTCGTGATTCAAGGGAGACAGGAATGGCTTGCCGGGAATATTTCCGATCATTTCACCCTCAACAGATACTTTTCTTGATTTGTATCATGTAGATTAACTACGCCTGGGGAGTTGTCGAGAAAGCCACAGGTTATCAATATCTCGTTGAATGGCGTCATTGTAGCCGTGACTGTCAACATGAACAAAAACAACCTGGTGTTGATATGGAGTCGCTTTCGTAAACACGTGGAGGTGACCCTAGAGATTAAGAGCAGCTTTATTGAATAAGCTTTTTCTGACCACGTATAAAAATATTTTTGAAAATATACTGATTTTTTTCTGTTGCATATCTTTTTCGTTAATACTATATGTTCTCGGTTACCTGAATCTCTCTCTCTCTCTCTCTCTCTCTATATATATATATATATATATATATATATATATATATATATATATATATATATATATATATATATATAATGATAAAATATAGTTTTAAGGTATGATATATTTATGGGCTGAAGTGCTCAAAATCTGGAATAGAGCGTATGTAAATATAAAAGTGGCACTGAAGTCAACACCCAGAGGCAACAGTCTGTTTTATGGTAAACGCAATCGTCAGGCCTGGGTCGGTGTAAAAATTTCCGACAGAATATATCTGTAAAATGACAATTTGAAAAAAGAAAAAAGTAAAGCTCATTTTAGCTGATGCTTTCATCTTCCGAGCGACATGTAAAGTCCCTCAGAGGACGAAACATGTCAGCTAAGATAGGTTTTTCCTTCAGTCTTTATTCATATATATTCATTCAATCATTAATTATAATTCATTAATTTGTAAAGGATTATTGTCAAGTTCGGATTCTTTTAAACAATTCTGGAATTGTTAGATCAAACGCTGACAGCCTTAATTTAGAAATTATGATCGACAAGTGAACAGGTTGAGAGTCAAAAGCAAACTGTTTGTATGAGAAACATAAAAGAAAACTCGCTTGTTTACTAGTTCAATCCTTTTCCAAATTTGATTTATACGACACATTACACTCACCACTTTGGAAGCGTTACCTGATGATCCGGCGTCCTTTTAAAAGGACTCTGGTGAAATAAATTATTGTAATGGTACCTTAAAGTAGTCTGTTTTCTTTTTAAATATTAGCTCTGGATTTACATTGAGCTCTCAGTTTCATCCTCCTAGGGGATTACCCATACGGTTTACCAAGTTCTTCATAACTTATATATATATATATATATATATATATATATATATATATATATATATATATATATATATACACATTATACTCAGCACTACTATATATATATATATCTACACTAATACTACTACAAACGTTATTTTGTGGATGGATACCATGTAAATTACGCCCTGCGGATTCCATAGACTTAATAAAGAAAACGTGCTCTCCTGCAGGGTTCGAATCTGAGTCCTCCTATGTAGGAGAAAGCACTGGCTGATCTGGCGTGCTTCACATATACAGGCTGTCCACCAAAATGTACTCATGGATATATATAATTTTTGAATTTCTATATCATTTTCAATTTATTTTTTTTTTTATATATATATATATATATATATATATATAATTTTAATTTCTATATCATTTTCAATTTATTTTCTTTTTCTTATATATATATATATATATATATTTTTGAATTTCTATATCATTTTCAATTTATTTTCTTTTTTCTTATATATATATATATATAATTTTTGAATTTCTATATCATTTTCAATTTATTTTCTTTTTCTTATATATATATATATATATATAATTTTTGAATTTCTATATCATTTTCAATTTATTTTCTTTTTTATATATATATATATATAATTTTTGAATTTCTATATCATTTTCAATTTATTTTCTTTTTTTATATATATATATATATATATATATAATTTTTGAATTTCTATATCATTTTCAATTTATTTTCTTTTCCAGATCCGTTATATATATATATATATATATATATATATATATATATATATATATATATATATATATATATATATAATGTTATTTTAATTTATTTTGCTTAAAACATTACTTTTATGGGTATTCATATTCGAGTAGAAGTTCTGTTTAAATAGTATTTTTTATCTCATTGCATCTACGGCTGAATATTTGAGAAATCCTGTCAGAAAAATATGCTTCCTCCGGCAGAATTTGAAAATGTTGAAATGTGGAAAATCTTCTCCAACAAGGACTTGGAGACGCTTTTGAACTCTATCATAACAGGAAAGTGAGGACTGCGCAGATCCCGCCCAAATATATTGCAACAGTACTCCATTTTCAGCCTCATCTGGCTCTTTTATTTATATATATATATATATATATATATATATAAGTGCTATCTGATGGTTCGGCGTCCTTTAAAAGGACACTGGTGAAATAAATTATTATAATGGTACCTTAAAGTGGTATGTTTTTCTTGATTTTTTTATTAGAAATTTTATTATGACAAAAAGAAAAAAAGCATTTTATGATTAAATTTTGCTCTCGTCAAAATATCCTCCTCTTGTCTTGATTACTGCAGCACAAGGTTTTGGTATTCGTTGCAAAAGTTTCTCAAAATATAAGTTTGAAAATTGATTCCATTCCTTTTTCAATGATTCTAAGAACTCTTTTTTCATTTTTTTTTTTTTTTCACTCCTCTGGCATGCTAATTCTGCGGGTGACTTCAAACTTTTGAACTGTAATATATATATATATATTGTCTTTTGTTTTTCATATCTGACAGATGTTGTCATTTTGCAGTTATTGAAACGACACTGAAACATAACAATCAGTGATCATCTGTTGTTATGGCGTACACCCGACACTATGAGGCTCAGGGAGAAATGGTTTCATATTTCTTGTCTCTTTGAAATTCTTGTAATGTGACTAGAATTCTTTTACGGGTGAAAGCAATTATGAAAATGACAATGTCGACAACTGCTTCTTACATTGAACTTTTCCGACAATAACCCGACAGGATTCACCAAAGCTGAAGTGGAATGTATCAGTCTTATTTAATGACAACCGAGTTAAACATGACGACTTTTGCACACACCTACTAGAAATTGTGTGAATAAAGACAAAACAAAAACTTATCTTAGCCGACGCGTTTCGTTCTCTGAGGAACTTTAGAAATTGTGTGATAACCTAACAGGTTTATTTTAAATCCATGTTATTGTGAAACAGTTACAGCGGATCTCCCCTCTCCAAATGATTTAAAATAAAACACAAACAACATTTTTTACAAGAATATTTACGTTTATACAACTTGAATAAAGTTAATTTGAAATGTAATTTCAAGGTTTTGCTTCATGTACTTATTAGTTAATAAGTATAAAAGTGCGTTTAGAGAGACTTCCTTCGACAAAACTTTGGCCTGAATCTCTACTATCGAAACAAAATAGGAAGACTTGTTAGCATTCTACACTCGTTATTGTAATTGTTCGCGATAGAAATGGACGAAGCTAGTTGTCACACCTTGGTAAAGGGTGTCTGTAATAATAACGACAGTTTTAGTCTGATGACTTCTCTTTCTTCAGTATCGACACTCCAGATTTTTATTCACGCATAACAATATGGCCGACACGGTACTTTCCATGTCTGAACAATGGCTGAAACTGTGCTTCCGTTTGCTTAGTTCCCGATTACAACACCAGTTATTTTGAATTAAATCATAAAATATTGATTTCGATTTTAAAAATACAATTTAGTTGCGCTCACAGAATAAATGAATAGTTTAAAATTAGGTACCTCCATTAATTTTCGATACCTATGGTTTAAAATGAATTTTAAAAATGAAAAAGAATTCTTCAAGCTTTCTTTTTAGCTTTAACTGAAAGCTAATGAATTAAATTTACTACTTCTACCAAGCAAAATACTCTGGTGTATTTCAAATAGAAATTATATTGATGGAATCTCAACTTTTTGGTCGCTTTCAGTAAAGTCATTAGAATCGGCCATTTTTGACACATTTTGACACATTTGTAAACAAATGTTAATTCTCGATTTTAAAAATCTTCTAAAAATAAAATATTTTTCTGAACCTTTATTTGACGAATATTGGCTGATTTAAATTTAATTAATCTGATTTGAAAAAATATTATTTACTTTAAGTTTAAAATAACAGAGAAATGGATTTTAAAAACAAACAGTAGCAGGGATTACGCGCTTGTCCCCGTCGCTTGTCACTCATAGATCTTTTCACAAGTGCTGATAAAGGTGTTGACACATTTATTGTTGTTCTACGAAGACTTTATCTGTTATAACATAATTTAAGAAAATGACGAGGGACCGCCTTTTTTATATAATTTTTTAGTACTCAGTAATCTTAAGAATGCTGGAAAATATTCTCCGTAATCTAATTTTAGGTATGTTGACTTTAAATTTACTATAGTCGTCACTATTATTTTCTGATAATGTCGTGTATGATCGACCATACTTTCAAACAGGGGCACATTGCATAATATTTTATATAGATAAAAAAAAATAAAAATTATTTTAAAAATCTTGAAGCAAAATACTTTGTATTAAGTTTTTCAATTTTTGATTTGTAAATATAATTTTCGCTTAGCAATAATATCACCTAACCTCGGTAAATTAATACAGAATTTTAAACGATTTATATATTATAAATTATTATAATTAAAATTTAAAAAAATTAAAACAATTTTTGTATTAGCTCATCATTATTCATCGAAAAAAACTTTCTTAAGACAAATTTCATGAAATTAAATGGGGGTAACATATGTAAAAAAAAAAAAAAATTCTTACCAAGATTTTCTAAAAAAAAATTCAAAAATAATTACCTTCATTTGTGAATAAGTTCTGAAAGTTTCATTAAAAATCTAACGATTATTTGATTTTTGCAAGAATTTCTAAATCAATGAGTTTTTCATTTGAAAAAAGGCGCTAAAACATTAATGGTAAATATTACGTAGAACGCTGACGTAAAAAAAAGATTTTTAACCAAAATTTCGAACTTGCTAGAAATGATGAAAAATTTTTAATAAAATAATAAAAAAATTTTTGGACTTTCCTCTTAATAATAACATAAACATTTTGATGATAAAATTTTGTTTTTATTAAATTTGAGGCCTTTATTCATCATGCTATGCTGTTTTTATGTTGTTTTTTCAGCGCAAAACTGGAGATGCCTAACTTTTCTTAACATTTCTTAGCCCTTCCCCTGAAGAAAAAAATCTCATAAATAGTTTTCTAATAGAGATTTCGGACGTTGTGTGTGTGGAGTACGGAAGCTGCAGAGTGGAAATTAAGTCTCGCCCACCACCACAACAAAACGAGTAAACGACTTTGAACCCTATCAAGACTGGAAAGTGGGTCTGGAGTCGCTCCAGTCTATTTGGGGTCTGATCTAAGTCTTGTTAAGATAAGACAGGTCAGAAGGAATCAGATACTTTCTGGAGCTGCAGAATGAGCCGACCATTTTTCCAACATCTTTAGCAATGCATCTTATGTATGAGAGTTGCACCTGCGAGGTCTGGAGTAGAGTATGGAGCTCCTTTTAAGAGTGTAACCGTTCATCATGACTGGGGAATGTTCTGATCGGTGATTACGAAATGAGATTAGGTTGGTTTTTGAGCTATTGAAAGTTACAAGCCAATTTTGACTCTCTTGAGCTGTTAGAGTTCGGTCAGATAAGAGAACAGCTGCAAGGTTCCATAAACTGAGAAATCATCTGAGAAGGTTCCTAATTGTTTTTAGATCAAATTTCTTACTAATTATTTCTTCTCTCGAATTTTAAGGACAAAGACAAATGGAAGAAAATGAAAGGAATTATATCCAGAAAGTATTTAGCAAAAAATTAAGAAAAAAGCCTGAATAAAATTATCTTAAGTTATATCTTCATACATGACTGTTTTTCGGAGTTTTCATAAAATCAAGCAAAAAGAGAAATGTTTTCTATCATTGGAAATACATTTTTTTAAATAACGTGTCTGGTCGCGATGTAGGTGGTCATGGTACACCATAAATTACTTTTCTTTATTATCTGTGAATCGTCATGCGTTCTCAATTAGTTCAGAGTTTTCCTTCTCTTAGGCTGGTTGCCATCCAAGGCTAGAGAGTACACTCTATCGTGCTATTTAACCCATAGCTGGGAGGAGGAGAGATGGATTGATGCTTTATTTTTCCAAAGGTAGTTCTACGTAAGTGAACGCATCAACTTTGAATTTGAACCCGGCTGGTCGCTCGGACTTTCCACGCCGATACCCGCTACATTACGAGCATATCCACTGTAAGTCTACCTTTATTGTATTCTCGAGCTTGGCAAAAATTCTTAAATTTAGAATTAAGAATAAAATGTCTGATTAGGAGAGAAAGAAAGAACGAGAGGTAAGCACATGTTGGTCATCGTCCTTTTTCGGGTTTTGTATGTAACACAAAGCAAACAGCTGATAATTAAATATGTCAATGACCCGAGAATGAACCTCAAGTGAATTGTCAGTTTTGGCAGCCCCCCCCCCCCGGGGGGGGGGATAAAACTATGAGTGTTATCAGTGCCAAGACGCACACTGGGGAGGGTGAATATGAGTGAAAGTCTCCCCACATATTAGCGAAGACAGTGACAGAGGGGGAATGAGAGGCAGAAGATAATTCATCACTTTCTATATTTGCGAGTCCTTTCGTTTTTATATACAGACATCCACATTCGCACACATATCATTATCAATGAAGATGTGTGTGTGTGTGTGTGTGTGTGTGTGTGTGTGTGTGTGTGTGTGTGTGTGTGCCATCATAATTAGAACAGTACGTAATTTATTACATAGGAAATATTTAGGGGGAATCCTGATAAATATATTTCCATCTATAAACACGCATCAAACATACTTTATTATATCTCAATTTTATATAAAATCCATTCTTAAAGAATCTAAAATCTATCTAGCTACCTGTTTTCTTCTGTATAGCGAACAATTTCGGGCCAATTTTGTTTTTTACTATTTACTGGCGGCGGCGTTTACCAAATAATCTTTTTTTCTTTTTTTTACTTCTGTATTTATTGAAATTGGGTTGACATTTCGATATTTTAATATCTTTTCATGGCCTGCAATGCTAACTGGTAATTATGTTTTGTAGTTATACGCTCTGAAGATGAGTTGCATGATAACCTATGCTCAATGTCTATCGTTATCTTCTCAATAATGTGCCTGGGGTGGTTTGATTTAATGCTAACATATCTTAATTCGTAATTTCTTTTCTTATTTTCAGGGAAGCAGGAGGAGTCGACCGTAGATCATCGATCCCTTCCTGCATAGTATGTGCTTCGCCAGAAAGCGCTCAATAGATAACTAATGCTGTAATATTTCATAAATATATAGACATCTGGTTAATCGACACAAGAGTTTCACATCGAAACGCTCATCAGGTCATGTTTTCATCCCACATTTATAGTCTTTCTCATAATTATACGCTTAGTATATTAGTATAATACTTTTAGTATTTTAAGGGAATTATATTCTATGTCATGTCTATTCAGTAGACGTAGACGATTGTGGCCCTCCACATATTCTTTGCATTTATTAACTGTGAATTGCCATGACGGCTTGGGAAAGATAAAAGTTTCTCGTTGCCTTCTCAATGATTATGAATTTAGAGTTACCATTCACCTAGACTGTCTGCCAAGCAAGGCTAGAGAGATTAGTCTACCCTGCTATCTAAGCTATAACTGAGAGAAGAGGAGCTCTGTCTATATTTCTGAGATGAGGTATTATGTACACTATTTACATTATTCGGACGATTGTCCTCATCATCTTTATCCACTGTAAATGGCACAGTGGATAAAGGCGTTGGTTAGATCCAGTGACAGGACCCAAAAGAGTGCGAGTTCAATACCCGGTTAAGGCAGTGGAGAACTTGGAGAGGGGAATTAACAGGAGATAACTGATGACTGACATCCATTAAACATGGCACGTGGAACTGGAACAGTCTACCCCAGTGAGCGAAATATAGAGTTCAGTTCGACATTCCAATCACCTGAAGAAGGCCGGAGCGTGCAACGGCCGAAACGTTGTAATAAATATGGTGAAAAGATGAGGACAATAGTCCGACTAATGTAAATAGAATAGGAGATGTATTTATGCCTTAGCTGGGGGGCAGTAGTACGAAAGGAACTAGTCAGAATCTTGAACTCTGCTTAGATGATTCACTTTTACACTACCCGAACAGAAAGAATGTTATCTGTTCAAAAAAGAAAATAGACTCGGCGTTGGAAGGTAGAATGTTTCTGAAAATGATCTTTTCATAAAAAATTCACATTGATTAAAAAGTCATTTTCCGTTCGTGCATTTGAGTGTAATTTTACTTCATCGAGAAGAACCAGATGTTGTAATCCAGATATAAATATCATTCAGCGTAATTGCTTTGAACTCAGATTTAAAAAAAAAAAAAAAAGCCTCTTAAATTTGGAGTTAAATCTGAAATGATGAACTGCTGAGATATTTAATATCTAAATGCAAAGAATTTGTTGAATCCGCCCACAAGGACTTCCCGTAAATGTAGCCATTAAGTAAAAAGTACAGGGGGGGGACAAATATTCTTACACATACACATTTTAAATTTATTGTATTTCCAACTAATGAATAAGCATACTTTTCATATAATTAACTGTACACAGATGCATAATAACTAAATATGCATAAAAAACAGAAAAAATGATTTAATAGAAATAAATCCCATGTATCTATTTTAATGAGTGAAAAAAGTATTCGTACAATACAAAAAAAAAAACATAATTTTCATTTAATAATTTGTAGAAAAGCCATTATTCTAATTATAGCACACTGCTAAATCTACGAAAAAATGACTGGCTGAAAATAATGTAAATATCCTGCAATGGCCAAGTCAGTCTACAGATTTAAACCCAATCGAGAATCTGTAGCGTTATTTGAAAATTCAAATCCAATCGAGAGTTCCAACAAACATCCCGGATCTGAAGACCTATGCGAAGAAGAATGGAACAAAATATCAACTAAAATTTGCAAATCATTAATTGAGAATTACAAGAAGATGTTGGTTGCTGTAGAAGTGAATAATTTTAATTGTGTATTTGGGCAGCAATCCCTCTTTTATAAATGTTTAATTAAAGACTACTGTCACTTGTCTTTAATGAAACTAATAAAGAGAGATAGAGAGAGAATGAGAGAGAGAGAAAGAGAGAGAGAGAGAGAGAGATGGAAGAATAAAGATATGTATCACTTGCAACAACAATGGAACATCTTCTGTGGACTAAATTGAAACAAAACTTTAAAAGGGTTCAATTCATCGAATTATTAAGTTGCCCTCCGAGAAGTTTATTTAATATAATGTTGACACATCCGCAAACTTGAAAGATTTACTGAAATGAAACTTCGCCAAATCCTGCGGAATACATGACAGGACCGGATCACGAACAACGAAGTTCTCCTCCGCGCAAAGATGGAGAACCTAGAAATCGTCATGCCTTGCCATTGACTTCGATACCAGACATCCGCCTATCCAAACAAATCATCTTCTTGGGGCTCGCATCTGGCAATATACCAGGTGGCGTTCCATGTCGTCGATTCAAGGATCAACTGAAAAACACTTTGCAGAGGACAGAAATCGATCCGATCAATTGGGAGACGGAAGCCGCAGAAAGAACCAATTGGAGAAGAGAAGTCTGCAAAAAGGCATCATCTTTCGAAAACACCAGAAGACAAATAGAAGAGACGAAGAGAGCCTAAAGAAAGGCCAGAACTCTCCATTCCCTGAACTCTCCTACCCTAGTATCCTGTGGTTGCCGACGTCTCTTCAGATCCATCATAGGTCTCATTTCACAAAGAAGGAACTGTCGATGAGCACCCCAATATTCGGCAACGAGTTCCGCCAACGATGACGACGATAATGTTACACAAAACATTTTAATAAAAACATCCAATGGGCCACGAGCAATGAAGTCATGCCGACTGACTCCTTCCAAGATCTTAAAATCATTGCAACTCTCCATAGTATGGTGCTTGCTACTGGGATCAAACGCTGAATCAGTAAAGTGACCGTAAGTGTTCCCGTGATACTCTTTCCTCTTCCACGTGACCTACACAAGCACATATAGCTTCCAAGCTCCAAGCTGATTTGAATCACCTGGGCTACTATGTCTGGGGCGTGGGCGTGAAGGAACCCAACCATTGGCCCCACAGTTTGAAGAACTCATTCATGGCTCTTATAATATACACGTTAGCCATCATGGGCGTCAAACACCTGATTTGACAATGCAGTTTCTTTTGAAGCCACATTGAAGATGAAAACAGTTTTATTGGATAAGAATTTTGAATCTAAGTTGAACATGTCTACTTTATTTTTCATTTACTGATTCCTTTCTGTTAAATTTCTTTGTTTTCTTACATTTGTTCTCAAATATCCGCGCCTCACCTGGCATAAATGTTACCTTGAAATGTTTCCAGTGTATTGTTCTCAACTATCCGCGCCTCACCTGGCATAAATGTTACCTTGAAAAGTTTCCAGTGTATTGTTCTCAACTATCCGCGCCTCACCTGGCATAAATGTTACCTTGAAATGTTTCCAGTGTATTGTTCTCAACTATCCGCGCCTCACTTGGCATAAATGTTACCTTGAAATGTTTCCAGTGTATTGTTCTCAACTATCCGCGCCACACCTGGCATAAATGTTACCTTGAAATGTTTCCAGTGTATTGTTCTCAACTATCCGCGCCTCACTTGGCATAAATGTTACCTTGAAAAGTTTCCAGTGGATTTTTCTTAAGATAATGTTTTTGTTGTGCATTCAGCCTCTTCAGAACTTTCAAATTCACATGATATATATATATATATATATATATACTCATAAATAATTTACTGCAGCCGTCAACTAAATGACAAGAGGCTTTATACATACAGTAAATATTCGACCCCTGTTTCTCAGATATATATTATTTCACTAACTAGCCGCCTAAAATCAGATGTGTATTTTATAAGAAATAATAATAATAATAATAATACAACTCAAAACATACGTGAAAATTTAGCGAGAATTTAACGAAGACATGCAGAACTTCTGAGAGAAAACGATCAAGTGATAATTAGAAATAAAATATTGAATAAACCAAGAAATGTTGAGCCATATGTTCAATAAATCTTTATCGGATATCTGGTCACGGCTCGACGCGAAACTCTGGAGTTCGTCAATGAGATAAGTCCATTGAAATTTTGATTTATTGATTATTAGGAGACATATAAGAGTTTTCTATATGATTTACGATAGATAGCGTGTTTATTGCATTAGAAAAAGTAGAGTATTTGATGACAACGAAATATATCTGAAAAGGAAAAAGAGATTTGGAACATTTGAAATGGTTAAAGAAGAAGAAGAAGAAGAAGAAGAAGGAAGAGGAGGAGATGGAGGAAAAGAAGAAGAAGACGAAAAAGAAAAAGAAGAAGAAGGAGGAGGAGGAGGAGGAGATGAAGGAAAAGAAGAAGAAGACGAAAAAGAAGAAGAAGAAGAAAAAGAAGAAGCAGCTAATAAATGAAAAAATTCAAAGATTCCCTAAAAGAAATACTGAAAAGATGATGATGCAATGTTTCCCCAAATTGAAATGTGCACACACTCACACACAAAACAGGAATAGAATAAGTGAATAGCTGTGTTGGTAACAGTTCGCGACTTTGGTTGTCTTGAAGATAAATGTATTGAAGCTCTTGTATTCTTGACAAATGGTCCTGTAGAGTCTTCTTAATTGGATGTACTAACTTCAGGCAACTTTTCTCTTGTATATAATCTTATACATACATATTGGAAAAGAAAAGCGAATAAGAAGATGACGAGCAAAGATGAAAAAATAGTTGACAGATGGTGACTTCCGGTTTTTAGGTAAAGAAATGAGGTCAGATTAATTTTCTTCTTTTCGCATCACAACTCTGGTTACATATCGTCGCCACTTGACGCTAATATCGCTTCTCAGCTTTGACAGAAATGACCTCTATGAAATGTTCAGTTGCTTGCCATGGAAGATTGAGATGAAAGATTGAGATGAAGATTCAGTGATTAATAACACACAATTAACAAACTCTTATTACATCTCCCATTTACTTAGGTGCAGAGAAGGTCAGCGCCTCCAAACGTCTTTATAATTCTATAGTTTTGGTTACAAAATTTTATATATGTGTGTGTGCGTGTGTGGGTGTGTGTGCGCGCGCGCATGCGCGTGTGTGTGTGTTTCTGTGTATTTGTCGTGTATCTTTACTTACCAATGAACTTAATTCAGTAGGAATTATTAATTACATAGAATGAACATTATTAAATGAAAATTTCAGAATTTCTAAACTCGTATAAAAATTGTGTCAGGCTACGGAGACAGTGATACAGAGAGAGAGTGATACAGAGAGAGAGAGTGATACAGAGAGAGAGAGAGTGATACAGAGAGTGATACAGAGAGAAAGAGAGAGAGAGTGATACAGAGAGAGAGAGTGATACAGAGAGAGAGTGATACAGAGAGAAAGAGAGAGAGAGAGTGATACAGAGAGAGAGAGAGAGTGATACAGAGAGAAAGAGAGAGAGAGAGTGATACAGAGAGAGAGAGAGAGTGATACAGAGAGAAAGAGAGAGAGAGATAAATAAAATATTTTATTCATATTGTCTTTTTACAGATATTTTTTTTATTAATGTTCGCTCAATGCAAGACTCGAGAATCACTCAAAGTAGAGGCTTATTGTGTGGACCTATATTAGCATAGGAAAGACCAAGCATTAGGCGTATAAAGCTGAAGCAGATTTCAGATGGAACCGGAAATCCAATCCTAAACAGGAAACAAGGTATAAACCTTCTACTTTTGTTCAAAGGACCAGAGGGGTAGTGTGAACCGAAGAGTAGGCGAACCTATCTACTCTTATTGGTGGAGGAGAGGGGGGGGAAGTAAAATTAAATAAATAATTAGTGAATAAACTATCAGAGTTCAGACGCAGACGTTAGGAGTCCAGAGATGAAACAGACTTTAGAAGGAACCGGAAACCAAGACGTAAAAAAAGAAAAAAAAAACAAGGGATAAACCTCTACTCCTGTTCAAAAGACAGGGGATGTGTGTAAACAGAATGATATGCTTACCTATCTACTAAATAAATAAATAAATAAATAAATAAAATGAAAGATAAAGTTAATTAATAAAATTTCAGAGTTCAGGTGCTCATGTTCGGAGTCCAGAGTTGAAGCAGATATATTTATATTTTTATTTATACCTGAATTTTACTTACACACACACACACACACACACACACACACACACACACACACACACACACACACACACACACACACATACACACTTTATATTTATTAAGGCACATTTTTCTTTAGTGGAAGAAAAGAAAGAAAAAAGGGGGAAGTGGGGTGCCAAAGAGAAAGAAGAAAAAACTCATTAACAAAACAACCTTCATTTGAGAAGATAAAGATAAACGGTGAGGATTGTTTCTTTTTGACTGTTTTCCATTCTTTTTCTGCTCTTCTCCAGGTTTTCTGCTTCCTATTTCAAATTCTAGATTAAGCAACCCCTAGATAAAGAAAACATAAAGAAAGCCATATTAACTTCCCATGATAAAAAGTTTTCAGTAATCAAAAAACAAATTCTAAAATAGAAAACCAGTCTAATAGAATAAAAGTGAGTACAACACAATCCAAGTCACCGTTACTAGTTGTTTCACGCGATGAAGCAATCCTCTGCAAGTTCAACAAACAAAAACTAGAAACAACCCTAGCAATTAATACCTAACCGACAGAGAAAAATATTGGGAAGTTAAGTGGTCAGATGTAATCAGTGATGTGGTTGCAGAAATTGTCTGAGAGCAATAACTGGGTTCTCTTACTTGTGTGGCATGGTGCAGAGTTGCCAGACATAGGGTCTTTCAGCACAAAGCAGCACTAACTCCACAAGGCACTTGATGTAGGCCTCCGTGTTGATTCTCAGGCCATCACCAGCAAATTCAGGAGTTCTCACCATTAGACTCATTCAACTCTTTTCGAATCCTATGCACTCTCCTCAGATTGACACCCAAACACTCTGAAACGTTTGTATTGGAGCTTTCGGCGCGAATGCCAAGCAGTACAGCATGCCGTTTCCAAATTTCTGTCGGAGTAAATTGCGTCATGGTGTTCTTCTTTTTCTCATAGACGGTGCCCAACTGACCCTACTATGCTATGACGCTGATACAATCAAAAACAAACAACGTGCATATGCGAAATTAAAAATATAAAATGGCGACAATTTACCCATCGCACTCTGTAACTGATATTTTTGGTGATTTGTCGATGAAAGAATCAACCTATGTAGCTAAATACTGGTTGTGGTAATCATGTTTGTGAGTAAGCAGTAGTTTATTTATTCATAATTCGGCAAGATCTAGAGTTTTGAGAAAGTAAGTATGTAAGTAAATAGGTAGGGGCAAGTATTTCACTATGGCATTTCTCCCAATTCAGTGTCGCATATTTTACAAGTGCATTCCTGCATTAACTGTTGGAGAGTTGCAAATATTGTTTACAACAAATTTCCCAGATGTCTATTTGCCAGTGTTTGAAAAATCAGTCTTCAAATAACCGCATCCAGCTTAAATTTAGCAACCAGCATCGGAACAAAAGAGAAAATATCTAAAAAGATTTTTAACAGGAGTTGAAGGCTTAGGTTTGCGCTTCATTGAAACTAATAAATTCTTTCTCCTAAAAGTAAAACTATTTTAAATAATGTTGCTTGCTTGGTTGATTTTATTAAACGAAATATCAACCTTTATAGATAAAGCCGAAATCTAAATAATTTGAACACAATTTTATGCTTTGAACTATAGATATTTTGTAGATAATTCTATACTTTCAGGGTAAAGGTATATTTTTTAGATATTTTTTAGATATTTTTTAGATATTTGGAGATCATAAAATGCATTGATGGGAATTTTACTATAAAAATGTATTTTTAGTGATGCATTGATTATTATTCGGTCATTTTGTTATTAAAATGTATTTTATAATAAAAATTAGGTGTTGATTTTTGTTTAGGGTTTCACTGCCAATAGATGGGACCCTAACAGGTACTACCACCCCAGGCCAAGATGGCGCTGGCAACAGTAGCAGGTTAGAGTCGGTTATACGCTCCTCGAAACCTCCAATCTCCTGACCGGTGGCCTTGATGCCGGATGTAGATTATCATCATACCCAGGACGAGATCTATATCTATAATTCTCAAAATGTTTGTGTATATATGTATGTATATATGTGTGTATGTATGTGTGTGTGTGATCGGATAGTGTTTATGCGTTTCCACAGTTTTCGATGAAATTTTTTTTTTGTTTGATAGATAATTCTTCAATTCCAGTTTTAAGTTCAAATTGGCTGGAAAAATGACAACATTGAAGGTGAAAAATCGAAAAAAAAACAGACTTTTTACACTTTGCGCAAAAATCAAAGGCAAAATTTAATGTTTGTAAAAAAAACAGTGTACAATCAATTTAGAGAGTTGAAATTTAACGCAAAACATTATTAGAATTATAAAAAAATTATATTATAAATAAAAATTATCGTATATCATTATTATGACGGTTCATGGAAGAGGTTCCTTCTTTGCAAGATTGAGAAGGCAATAAATGACCTTTTTCAGGGCTACCTCCCATTCAAATTGTTAACCCCTCATTTGAGGATGTAAATCAGTTGCACTCAATTTTTGTTACCAATATCGATATTCAGGTGGGCTGACTTTAAATTTAAACTGCTCCAATTGAACTACAAAAATTCCCAGTAATGAAAGACCCGGTCAAAGACAGGTTATACTGCTAGATGTTAAATAAAGCCAACTTGATATTTGCTTCTCTTCATGTGATATTGCTTTTGTTTCGTTAATAAACGTTTCGTTTTATTAGAAAACAAGTTTATGCGAATCTTCAAAAATAACAATATTTAAGTGATTTTAAATTGCATCGGGGTTGTATTTTCTGTATGAGAAATCTTGGGTAACATACAATTGATCCTTTTATTACGTGCAAGAAAGAATTCTGTTTTTCAAATCATTAAAAGTAATATTCAAAAGTAAGCTAACAAGACCAGTAACTTCAAAATTGACCGACATATTTAATTAATGTTTCTATTGCATTCATTATATTTTCGAGTATTTTTATTCATACAATTAAATCTTTAATCGTATATAAGAAAGAAATCTGTTTTTTAAATCATTAACAGTAGAAATATCACCCCTACACAAAAACAGCTAATACGATCTTTCTGTACGAGTCATCTCGGACTTTTATTTATAGAATTAACACTCGTTAAGAATGAATTGTGTTCTTTGAATAATTAAAAATAATAAAAACCAAAGAAAGCTGACAAGGAACAAAATAAATAAAAAGCAATGTATTAATAACCTGACTTACCACTAATCTCTAATAAGATACCCTGTTTTGGTGGCATCATGAAGCATGTTTGCTTATTGGCGTTGAGCAATGCTTCCTATTACCATTATTATTACTATTATATATATATATATATATATATATATATAATTTATTCGAAAATTATAACATAAATATGTTATAAAATCACTACAAAAATAGCCATTTTGTTTCAACGCTTCTGGTGTCGTATCAAGTGATGGTGTTGCATGTAGAACCTACATTGGTGTTGAATGTAGATTCTACATTCAACACCATCACTTGATAAGACACCAGAAGTGTTGAAACAAAATGGCTATTATAATAATTAATAAATTTTTGTTTTTTAAACTTGATAATGTGTAGTTTTTCACTTAGGCATAAAGAGCATGGGTCATCCCAAGTTCTACAAGTTCTTGTTCTATTTATTAATTTCCATTTTACTGTTGGTGTTTTATTTGTTTCTTTTAAATGCCAAGAATATTTAGATAGGGATGGTTTCACTTTCTGATATTATTGCAGGAACTTTGGTAGTGTCTCCACCTCATTTTAAATTCATTTTCTTGAAGATCTTTTCAATATTTGGATTCTCAATGGATGAGATTGTGCATTGGTATACTACGGGTGGACAATAATAATGAAAAATTATGTAATTGCAGAAAAGCTGAAAATTGTCCTTTAAATAATACATGCCGCGTAGAATCCATAATAAGAATGGATCATATGCAATTATAGATGAACAATTCAACTAGAAAAATTGAAAATCAATATAATGTATCTGTGGTTGGATGAAATCACGAAGAGGGGCATCCGGGTGCTTTAGTGCTCCATTCTGAAGCGCCCGTATGTCTATCATCTGGGCGGATGACTGGTGATTTCCCATCATAAATAGACCATCGTGAAAATGAGAGATCACTCTCTAATGGTACGTAGTACGCTATGTACAGACTTGATAGGCAACCAGCCAACCAACCAACGGTGGGTGGAAGTAGAGGGGAGAAACGCCCACTCAAAAATTGTGTCCCGAAACAGAGTCGTTAATTTATTTGACCACAGTATCTAAATACAAATTAGAGACCTTGAATAATTGATCATTCCATCTTAAATAAATCAACAATGTTTTGTGGCAATTTTTGACATAAACTTGAGATTTCTCTTGTTAAAAGTTGAATAATTTGAACACATTCAACATTATGAATAAAAAAAATAGTGAATTTTATAGTGTTTTTTCGAGACTTAGCATGAACAAAACAAATTCTTGAACATGGACACAAAAAACCATAATGACGTCAAAATCCACGAAAATTTTTCATCTTCGTTGTACTTAGTTTAATTTTTAACGTATAAGTAAATAGAAAAAAGGAAATGTCGGTAAGATAGCGAAAAAAAGAACAAAGAACGACATAAAAATTGCGAAAAGTTTTCATGTTTAAATAGTCAATTGTGCTTAGTTTAATTTATAACATTTATAGATGAAGGTAGAAAAATGTAGATGTTGATATAAAACGGATCATGTGCAATATCGCGAGAGACACAAAGCCCCACCCGAGGCCTCCAATCAGGCTTGCCCACTCGGTCGGGAAGTTCAAGGGGTAGTCCGCACTGGCTCTGCGCATATCCTCTGCTGTGCTATGCTTTTGAGAAATACAAGCGAATAAAGACGCGAAGCGTCATTAAGTCGGCTGTTCTTGGACGAAGCTCAGCTGTGAAAACTTCCATACGCGGCACGACTGCAACAGAGCTCCACAAAAAAGAAATGATCTCGATATATATTTTTCCCTTTCAAATTTCTTTAGCGTCCCACAGAGGAACATAAGTGTCAATAGTTTAGAATATACGAACCTGGTTTTCTGTTGCAAGTCTTTAATCTTCTAACGTTTCAAAAGACAGACGTACATATCAAAGTTTGGATAGTGGGGATTACACGTAGACCTCTAAATGTATGTGTTAGTCGACGTCGGAACGGACGCTAATGTCTGCCGGCGCACGTGTTCGTGAATGAAAAAAAAGTAAATAAAAACCAGCAATATGTGTCAAATGAAAATCTGTTTCAATCTATGTCAATGCTAAAACGTTTGAAGGTTTGTCGAACTGGAAAAATGGTGGAAACTCTTCGCGTGACTCAGCACTTCCGTTCTTTCGCAGCTTTACCAAATTTACTGGTGTCTGTGCATCGACCCATATATTAGACTTTCTCATTTGACAGGCGGATGGAGTGAAATTTATATATATATATATATATATGTGTGTGTGTGTGTGTGTGTGTGTGTGTGTATGTTTAATTGTGAAAATAGGCAATGTTTATTTTCTTAAATCGTTTGAGAATTAAGAGTAAATATTGCAATAGTTAGGATAAGATTACAGATCAAAATACGAAAAGGATGTAAGTTATGGTTTGACAGTACGGAATATTGTAACTGTATTAAATGTGTTAATTTAATGACTACAAAACATTCGAGAGATTTGTAACTAGATGATAATATTGTGGAGTCTGCTTTACTGCTCAGCTGAAAAAAAAACATTTTTCTAATGAAGAGAACTATTAAATGTTAATTATAGAATACTATCCGTTATTGGTGTCTACAGTGATAGCTAGGCCATCTGCATAGTCAGTTGACGTGGTGTAATTTTTAGCAAATTTGTCTCGTTAGATCAATTACGACGACTCAGTAGCGAGTTCGATCCACACTAGGTGTCCTACACTTTGGCCTTTATATCACATCTAAGCTACCCATAGAAAATTATTTCAGCACTTCGACGTGGTGTAATGGTTAACAAGCTTGTCTCGCTAGATTAATTACGACTCAGTAGTGAATTCGATCTACACTGGATGCCCCACACGTTCAGCCTTGTGCAGCATATTAAGCTACGCCTAGAAAATCCCTATCTGTATAGTGAATATCTGTCAACTTTCTTACGAGATATCGACTTGAGATTCATGGTGATAAAGTAAAACCTAGATGATATTTGGCAAGTGAATTTGTAAGAGAGATAACAAAGAGAAGAGATAGAAAGCCACAGTTCTCCTACATTATCTCGTGCTGACGAGGATGTTGGACACAATGCCACTAAAACTAAATTCATAGGTTTCAGCGAGCAAAAGACTCAATATAAATTGTCTCAGGTGCATCATTAACAACTAGAAAGCGAACAAAATTCTACTGAAAAGGATCAGAAGATTCACATAGCAAAAGACTGGGCCGCCTTAAATAAAATGGATATAATCTGGAAATCTGATCTACCAGACAACCTCAAGCGGAGATTCTTTCTGAGCCACTGTAATGTCCACCGCTTAGACATTAACGAAAACCCTAGAGTTTATGCTTGATGAAACCGACGCTTGGATGTTGAGAGCTATACTTAACACCTCTTGAATGGTCTAGTTTGGTTTGTTTTACGGTATATCAACCTTAATAGATTTTTTTTTTTTTTTTGCTGGTAATTTTTTTTTCAAAAATCTACTGTTGGTAATAATATATTGCTGATAATAGCTTTTCTCAAAAAATATATTGCTGGTATTTTTTTTTCAAAAATGTATTGCTGGTAATAAGTTTTTCACAAAATTGTATTGCAGTATTAAAACCTATTTTTACACTTTCATAGTGTTTTGACGCTAGTTTGGGGATTAACTATTTACTCATAGCTGGGACCCTAACAGATGCTACCACCCCGGGTCAGGGTGGACCTGGGAACACCAGCAATTAAGAAGTGGTTCCATGGTTTTCAATACCTCCCGATCAGAGACCTTGCTGTCGGATCTAGTTTATTGTCATACCCATGACGGACACCTCTTGCAGATAACATCCAACTAAATAACAGCTGTATGAACACATCCCTGATATTACTGCAATGTTACGAGAATACAGAATACTCATTGCGGGTCACTACTGGCGAGCAAAACAAGAACTCACGAGTGATCTACAGTTCTGGACACCTAGACATGGAGTGAGATGAATTGGTCACCCAGCAACTACCTGCATTGGCCAGATATGTTATGATACAGGACTGTGATCGTTGGCGTGATAGACTCGTGAATGTCCCAGCTAGCTCGACTGAATAAAAAATAAATCCCTTATTGCAAATGCCAAAAAAAACCCCAAAAAACTAGAGCTCATTCTGGTCTCAGAGTACACAAATTTTCTTTCAATGCGTAAACCAAAAAGGTTTTAAGATATTTAATACTTTTTCTTTTGTGTGTGCGTGTGTGTGTGTAAGAGAGAGAGAGAGATAGAGAGAGAGAGAGAGAGAGAGAGAGAGAGAGAGAGAGAGAGAATATCCAGGGATTTGTTTAAGTTAGATCAATGCTAATCCCTACAAGTATGCTATAGCGGCAAGAGTCAAGCATCGTTGTCGGATTTAATCCTATATCCCAGGCGCGGGTTAATTTGGAAAGAGATTATCTGCCAAAATTTAAAATGTCATAGACATCCAAATCATGGCTTAAATTGCTTCAAACTCTAAAGGATTATTCTTTGAGACGTTTATCTTTTATTTTAAATGTTCATTGGCTATTGAACTAAAAAGATCATCAAGTTTCAGAGTTTCAATATAAATAAACCAAATGATTCAATGCCAAAAATTCATGCTGTATGTACTTTGAAATATTTATGTACTCAACCCATAAAGTACGTGCATTGTCAAAGCTGAATTAAGACAATAGATAATTCAAAGTTTTGTGACCCTCGCTATTTTATCACAATTGCTTTCTCTATTTACATATATACGTTACAAATTAAACTAAGTACAATAAAGGATGAAAATCTTTTTCAGATTTTGATATCCTTTTGGTGTCTTTATTTCTTACTCTAAATCCTTGAATTTATTTTGATCATGTTAACTGCCGAAGAAACACAAAATAAAATTCACTCATTTTTTTTTATTCATAATGTTGAATGCGTTAAATTCTTCAACTATTTAACAAGAAAAATCTCAAGTTGATGTTAAAAACTGCCACAAATCATTGTTGATTTAAGATTCAATTATCTATTATGATATGACTCTAATTTGTATTTAGATTCATTGCATTTATTTTAAATCTTTCTAGATGAATTGTTCACCTATATTGGATATAATTCATTATTGTACATAATAAGGTTACAATAGTATCTGTATTTTAAATGAATACTACCTTCTGAAAATTGAGATGTAGTAGAGTGCAGGGTGGGGGCGTAGCATAGATTCGGGGATATATCATAGATTGGGGTGGGGGGCGAGACCCTTGCACCCGCCCTGGTTCATAACGCCTCCAAGTGGGCTCTACTGCCCAAGTGAACAATCACTGAGTTAATACAAATTTGTCGATTCGAAAATACCTTTGCAAATATCAAGAATAAAAATTACTTAAAAAGCTAAACAAAACCAAAAAGCACATTTCTATGTCAGTTCTGTCTTTGTCGTAAATCGTACTGTCGTATTGCTCTTGTCAAGTATTGGGTATATGCATGAACATTCCGGGATCCTCTGTAAACAGATCCACGTACAAATCTAAAGCAAATATTATCGATTATATTTATCTATGAAATGGAGCCTGCCTAGTGGATAAGATGATAATGAGCTTAATCATTTTTTCAAAATCCAGGTGGGAGAATACAGTTCAAATACTGATTTTAACAGTAGAGAGCAAGCTTTACCTATGTACATTGGCGCTACAGGATCTTCCTATCTATAACAGTATTTATATAAAATCTGTAATATCTCGCTACTTACATGGCAAATTTTCAAACGAGCTACATTTCTTCTTCGTTCTACCAGTTCAGACTTTCATAGCTTCGACCCATACGTGACCGTCCGACTCATCCTCATTCCCTCCACATTCAATTGGTAAGGATTTAGTTTCACTCAGGAAGATCCTACTCCAGAATTGTTCGTTTGTGGAATAGATTCCCGATAGGATGCTCCCCTGATCCCTACAATCTCTCAATACTAGGGACATTCGCTATCTATCCTGTATATCGTCATAACATGCACTTCTTATTTTTCTCCTTATTAAGTGAATTCTTTTACATACTTTGTGTTATGGGGTCCACCTCTTTTTCATACAAGTGGACTCTACTAGTGTGTACTTGGACTACTGCCGTTAAATACCCAGAGTTAATCCGAGTAGAGAGAGCAGAGATTGTGACTGAGGTGGAGGTAGAGTAATAGTGTGAGGTAACCGCTTGTACAAGTCACAGTTACAAGCACGTAGACTCTAAGGAAGTCCTACTTCGAGACGGGATTTACCAGACTATATATATATATATATATATATATATATATATATATATATATATATATATATATATATATATATATATTGCTACTAACCACGTTTCTGGATTTACTAGCCGTATTACCAATTGTATTATGGTGTAAATACATTTATTTGTTATATTTCATTCCTGCGTCTGTCATTCATTGGAGACCGGATGTCATCTCGGAATCCACAACACTTTGGAAACGAGATAAATTCTACTCTAAAGGATATGAAAATTCGTATCCTGGGTTGCCTTGAATAAAATAGATGTAATCTGGAGATCTCAAACAGAATCTAAACTTGATGGAACCTACACTCGGATGCTGAGAGTTGTACTTAACATCTCTCAGAGACAACATCCAACTAAATCACAGCTCTATGGACTCATCCCTGATATTTCTACAGTCTTACGTGAACACAGAATGCGCTTTGCAGGACACTGCTGGCGAACAAAATAAGAACCACTGCCCTGGACACCTAGCCATGGAGGAAGACGGTTTGATCGCCCAGCAACCACCTACATTGACCAGCTATATTATGAGGCAGAATGTCTCCGTAATGACCTCGATATAGGACCGTGATAGTTGCGTGAGAGACTCATCAATGCCCGAACTAGTTGGACCAAATAATAATTAACTTCTTTTTACGCCTTTTTTTACTGTTTTATTCAAAAACACTCTATCTTGAGTGGCTCTTGGGATTTTTATTGGGGGAACCATAGTATAGAAAAATCTGAGCGATACAAAAATTTTATTAAATTCCTTAGTGTTTTTCACTAGCCTTCATAAATTGCCCTTGTGTTGTGTGTGTGTGTGTGTGTGTGTGTGTGTGTGTGTGTGTGTGTGTGTGTGTGTGTGTGTGTTTAACAGGCCGACCGTTTTCTCCGTCGATCTGTCTGTCATGCAATGTCCTTTTATCTATCCACTCCATCCCAGAACCTCATCCCCATCGCCGTACCGCACGGCCAACCGACGCAAAGGGCGTATTGTTGGGACTTGGTAATCGGAAACCACTTCCCATTTATTCCCGTTTGGTTCGTCTGGCCCTCATAAATCACAACCATCTGTTTTAATGGATGACGACCAGTTGGTGGTTGTTTGCTTTTCCGTACAGGTACGCAGACATATATACATTCTATACACGTACACACATACATGCAAATAGGTACACTTACATACACAATATACTTACCTATTCACATATACTGTAGTATCTGTTTATAGGAAAATATACGCCCTAATTAAACATGTACATATATTATTTCTATGAGCCGTGTCATTTCATCATCAGAGCGATCATGGCTCTCCACAGCTTCCTTTATTTGTTGTTTTCAGTAATATTTATTCTTTTATCATTACTCTTTACATTTGTGGTACATTTTCTTACATTCATTTACTTAACATTTTCAAGTAAGTGTAACTACTTACCTCTGCTCATACCGGGGGAAGTATCAAAAACTTTAAGCCCAAGCCCCCGGGGGGGGGCTCACTCAGGCAATACCTCTCCTTCGGGAGGGGGCTGGGTTTATTACCCGGTGCCTAAGGCGCCCCCAAAAGAAGAAGTGCCGGGTGGGTGGGGTTTGTCAATTTTTCTACGGTATTTTGCCGTTAAACCGACTTTAACCCTCGGAGCATGTGTCGCATTCGGTGGCGACGGTGACCCCCGGAAAAAGAAACACTTACCCCCAATCTGCTTTTCTTGCCTTCAATTTAACCGACAAATGTTTAATGCAGCTATTTTTTTTTTGTCCCGTTATTTCAAACAACATTTTCAACCATCGCTTTCTAATTGCTGGAAACAATTTTTTTATTGTTCCTATTTTCCTAAGAACTTCCTCATACGTCGCATGGTCTGGCCATGATATCCTCAAAATTCTTCAGTCATTTGCATCAAGTCTCTTCAACATTTGCAACAAGATTGTGCAACAATCACTGACATATAGGAAGATAGGAATCACTTAACAGTCCAGCATATAATGCTGAAAAGTTCTCGGCTAGACCCATTTACTAAAATATGAAGAAATATTAAGTTTTTTTTTTCGGGGTGGGGTCTTGACTGATTGATTCCTTTTAAACGGCCGTTTATTCAAATCCAGCAAAAATGTTGTTTTTTTTTTGTTTTTTTTTTGGAGGGATATAATAATGATCTATTGATCTTGCTAATTAACCCATAGCTGGGGGAGAAGAGGTAGATTCATTCTTTTCCCAAGAGTATTTGCGCGTAAGGGAATATAACGAACCCAGCTGGAATTGAAACTCTGCTCTCCAATGAACAATTCCGAGCTGTTGTCCATTGCACCACCCGCACATCCAAACTTGCAGCACCTGATATTCCCAAGCGTTCACCCATCTAGGTATCGACCAGGCTCGACGTTGCTTAACTTTGGTGATCGTACGAGTACCGGTGTTTCAACGTGATGTGGCGGTAATCCCGCCCAGCCGGAAGCACTCCTTCGTACATTTACATACGAAAGAGGCACATATGTGCGAGAAGACACAGATCTAGATAAGTATAACCTTCTTTTTATTATATACACAATTACTTCCATTTTTTATAGTGAACGCCCTATTATTTTTTTATTAACAGGGTATATTAGGTCTATCGGCGTACACTTTTGAATAGATTTGTTCTGCAATAGGGATCGAACTTGCATTCACTTTTATATAAAAAAGAGAAAATAGAGCCTTAATTACTGATTATTTTTCTTGGCCGATCATACTCGATAGAACGGTGGTTTCTCCTACAAAGGTGGTCGCAAGTTCGATCTTTGCCGAATAAAACAATTTCCTTACTTCTCGAATGCGACGTTGTCTGGCAGGTTCAGTTTCAAGCTGAAGGATGGCAATATATCCGCTGGCTAGAAATCAACAAAGTTAGCTTTGTTGAATTTCTGTTCTGTGTTGGCTGAGTGGCTGCGAGCACTATTCTGGGGTCAGATACAATTGCTATCTAGGTTAATTGGCCTTGGGTCATGGTTAAAGCTGATACCTCAAAACCTTTTAGTCGGTATCAGCGCGCATCTGTTCTTGTAGAAGAATGTGGTCATTTTTCCTGTCGGGAACCACGGCACGCAAGATTATCAACTGAGCTAGATATTTAGCCCAGAATGTGACCTTGGCATCAGCTGGTGAATATTTAAAGTACTGGTCGTTTCGTCGGTTCAAAACTGCGTCCATTGTGAAGATTTTCTCGTCAGAGAATATTTTAACGGTGGACGCATGATTCTTCGAGTACCCTTGCAATTTCATGTACCCTTCTAGCCTGCTGACCTTCAGAGATTTCGTAAGAAGGCGACTTGGTGCCCTGTGATATGATTCAGGGTCATGCAGGGACGTTTTCACCATCTTCAAGTCTACTTTTGACCCATCGGATTTCTTACGCATGTTGTTGAGTTTTTGACAAATTTTGAGTTCTTCATATAATTATGAATTATTCTTTAATTCGCATACATTTAAAACGAGTTCGACAAAGACCTAAAGATTAACAAAATGATCCCAATTTTAGAATTGTTAATGTGCGACATGCTCGTAATTTCAGAGTTTCTTTCATTCTCAGGTATGTAGCAATGTCTTGTAGGTATTTGTTCATATCTACCTATATCGCTATTTAATGTTTATACGCTAAACACGTCCAAATAGATAGATAGATAGATAGATAGATAGATAGATAGATAGATGGTGTTTTACGATTGTTGAAACAAAGTAGCGGCCTCTCAGAAGGGAACAGCTCGAGGCGCGTGAGGAACTTGATGAGGAGTAACAGTGGGTCCCAGCAGGATGGTGCTTCTCTTCACACTTCTAATGTTACCATGGCATAGCACCGTGAAAACTTTGAAGGCAGCCATCACGGAGGAGATTCAAGCGATCACCCAGGAGGAATGAGCGCACGTTATCAACAGCTTTGCATTCAACAGTGACAGTGACGTGAACTGAACGGAGGACAGCTGGAGGATGTACTCTAGGACTCCTCTTGACATTTTTCGTTCATGTTTGAAACTAAATCGTTACAGATCCTAAAATGTTATTCTTTTACCTTTCAATAAATTTCCATTACTCTATCATTTGTTGTGCTTGATTCGTGACCGATCATTTAGTTCCCAAAATTGTGAAACAAAAGATAGAAAAATACGCACAGACTGATATATATATATATATATATATATATTTTTAAGCATTTCACCCCAAGCAAGGCGGGAAGCCACTAGGACGCAAGGGGTTACAGAAAATTTAGAGCAAGATCAGATAGGAGTGAAGGAGAAAGGATGAGGGTAGTGGATAGATCAAGGCAACTGGAGATGTCGATTGACATTACACTTGAATAGCTGGAGATTATAGCTCACAGGGAAACAGGAATAGGGAAGGGAGTTCCACAGGCGAGAGGTGCGAGACATGGTGGGATTCGAACCCACGCCTCCGTAGAGACTGGTGCCTAAAACCAGCGCCTTAGACCGCTCGGCCACTCTACCCTGCATGTTTTCGCTTTTTTCCTGCCTACTTTTGATTTTATAGTTTATATTCATGTGAAAAATTTACAATAATGTGTAAATTTATCAGATGTTGGATTCTTAACCAAGATTCCTTATTAATTAATTACTTGAAACAGCGAAGTATTCGACTCGGACAATCTGCCATGAATTCAGCCTCAGTGACGAAGAGGTAGCGTGGGGGCACAGTCCTATGTGTAAGGGAAACTAGGATGAGTTCAACCACGGAATATATGATCGAGCGGCGCTATATCGAGTCTAATTCGCTACCTCTTCGTCACCGAGGCCCATTAGAACAGTTGGTATGACGCTTGCCTGATAGCGTAACTGTCCGCGTCGCGTTTCAATTCTCGGTAGTGGATGCGCACTGCTGATGAGTCTAGAATATAGGACGAAACGGGCCGTCCAGTGTTTTCTTTTTCTTTCAGTGTTGAGGTTTCTTCTAGACTCGATGAATTACTTAGTTATAAATATATAGATATATAGATATACATTCATAATATCCTGTGAATAATTATTAACCATTTCCTTTTTGTCTCTCTATTTCTTTGATTTCTGTCTGATATTAAAATGTTCGCATCGCTTTTGAAATTGCAATCATCCAATCATCACAGAAAGAAATTCAAGAAAAAACACAGAACCAAATCAAACTTGAGATAACATCCAAGCTTATGTGTGTGCTTTATCTTCGACGAGAAAGTGTTGCTCCTTATGAACAGAGTCAAAAATAAACCCACATTGGGAAGAGATTAACTTGTTCCCTTTACGAACTGTTGTTAGATTGTTTGGAACCCTACGATCTTCCGCTTGTACATCATATGAATAACGCCGCCTATTGGCATCGCATTGTTTTGTTCTTCACAGGAAAATATTTTCTGTGCTTATTTACGTTTTCATTTATAAACTCTGTTTCTCTCTCTCTATCTCTGTCTCTCTCTCTGTGTCTCTCTCTCACACACACACACACACAAACACATATTAATGTGTTAATACAGTTACATAGATATGGCTTAGTTTTTTATCCTATTCACATCCATCAGGCTTTACTTGTCTAAACCCATTCACTTTCATATCGCAATTACTTTTGATCTAAGTCCAAACCATTAGAATCCTACCAACGCACATTATCTGTCTTGGAGTGTTTCTCGTGCCAACTTATCTTCTGCCATAGTCGCTTATATTAGGATGAAGTTCAATTTCACTGTTGTCCATGTTTAGTTATCCATTGCAGATATGCCTTATCGCAATCCTTTTATTGTGGTGCGCGAAAGGTAATAAAAATTGATGGACTAGAACGGCGAAATTGCAGGTTCGGTACTACCATAGATAATACAGGTTGCATCTTTTCATGCATCGCGTGCAAGTTTCTCATTTAAGAACACATTGCAATGTTACAAGATTAGCCTGCTCAAAGAACTGACTTGAACATAATATTTGATCTCACGCCGAGTTGAGCTTTGTTCTTCGTCCCAATTAGAGCAATTCTAAGTACCGGTTGACTTTTAATGTCCCTGAATATAAATAAATTTAATACTGTAGTTCCTCTTGTGGGTCATAATTTTGCACGCCCTATTTCCAGCATTACCATGTTTTCAGATCTGTATATACCCTCTTAGTGTGTTCATGTGAATACCATAACTCGTACTAGATGAATAAACGGCTGCAAATATTATTCCTGAAAACTCGATACCGAAAACGTAAGTTTTGGGAGTTAAATTAGGTACCTTCATGAGATCGCTAAATGCATGACGAGAAAGACGCCAAACTTGACGAAAACAAAACTTTATCATCTAAATGTTTATGTTATTATTAAAAGGAAAGATCAAAGTATTTTGGGGGTATTTTTTTACATTTCTTAATAGTTCCTAGCACGTCCAAAATTTTCGTTAAAAACCTCGTTTTTTTTTTTTTTGAGTCAGCAAAATTGACAGATAATCGGTCATGTCAGCCATTTTTTCCCAATTTATAAAAAAAGGAAAAATCTCAGTTTGAAATTCTTTTAAAAATCAATTATAATATTTTCAAAACTTATTTTAAGAAAATCAGAAATTATAATGTTTATTTAAAATATTTTGAACCAAGCTTAACTTTCTGCGCCGAAAAGACATAGTTTGAAAATAAAACAAAGTAGGTCATAACCTTTCGCGTCACTTGACAAGGTGACGAAAGACATTCATGACGTTTTGATAGCTTACGTGAGGATAATTCCTTCCACGGAAGTGGAGTTATTTAAATTTAAGTAAGCAAATTGTTTACCTCGTTATTTTTAAGGAAAACTTTCAGCGCTCTAATTTTTTTTTTTTTTATTTTTTTTTTTTTTTGTACTTAGCTTTCACCTTTACGTTTACGATGCTTTATGGATAATATATTATAAAGAAATTAAAATAAGACTGTTGAGAGTGAGATTAAATTTCATAAGAAAGGTATCTAATTAAGTTATAGGTACCTTTCTTATGAAATTTTATCAGAAGTGTACATAAAATACAAATTTAAATTTCATAAGATGATACTGATACTTGTAGGTACCCTTCTCAGTTGAAATTGAAAAATCAAATTAACTTCTCCACACATGTTTCGCAAAAATAAATCTATCTCAAAAGGACATTTGCGAAACTGAATGCGGCTTTTAACTAATTTTTTTATATTTTAATAACTTAAAACTAAAAATCTATTATAATTAAAGAAGTAACAAATAATTGTATTAAACATTCAGTATTTAAGTTAAATACTAGACAGAAACTCAATCCACGTGACGTTTTTTTTTTGCACGCATGATGCTTCCGGTCTTCCGTAGATTTGATTTACAGTGTTATTATTGACACACATTGTATTTTCTTATATATTGTTGTTCGTTAGTTTGTAAGAAGCTTTGGAAATTATAATCTATAAATATATATCTACTTAATAACAACATTCGTTAAATTCTACAAACTTTTCTCTAATTTTAGAAGAATTAACAACATAATGTAAAAATAATAAAATATTTCAGAAATAACAAATAATTATTTTAAAAATTCATTTTTCATCGAAATATCTTTTTGCTTTCAGACAATATTGTCCATGTTCATTAAAATAAATAAAAGCAATTAAAAGCTTTTGAAATTAAATAATATTTTTGTTTTATTGAGTTTTGTGTGTTACAAAGGTGGTCCAACTAAAAAAAAAAAAAAAAAAAAAAAACATGATTTGGTTTCCTCAAAGCCGTGTGCTTTTTTAACTAACAAATTAAATTAAACAAGGGTTGTTTTAGCAAAGTGATTCGTTTCTTTTTCTGGTCAGTGTACATATCGAAAAAGAGAAACCTGATTCTAAGTTTAAACTTTAATAAAAACCGAATCAGGGGTCAGTGAGTTGATTATTGAAATAAGAGAATGAGTTCACGTGATCCTAAAAGCAGCCATTTTATTTGAACAGAATCATTTCAGACTGCGAAACGTAAGCCTAACCAAAGAATTGTACGAAATCGCTTTCGTTTTTCTTTAGATTTACAATGACAATTTCTTTGCAAAGAAAGAAAGAAAGAAAGAAAGAAAGAAAGACAGACAGACATGAAGGAGAATGACTTTCCATTTCCCCAGCTCCCCATGCTACAATGTAGGGTCGGTGTGTTTTAACATTTCAACACACTCGACTGTGGGTGTGGTCGTGAGGAGATGTTTTTAGCTGATAGGGCGGAAACTCCCACAACTTTCTCTCACGAAAAGAAAAGATTAGAAAAAGGAAATTTTTAATAGAAAAAAATACTGAATAGAAAAAAAAACGAAACAATTAATAAGTGAATAGAAAATAAATAAAGAGAAAACAAGAAAAAAAAAAACAAACATGAAAGAAAAGAAGAAAAAAGAAGAAAGAAAAAAAGAGAAAAAAAAAAAGAAATAAACAAATAGTCTGGCTCTGTCATGACATGATTTTAATCAGCCATAAAATCACCAGTACTTTGACACATTAAAAAAGACAGTCGTTGATTCTAGCTTTATTTACTCATGGACTTTGGGGGGTGAAGGGCAACAGAGTTCAGGGTAGCAAATGTGGTGAATTTATTCAAATAACAAAGGGAAAAATAATTTCCAGTATATTCAAGAAAACAAGAAGGAAAGTATTTCCCATTAATTATAAATAAAATAATAAAAAAAAAATTATTTTTAGATTTCAATACTTACGTCATCTTCTGAACAGCCGGAAGAGAAATGACTCAGCTTTCGATAACTGACAAGCATATATGTAAATAATAAAATAAAAGAAATAACGAGAGAAAGGAGATTGACAAAAAAATAATTATTTTAAAAATAAACAAATGTCTTTTGAGTACCGTACCGGTCACGCACTTTTTTGACGGAAATTGATATCTGTCCAAAAAAGGCACCAAATTTCTAGAACAACTTATATTTATCCGCATAATTTATATGTTATTAATAAGAAGAAGGATTGGGGAAAAAATCTCATCGAAAAATAATTTTGTACACTGCAGAGAATCTGAGAAATTTGGGTTTCAAAATCTTAGATATTTATATTGTGTAAACAAACTAAACGTAATTTGCATTGGACATTTTTTAAACGAAAAATACCTAGGTTTAAAAATTCTTTCAAAAATCTAGCCTGCTATGCAACCCATAGGTTGGGTTAATAGATTAGACTGAGTTCCCTCAAGTCTTGGGTGACGGCCACACTTAAAGAAAGAAAACTCTTAATTCCAGAGAAGGCAACGACAACTACTAGATTGGCAATTAGGTCTCACCGTTTTGCTGTTGATCTAACTAGATGCAACTGTCAATTGTATTCTAATAGTTTCTTTTATTGCACTTCACACCTGTGGAACTCCCTTCCGATTTCTTACTTCTCTGTTAACTACAATCTTCAAAAATTTAAATGCAACATCAATCGCCATCTTCTGTTTTCTTTAACCCTGTTTCTTTATTATGCTTTTCCTCACTTCTCCTCGCTAGTTTTCTCATTCTCTTCCACTCCGTGTGTGTTGTGCATACTCACTAAGTTATAAGATTCTCTCTCATTTCCATTACTTATAACAGTGCTTGGAAGGAAAGTGCGTAGAGTGTGGTCGTCACACCACAGAGGTTCCATCAGTGATCATGGCTTGTGCAATAAGTTATGGCCAAGCACAACATTCCCCAGCTTCAAAAACCACCATATTTTCCGGATTTTGCTCTTTGCGACTTTTTCTTCTTCATAAATCATATCCCATGCGAAAGGAACAAGATTTCAAGACGTTGAAGAAATCCAAGAGAATGCGACGAGGCAGCTGCTTTCTAACTCCAAAAAAGGAGTTCCAGGAATGGAAACTAGGTTAGATAAAGTGTGTAGCTTCAGAAGGGGGTTACTTCAAAGGAGATTAAATGCCGAATTGATATATGTTGTAGTTTTTTTATAGCACCAGTTCCGATGCTTTTTGATCAAACTTCGTATATATGACAAATCAGGAACTGTAAATAAGTGAGCCAATTTTCAAGCCCTCGTCATTTGTAAAATTAGCACAACATATATTTTGCCATCTGACTTTGTGTCATACCAAATTAAACTTTGTAATTATTTAACTATCAACATAAGTACAAATGTTTCCCCAATCTATAGGGGTCGCCATAAATTCCATTCTCTTTTGGTATGCGTCTTAGTGGCATTATCACCTTAGTTGGTTTGGAATAATTAAAAAAAAGAAAGAGAAACTACTCCGCTGTCTTTCTCAAATCGCATATTTTTAAAAGAAAATTCATGCCGTGCTATGTTTGCCTACGTCCTGGAAATGGCATTAGCATTGATAAAGAAAATACAACAGCATGACAGCTATAGTCGGAATGGCTAATTTATTCTGAATATTAAAATGGAATGACTTTGGGCAAATCTTGAAATCCGAATGAAACTAACTGATTTTCTTCATTTACTCTTACTACAGCAGCTGAGAGCAACCATTTTGGTTCATTTTTTTCTGGTTATGCAATGGTAACAAAATGACATTAAACATTTACTGATCTTCTTTCTGTCAAACAATATTTAATAAACACTGTCCCATTCAATGATTCGAATATTTACTGTTTATATAAAATTAATGTGGCTTTTTATACATAGTTTGTATATAAAAAGTGAAGCGCTTTGCATGGCTTAAAAATTCTCTAATTTTTACAAATAAATTCCATGTGTTGTTCTACAGAATGATGAAATAGACCGAATATAGGAGCAACAATGGGGTTTTGGAGAAAATTAAAACAAAAAGAAACTTAAACATCAAGAAGAGACAGTTCTAGGGCATATAATGAGGAAGGGTGGCTTGGAAAATCCGATACTCACAGGACAGATTGAGGGAAAGCGGGATAGAGGAAGACAGCGCGTAAGATATTTGAGGAGTTTCATCAAATGGATGCCAGAACTGAGTTTGGGAGAAATAACAAAAACACAAAACTTATTAATATCTATAAGGGACTGAAAGATGTGGAGGGCCATGATCGCCTACGAAAGGAAACGGCACAGTAAAAAGTGGTCGGGTAGTTTAACTCATTAATGACCACCCTAAAATCCGATTTAATTTATAGAAAATAGATAAAAAGTTAAAATGAATTAAATTAATTGTAGGTTGGTACCTATAAGCCAATCCCTACCAGAGTTTCATTTTGGAGACGATGGCCATTAATGAACTAATTTTGGTGCTGCCACTTCTTTTAAAAGACTTGTGTCTGCTAAATATTGTTACCTTCTTTTTTGCTTTTTTTCATAATTTTTTATCACATTTTAATGAATTTAAAATTTCCGAAATTAAAAATATAATACTGAGGCCTGTTTCGTACGTATTTGCTTTACTTACGACCGACGTTCGAATCCAGTCAAATATCTCGAATGCTGATTTTCAAAGTCGGTAAATTCCTCCTGTTCATACAATACAATCCTCATATTCACTCATTTCAGTAAAATTTTCCTAAGTTAAACGTAAAAAATATTTAAACTATAAATGTGTGTTGTTTTATTTGTTTTGTTTTTTTTTTTTTTTATAAATTCGCCCTAAGCAAGGCGACAATGCCGCTAAGACGCAAGAGTGAAATAGAATGAAAAGCTTTTAGAAAGGACCGGAAACCCAATCCTAAACAGCGAACAAGAGATAAACTCATGACTTGGGAAGTGCGTGAACCTACTGCACGTTACGTCCATCAAGGACGATAAAGAGGAGAGTCGACGAGAGCGCTGGAGGATGGAGACGGCTTGCTGTCACATGATCTGCTGGGATGACCACTGGACAGCCGATGTGAACATGCTGGAAAAATATCAATAATCATGATTATGTTGATTAAGTTGGTTCAATTTCTTTGAACAATAGGCGCCGACATCTTTTTATTTAATCAATTCGCCCCAGGTAAGGTGACAATGCCACTAAGACACAAGGGGGGGGACTGGAAGTGAAAGAGAATGAGAAGACATTAGGAGGAACCGGAAACTCAATCCTAAACAGGAAACAAGAGATCTAAAATAATCGTAATGTCGAATAGTTTCATAAAGAAACCAACTTTGATACCATTTGACGAGTAGATGGTTTGAAAGACGAAACATGGTTTTTACAAGACGAACAATGTGTATGTGCGTGTGTGTGTTTGTGCTTTTTGTGTTTGTCTGTATGTGTGTGTGTGTGTGTGTGTGTGTGTGTGTGTGTGTCAGTGTCTGTGTATGAGTCTGTGTGTGTGTGTTTGTGCTTTTTGTGTTTGTCTGTATGTGTGTGTGTCAGTGTCTGTGTATGAGTCTGTGTGTGTGTGTTTGTGCTTTTTGTGTTTGTCTGTATGTGTGTGTGTGTGTGTGTGTGTGTGTCAGTGTCTGTGTATGAGTCTGTGTGTTTGTGCTTTTTGTGCTTGTATGTATGTGTGTGTCAGTGTTTGTGTATGAGTCTCTGTGTGTGTGTGTGTGTGTGTGTGTGTGTGTGTGTGCGTGCAAGTGCACAGCTGGAGATAGAGAGAAACAGTGAGAGTGAGTAATATAGGAAAAGAATTCTCGTACAGAATTACCAGAAACGTAAAAAAAAAAAAAAGAGTTTCCTTCAAGTTACTGTAAATGGATCTTTTAACTACAGACATAAAGTTTCTTTTCCTTACAATTTATCTCGGGAATAAAATCCTCGGTGACCGCTGACAGTCTCGTCACCCCGTTAGGATTGTGAATTCAATACGTATGGTGGGCGTTTCATTATTACGCTAACTTGTTGGTAAGTGCTAGAAAGAGAAACCCAGACCACCTTGGGCTTCATAAAAATAGTCGGTTCGGGAAAATGCTATCTTGAATTCAATTCTTAGCACGGATGTTCATTGTGAATTTTTTTCGCTGTTTGCATCCTTAAAAATGATGAGAACATTATGGCGCCTTAAGCGAAACCAAAAGTTGCTTTCAAAATCACATGAAGGTTATTAAATGTGATACGCGATTCCTGGAAAGGAATAAAGAGAAAACTGCTTAATTCATCTTTGTAATTACTCGTTGTTTATTGCCCCACATTCTCCACTAGTGAATAATACATATATATATATATATATATATATATATATATATATATATATATATATATATATATATATATATATATAAAATATATATAAAAAAAATCTGTTTCAGTTAAATTTATTTCATGAATATATTTAAATAAAGGTTTTTTAGAAAAAAAATATTTTTTTCTAAGTAGTAGTAGTAGTAGTCATAATTCTAGTAGTAGTAGCAGTTATCTAGCTGAATTGTTGCTAAAAATTAATATTTTCTCTGGATTTGATTGATTTTTTTTACGGCATATCAACCGTTTCCAGCTGATTTAAACCGAGACAATTTTTTTTTATATTGTAAATATGTTAAGAGATAATAATGACATACTGTTATAAGTAATTAACCTATAGGTGGGGGAGAGGAGAGGTCGATTAAAGGATATTTGAGCGTAAGTGGATATAACGAACCCGACTGGAATTGAAATTCGGATCTCCGCGATTTCCAATTCCGAGCCGTTATCAATTACACCACCTGCACATCAAAGCTCACAGTGTCTGTTTTGTAACAAGCGGTCACTCATCTAGACACACTAAGCAGTCTCGACGTTGCTTAACTCTGGTGATCGTACTGGAACCGATGTTTCAATGTAATATGACCGTAAGCCAACCATCCAAGCGAGAGAAATACTGAAAATGATAGAAACGACACTTCTCACTCCATTAAAAGGTCTATGGTTAGAAAGGTAATTTATAACAGATGAGTTAATATATCTTGAAAACTCTTCGTGACGACATACACATGCACACATAATATATTACTACTATTATTAATAGCATCATTTATATTCCTTTCTGTTGACAAACCAGGTTCTAAAAAAAATTTTCATCATGGTATTGAGCAGGAACTCGGAAAAGCGAGAGAGATGAGAAGGGGAAAAGGGGATTTTTGAAGGGTGAAAGGAAAGCTAGAAGAAAAACGAAAAAAAACCAGATGAAAGTAATATATTTAATATATTCAATTTTAAAATATATATATATATATATATATATATATATATATATATATATATATATATATATATACATACATACATACATACATACATACATATATATATATATATATATATATATGTAAATCTTTCGTTTCTGAGTCATTTATAATAAAGTTTACGCTAGACGCTGTTAAATGTTCAGTCCAATAGACAATCCAAAATACTTTTTACAAATTATTTTCTAAAATACTTTTTCAGACTGTTTTGTACCTCAACACACCAACTTATGTTCAAAATGTCCTCTGCTTGATTCTACACACACATGCACCCGCCGGATCATTGACTGGTGGAGCCTTTGAAATATACTCACACGGTGTCGAATGGTTTCGCAGACCCCCATGATGCATTGATGAAGCATCTCTATGTTATTAATGTATTCTGCATAAATCAATTGTTTTAGGTGGACCCGCAGATAAAAATCCAAACAATTGAGGTTGGGGGAACGTGCAGGCCATAGAACAGGTCCTCTCCTACCTATTCATTTTTTATAGTAGATATCAGCCAGTGCATCGTGAATAATGTGACTAAAATGTACTGAAATCCCATCATGCAGGAATCACGTCCGTCTTCATATTAGCAGGGATACATCCTCTAGCAGGTCTGAAAGTGTATTCGAAATAAAGTCTCTGTAGACAGCTCCTGTAAGATGTTCTAGGATAACATATGACCCTACCAGACAGTCATCTAAAATTCCAGTGGACGCATTAATTGTAAACTGATGCTGATCTCTAACCTGTATTGTACCATGGGGATTTCGATCCGCCCACAAATGTTGGTTGTGTAAATTTGTTATTCCATCTCTTCGAAATATTGTCTCATCCGTAAACAAGACTGAAGAGACAAACAACGGATTGGCAGTTTGTTCAATAAACCATCGGCAAAAGTTCTCCTGTGGTGAGTGATCAGATGGCGAAAGACCCTGCGCCCGTTCCAAATGATACAGATAGAGGAGCTGCTCTTGAAATATTCTCCATGCGGCACTATGAGATGTACGACATGCTAGGGACACTTGACGCCTGCTGATACATGGATCGTCTCCGACAGTCTGTAAAATGTATTCTTCGTAGTGAGGTGTACGAGTGGATCTCAGTCTTCCTCGATCCATAGTTTGCAACGCGGCGATAAACAGCAGCAAAGATTGTACGACTCGGCGGCCTTCGGTCTGGAAACGCAATCTGATACAGCCGTGCAGCCTCGCGTCCATTACCATTCACGAGGCTGTATACAGCAGCAAAGATTTACGACTCGGCGGCCTTCGGTCTGGAAACGCAATCTGATACAGCCGTGCAGCCTCGCGTCCATTACCATTCACGAGGCTGTATACAGCAGCAAAGATTTACGACTCGGCGGCCTTCGGTCTGGAAACGCAATCTGATACAGCCGTGCAGCCTCGCGTCCATTACCATTCACGAGGCTGTATACAGCAGCAAAGATTTACGACTCGGCGGCCTTCGGTCTGGAAACGCAATCTGATACAGCCGTGCAGCGTCGTGTCCATCACCATTCACGAGGCTGTATACAAAAATCCTATCTGTCTGTTCACCATATGAATATCCTGCCATTGATAGCTCACTACTACACACTTTAAACGTTGAAGACAGACTAACCATAAATGTACATGAATGACAAATGTAACCTAATCTATATGGCAACACAGCGTCATCTACCGCATTTTTGGTAAACTCTGTATATATAGGGTGCAATGTGTAAATTGTCGCCATTTTATACTTTTAATTACGCGAATTCGCATTGTTTGCTTATGATTTTGTCGACTGCACAGTATATTAGGGTCAGTTGGGCACCGTCTGTGAAAAAAGAGAACTATAACTCAATTCACTCCGCCAGAAATTTGGAAACAGCATACTGTACTGCTTGGCATTCACACCGGAAGTTCCAATATGAACATTTCAAAGTGTTTGAGTGTCTCTCTGAAGACAGTGCGGATGATTCAGAAAGAGTTGGATGTGTTTAATGGTAATTACGAAGGTGTTTGGAGTGTC
Source organism: Acanthosepion pharaonis (assembly GCA_903632075.3). Taxonomy (NCBI): domain Eukaryota; kingdom Metazoa; phylum Mollusca; class Cephalopoda; order Sepiida; family Sepiidae; genus Acanthosepion; species Acanthosepion pharaonis. Next base: position 496,179 of record CAHIKZ030002225.1, on the reverse strand, counting down.
CACTAGTGATGGCAACATTATGCCTGCATTCATCTTCCCACAGGGCTCCAGACTCAACACGGGGTCCTACATCAAGTGCCTTGATGAGGTAGTGCTGTTCTGGGTCAAGGGGGTGGCTGCTGGAAGAACCTATATCGGGAGAACAAGACTCTGCGCCATGCCACGCAAGCAGGAAAACTCAGTCATGGCTGTCAGACAATTTCTATGACCACATCACCCCTTAGATCTGGCCACCTAATTCCCCAGACTGCAAACACCTTGATTATTATGTGTGGGGCACATTTGAGCGAGGAACCAACAAAACCCCATGTAACACCAAAGATGAACTGAAGGCAAGGGTTATAGTAGATTTCACCAACTAAAACAAGGAGACCGCCCAAAAGAGTTGCAGGAGATTCCGAAGTCGTCTGGAGGCCGTCGTTGAAGCCAATGACGATTTTATTGAATAAATTTACTCTTTAGTATTTCAAAATATTTTGTGCAATTTTTGATAAATATATCTGTTAAAATGCGTTGTCAGTGTCATTTTCATTTTTGCATCATTTAGACAATTTATCCATTGCACCATATATATATATATATATATATATATATATATATATATATATATTTATATATATATATATATTAGAAAGGTTGACATAAAAAGCCCCTTGACAGCCGCAAACAACTGTCTTCCTCCATTCGAAAATTCTTGCCAATTACAGTATCATTCTAAAGAAATCTGATTGTAAACGACTTCTTAAGATAATTGAAGATCTTTATAAAAACAAATTCAAGCGAAGCCTGAATCTTACCTTTTAAGCAATGGGTCTAACGTGTCAGTTGTCTTTTTAAAGACACGCCAACATAAAATCTCAACCATATTTATTCCAGTACAGTTTAGAATTACTACTACTAGCATGAATGTTTCCACATCTGGTAGAGACTCATGTTCCACAAATTTATTCAGCTCCCAGTTATCGAGATAATTATAAATCCGATTGTTTGTTGCACCAGTGGAATATGTCTTACTGGATTCTTGAGCAGAGATATGGAATATGACCAAATCTCATAAGAAACAGCTAGATAAGAGTTGCACAAGAATGCTCAGGATGACACAAGGAGGACACTGTATCAAGCCTGATGACGAAGTTGTCAACAAACAAGTACTCAGACAGTCACGGGAGAGACAAACAAGAAAAGGAAGAAGACTCACATTCGTATAGAAATGCCTCAGAGATGGAAATGACACATGGTACACCATGCTGAATGAAAGAAACTGGTGGATGTTATGTGACGTCCTGACGGACAACTTAGTCTAGTCTAGTGAATCGTTTTAGTTCTGTAGTCCGCCATGACAGGTAAGTCTGTTGTTTAAACACGTCCTCTAGTTCTTGTTCACAACAATCAGATCCGATCTTCTGGCCTGGATTCAACAATCTGTTTGAATCTGAGAGCTCCAGAGAATTATGTGCTTTCTTTTTTCCTCTAAAGCCTTTAGTTTACAATGTCACTTTCTAGTCATTTGCACAGTTCCTGGTAGATTGTTTTTCCCATCCATTCATGTCTATTTTTAATTATTTCTGGGCTATTATTATTATTATTACTTTGATTTTTTTTATTGTTGTCCCCGCTAGATTTTTCTAGTCATCAAAATGGTTTCAATCAGTGTCTCAATTGTTGGTGCATTTATTTATCATCGTTTCTATTTGTTTGCCCCTCACGCCCACACCCCGCGGCTTTTACTATAAATTAATGACATTCCAAATGGTTTTCCTACTCAGGTGGAACCCTTCATCTTCAGATTAAAAACAGCAGATCAACATTCTGGCAAGAGACTCAGATATAAAAGCCAGAAAGCATGTTACCTTGCATGGAACCCACCCGACACTTCACCTATTAAATTGCCACCCCGACTGCTAGCATTCCTGACATGCACTCCCGAGACAGGTGCAGAGAAGTGATCCTGGAAACAGGGCCTTTTTTCTGCATGAATATCCTAAACACGTCGGCGTAGCTATAAAAGTTAGACTACAATAACAAACAGCAAGTTACTCTGTTTTTTTTTCTTTTTCTTTTTCAGTAATACTTGCAGGGCAGCGTCAACTATCATCGTGCTTTATGAGGTTTTTGATTATCTTAAACATTCTCCCTCGCTCTCTCTCTCTCTTTCTCTCTCCGCATCTCTCTCACCCTTCTCTCACTTTCGCCTCCTTGCTCAACCTCCTCCACTTTCTACCTCTCTTTCTCTCTTCCTCTCTCCTCACTCTTGCCTCCTCTCTCACTCTCCCCTGTTTCTCCCTATCTCTTCTCTTACTCTCCTGTCTCTACCTCTCTCTCTCTCTCACCCTATCTCTCCTCCTCTCTTTCTCCTCCCGCCTCCTCTCTCACTTTCCTCTCTTTCTCTTTCTCTCTCCTCTTTCTTCCTCTCTCTACTCTCTCACTCTCCTGTCTGTCTCTCTCCTCTCTCTTCCCTCCACCCCACTTTCCCTCTCTCTCCCTTTCTCTCTCACTCTCTACTTCTCTCCTCCTATCTCACTCTCCCCTCTTTCTTCCTCTCTCTCCTCTCCCTCTCTCTCACTCTTTCCTCTTTCGCTCTCTTTCTCCCTCTGTCTCCTCTCTCACTCTCCACTTAAAAAAATGTTTTTGGCTTGTTTATCTGTTTAGAAATAGAGCACTCGAGTCGTCCACGTTTGCAGCAATCACAAAGGTCAACCCAATTGGAAGAGCCTCGTTCTGGGAGAATTTCGTGTAAATTTTAGTAAATATAATTTTTTATTATTTTGAAGTTAATTAACACAAAAGATGCAAAATAAACAGAAATGCTTAGAAGGAATGGTAATTAATAATTACCCAGCAGGTACATTTTTTCACATGGAACCACGCTTTCGTTTTCCCAGCAGTATAATTAGGATTGTTATCTCGTTGAAAGATCCCGCTTCTCCAAAGCTTGGGAAATTTCCCAGATGGATTCATGTCCTTCTTCAGAACTTGGCGATGCATAGCACAATCCAATTTTTCTTCGACAATGTGGGCTTTACTTGTAACGGAAAAAAAAAACTGTTCATTATACTTTTTTTAATTGAATTCACCCCAAGTAAGACAGTAAAGCCACTAAGACGCAAGGGGGTTACTAGATGTGAATTTTTTAAGATTAAAGGTGGCTGGAAAGCATGGAGACAGAAGAGAGTTCCACAAGCGAGAAAAGAATAAAAAAATTATATTTACTGTGACATTATTATAGATTTCGATAAATTCTTAAAATGAAAAGTTTTCAATGATTCATTTGCTCTCCAAGAAGCCTTCGAAGATTTTGTTAACTCCAAAACTTCTAACTTCTATGCGTGCCGAGTCCTGTTGCTAGACATAGGGTTTTCTAGCAGTCACTCCCTTGACCCAGGGCAGCACTACCCCCTCAAGGCACATGATTCAGGTCTCCGTGTTGAGTATGACACCCTCACCAACAAATTCTGGAATTCTTTTCTTATCAGAGTGAGTTTTTCGAGCTGCCGTACCTTCGTAATCACATTTAGACTCATCCAACTCTTTCCGAATCCTCTGCACTGTCCTCAACACTCTGAAATGTTCCAGCGCCAAAGCCAAGCAGTACAGAATGCCGTAGTCTCTTGCGTCATAATGGTGTTTTTTTTTACTCACAGACAGTGTCCAACTGAACCCACTATACAGCACAATCGACAAAATCATAAACAAACAAGGCGCATGCGCAAAATTAAAAATAGGAAATGGCGGCAATTTACCCATCGCACCCTGTAACACATAACTTTTCAGTTCTCTTTTCTTTGTTTCTAACAAACAATTTCGGATTCTTGATATTTTGCTTAGCTTTTGGAATGCATCGTTGGATCTCCCAATGCGCCATTGGACTTCGATTTCGCACTTTCCGCCCACTTTACGGGTATTTAAATAGTATTTGTTGGATTTTGGTATATCCGATTTGTAATTGGCATTTTGGCCTGTTCTTTTATGGTACACATTATTGACTTACAAAATACAAAATGCCTGTTCATCTCTCTCGCTGCATCTCCCTTTCCCTCTCTCTCACTCTCCCTATATATATATATATATATATATATATATATATATATATATATACCGGTCTATTCTCTCTATCTCATTCTCTTTATATCTATCCATCTCCTGTACAAACCTATCTATCTCATTCTATTCATATCTATCTATTTATCTGACTCGGTTTATATCTATCTATCTATCTATCTATCTATCTATCTATCTATCTATCTATCTATCTATCTCATTCTGTTCGTATCTATCTATGTCATTCTGTTAATATCTATCTTACTCTGTTCATATCTATCTCAGTCTGTTTATATGTATGTATACATCTACCTCTCTATCTATCTCAGTCTGTTCATATCTATCTATCTAGCTATCTATTTATAAAAGTTACAAGGGCGACTCCATTTCTTAAATAACTTAATATCTACTTGTGCAGGTGGCGTTCTCGCAAAGCAATGAAAATAAATTCCTCCCTGAATGTGACTGGTGGCCTCACATAATAAAATATCTGCTGCTCGTTGCATTTGTAAAACACGAATGTACAGATGGATTTTTAATTGTCTCCGTTTCGACATTAGAAAAATCGCAATGCAATTCATCACACAGCAAAAACCTCGAAAAAGTACCTCATTGCTTTTGTTTCTTTTCACGCCGTTGCATTTCATGGCTTCTCAAGTAGTTGGCCCCTGTGACGTGGATCTCGCGAACGCCGACTATGCACTTTAGCAGGCATCCATTACTGCCCCTTGCAATTCCTCGAATCATTCATTGAATGCCAGACTATTTATATCCAAGTCTATATATATATGTGTGTGTGTTTGTGTGTGTAAACTAGATAGGTTAGTTAATAAAAAAGAGGACAAACGAAAGGGTACCAATATAATCGGTACGAAAAACATTTATTAAATATTAATTTTGCAGTCTTCGAAGGGATGTTGTCTTGCATTTAGTAAACTCTTTAACTTAAAGCTTCTTGCTTTTGACTTGGACAACTGAAAACGCATCTCGTCAAGAAGCGAAAATACTTCTTTGCTTTTACTTTGACATCCCCGACGTAGAAAGAATCTATGATTTGACTGTTTAGAAACATTACAAAACTATTACAACACCCCCACGCCTTTTCCTTCTAACCCGTAATTTCCCTATTTCAAGAAAGGACTAAACCATCAACCAGCAAGAGCAAGAATGTCACTCTACATTCGTCACTAAAATGAGTGTTGAGAAATCAGTTTTCATGTACTTCTTCGACCTTTTCGCATGTTTCCCTTTGTGATGGTTGCGTAACAAAGTAGTTTGGTTGCTTTAATGTCTTTAGCCAATGTTTTTAATATTCTGCATATTTTCTCTCTGTTTAGATTCGCAACACGATCTTCTTAATATACAGGCTGTCCCTCCCAAATTGATATCATTTAAAATGTCAATATCCGTGTAACTACATGTCCCAGGAAAACGAAATTAAATGGGCTCCGTGTTGAACAATAAAAGATTTATTTAGCATAATTTTGAACAAAATATTCAAAGGGATGGAGATTTTTATAACCGATTTAACAAAGCTTTACAAATGTTCAATATGCGAACCACCTGTGACACTACACATGTCAGATCGGCAGTCCAACTCCTACCAAACACGTTGTAGCATGTCTTGCGTAACATTCTCCAATACCTCAGTGATTCTCTGCTTAAGTTCCTCTAGGCTTGTAGGAAGTGTGGGGGATACAGACCTGTCCTTTCACATAGCCCCAAAGAAAGAATAAAAGAATCACAAGATATCAGGTGAACGTGGTGGCCATTTCAACAGCACATTGTCATTTTCATTGGAATGCCCCATCCATCTTCCTGGTAGATTCTCATTGAGATAAGTCAGCACAGTGAACTTAGTTTTTACACATTTTGTTCAAATTTGAGATCATTTGAGCGAGAATTAGCTATGTTATTAAACTACAAAATGATGTCAATTTGGGCGGTGGGTACACCCTGTATTTTCTTGGTGACCAATTTCTCATTATTCATTTAATTTTTCTCAAGTCTCTTCTGTAACATCCTTAAAAAAGACATTTTTCTTGTTTTTATTTTGCCAAGTTTTCAATTTCTTTTTCATTTTTATGTGATCTCTCTTCAATTATTTAAACTCCATTATGTTTTTTCACAATATCTTGTTTCTCGTTTGAAGTAACATCTTTCTTAGAACGCATGACAATATTTACATCATCTGAAATAGATAAAAACCTGTAAGTATATTATTATATATATTTATTTACAACTTATACAACTTAGATGGGCTGATCATGTGAGAATGGATGAGCATAAGCTTCTAGAAAAGGTGCTGTAGGGACAACTACCAACCTCCAAGCGTTCAGTTGGACGTCCATTCTTACGCTACAAAGACAAATTGACAGACAACTTGAAAGACTACTTGAAACGTCTCAAATTTAATCTGAAGATCTGGGAAGTCCGAGCATCAAGCCGAAGGGAGTGGCATAAATATGTTTCATTAAGTTAAAGGGTTTTGAAGACAGTAGACTGAAGCACCATGAGCAGCTTCGTCAAGCTCTAAAGCAGAGACGCCATCAAATTCCTGCTTTAACAAATTTCATCTGTTAGTGTGGCTTTGTCACCTGCAGCAAAACTGGGCTAGTATCAAACTTAAGAAAGCACAAATGAAATATATCTTTCCCTGACTTGATTTTCTCCACAATAGCCCCTGCCAACATGCATAAGTGTAAAACGAAAGGCACCATCAACTGCTGACCCTCATTTTTCGTTTACGATAGGAAAGTCCACCATTTATTTACAATAAGATGAACAACAGTGGAGTTATATAATATAGTCTTATCTCATTAAATAAGTTATAAAAACTTTCCTAATAAAACATATTATATCCTGATGTTCATATGTACTATTTATCATATAAATGTAAATATGTTCCGAAAGTTTTATCAACATTGGTTGCTTAATATCAATTTTATTGCGAAAACATTGACATGGATTATAAAATCTGACAATATTTATAAAAACATACGTATATTAGTAACTAGATTTATAGACATGCGTATCTAAATATATCTATAAATATATTAATATACGCATAGATATGTATGTATATATAAATATATATATATATTCATTAATACATATATACATATGACAAATATATATATACATATAACAAATACTACACAAGGCATCTAACCCTGCCACATGTGTGCAAGAGAATGTAAGACCCTAGCAGGACTAAAAAGCCACATCTGCGTTGCCCATATTTGAGGATAAATCATGCTCGAAAACGAGTCGCAGACATCTTTATATTTATTAAAGCTCTTCACAGGTTATGTAATAAAAATCGAACTCATTACATTAATAACTACCAATCTGATTAGCTACCGATATTCCATCACGTCAGAACACATAAAGTGGTGACCTTTTCATTTAGAGATACATATGAACTAATATTCAAATAATCATTATTATTATTTTACTAGCAGTATAACCCTGTCTTCGACCAGGTCTTTCATTACTGGGAATTTTTGTCGTTCAATTGAAGCAGTTTAAGTTTAAAGTCAGCCCACTTGAACATCAATATTAGTAACAACAATTGGGTGCACATCCCCAAATTGGGGGAGGGGGGTAACAATATGAAGGGGGGGCTGAAAAGGCAACTGTATAATAATAAATATAATTATTGTAATAATTTAAAGTATTTATTTTTATTAAAGTTTTTATGAAAGATATATATCCAAGAACAGATAGTAAATAGTAAAACGTTGCTGAGAGTTATAATGGACAGGAAGTAGTGGAGAGCCATTGTCACCAACAATTTGGACTCAAAACTGGCACTGAAGAATTATCCATCAGACAAAAACATTTCATCGAAATCGGATGAAAAATTGTGGAAATGGATAAACAACATCCAATTACACATACATACACACACACATTTTGAGAATTACAGATATAGATGTAATTTTTGACAATAATATTCGATGTAAAACTAAAAGGAATTTTATACATTTTCAAAAGAAAAATATGTTCCATTAATATAAATAGATTTGTCTTTATATCCGATTTTGTCATAAACGCCATTGTCGCTTAATTTAAAGGACTTGTTTGAAATTGACTTTGCAAATAGTTTGGTGTTTTCTAATCAGGACGGGAGTAGTTGTGATTGCCTTATAAACTCTCGTGCATATATGACATAAGTAGGTTGTCGTACATAACAACGACTTGTGAAGCAGAACGTCTGAAAAGTGATATTTACAATGGCAGAAATATATCGATTTAGAGACGTCCACATCTGGACAATTGAGATAAAAAGCATACGAGTGCCGTGTAAAGTTTATTTACCGACTTTAAATGAGGAATAAACCTGACTGCAGTCGTTATTAAGAATGAGATTTGCTAAAAATATGGTTTTAAATTAGACAGGACCGAGTTATAAAAATTGCCTCAAAAAACTCAGGGTTTGTGTGACTCGTAGAACTTTTTTTAAAGAACATGCGTCTGATTCAACAAATAATCTAAGGAGTAAAGTTTGAGAAAATAGTTTAAAATGATATGAAATGACGAATCAAAATTTAATATTTGTTGTTCTGATGGTTGGCAATTCATTATTTTTATTTAGAAGTAATCAGTATCAGCATGATAATAACCCATAGCTGACTAAGAATAACCCTCTCGGGGTGCTTTGGGGACCAGCCCAATCGTCTGGTCATAAGCTCATTGAGAATTCATGTCAAAGACTCCAAATAAACACTTAACTCAATATAATCCAACTCGCGAAATGATATTTGAAATATTCTGATAGAATGTTAGTGAAACTAATTCCGTATTAAAATTTTCCATTCAACAATATATTAGTGTTTGATCTTTTATTGAGTTTTTTCTTGTCTAATTGTCATTTAATAGAAAGTGGCTGATCATTGTAGTGTCTTCAAACTTATTGACAGCGATTTTTTTGAGAAATAAACACTATACTGTCATGTGTATAACATTCATGTTAAAATATATATCATTAAAAAGAGAAATAAACGTGCCTTATTTTGTATGTTTTATGACAGAGAAATTAAACACGACAAAATAATTTCAGTTTTAAACTAATATACTCATTTAAAATAAGTGAGACTAAACGCCATCTTTGCATTTCTGCTTATAAAACGTGTCCTGGGTATGACGATGAACTATATCTTGCAGCAATGAGTCTGATTGGAAGGTTTTGTGGAGCGTGGAACATATTGTGGAATCTTCCACAACAAGCCAGTTAACCCCTGCTAGGAAATGCACTATTCCTGTTGTAATTTTCACTATCTTACAAAATATATAACAAGCATTCAATGGTTAATCACCTTCAATCTAGCTTGCTGACTGGTCAGTTCCGACCAATCAAACCGCCTGCTCGCGACAAATCTGTTTTTCCGCTCAATATGCTCGGAGCCTCCCACGTGATACACGACCTTATAAAAACAAAAGACGTGTAAACTCTCTCCCCCCTCTCTCTCTCTCTCTCTCTCTCTCTCTCTCTCTCTCTCGCGCGCGCGCGCGTCTCATTCCTTGCTGCCAAGATGTAAAATTCAAGGACTCCCGTTTTAACTATGCAGTCAGACCATTACCAACATTCACGCAAGTACGAACTCTGAAATCTCTTCTGAACTTTTACCAACTTGTACAATACACAATTCCAAACATGCTAAAGAAACTTTATTCTTTTAAACTACAGTTTAATAATTACTTTCACTTTATGAACTTAGGTACAAATATTACCTAATCTAAGAGACACAACTCTGTCTGATCTTTTCACTCAGTATTCATGCATATATATCAAACACTAATAAATTCAATTGTTACGTTTTGAAACAAGATGTTTATGAATCATTATTCTCTGTCTTGTATTAATTGTTGTGGATGGAAGATTATTGAACACACACAATTTTAAGCCTTCTGATAATTCAAACCTTCTATTCCTCTCCAACACACATCATACATCCGCAACAAAATGTTTTTATGCATATGTATGTGGGAGGGTGCATTTCAAGATTTGCTGTTTATTGTATCAAAACCTGATTTTTCCTTAAAAAGTTAATAATAATAATAATATGAATATGAATGCAATATAATAATCCGGGAAAGAAATTAGTACACACCAGAAATCAAAAGAAATAATAATAATAACAGAGTATCAGCCATAAACACATTGGCTGTCCCTGTGGTGCAATACAGCTTTAATCTCCTTAACTGGACCATAGCTGAAAATAAGTGAATGGACGCCAAAACGAGAAAGCTTCTCACTTGCTATCGCATACATCATCCCAAAGCTGATGTTGATCTTCTGTATGTGCCCAGATCCGAAGGAGGCAGAGGATTAGTTCAACTAGAACTGTCCTACAAAACTACAACAATTGGCCTCCAAAGATATTTGGAAACTACAGAAGACTGGATGATGGTATGCGTCAAGGAACATGAAAGTAGCAAGCGTCTTTACTCCGTAATGAAAGAAGCCAACAAATTCAAAATGGAGTTTCAAATGGGCGTAGAGATGCAACTACAGCACAATACACCGGCTGAAATTGCAAAATACCTAAAAAAGACAGCAAAGACGAATGCAACCAACCAGAAACAGAAGCGATTTCAAGATAAACCGCTTCATGGCCAATACTCTGCCCGTACCAAACAAGCTGACGTAGACAAAAGCCGTACCCGTCAGTGGCTATGTAGTGCAGGGTTGAAAGCGGAAACTGAAGGTTTTATCCTTGCTGCGCAGGACCAATGCTTGCTAACTAGGAATTATCAAGCACATATACTAAAATATTGTCAGCCCAAAATGCAGATTCTGTGATAAATATCCAGAAACGATTGATCATCTTGTAGCAGGTTGTACGGTGTTGGCACCCACTGAATATAAAAACCCGACATGACAGAGTGGGCCAATATCTGCACTGGAAAATCTGCAACTTCTACGGGAAGGAAACTGAAAAAACTGGTATGAACACCACCCAGACCCGGTTACGGAGATAGGACCTGTTACAATTCTATGGGACTACACAATACACACTGACAGAACAATCAAGGCCAACCGCCCAGATATTGTTATTAAAGACCACAAACAAAAACGGTGCCTCCTTATTGATATGGCAGTCCCTGCTGACTGCAATGTATCTTTGACGATATTCAAAAAAGTTGTCAAAATACAAGGACCTTGAAATAGAAATCTCGAAAATGTGGCATATAGGAACATCAACAATCCCTGTTGTAGTTGGAGCCCTAGGACTGGTTGGAAAAGATTGCAGTAGACTAATTGAAGGGATTCCTGGAAGTCCATGCCTCAAGGAGATACAAAAATTGTTCTGATAAGTACAGCCCACACTTTACGAAGGGCTTTATCTATGTAATTTTTTTTTTTTTTTTTTGTCAGTGAAAGTGTCATGATGCCATTTCTAACCTTAAGTCCTGGGCGGGACCCGGAAAGAAATGTAAACGCCAGAAATCAAAGAAAATAATAATAATAATAATAATAATAATAATAATAATTCATGTATAAAATAGCATAAAGTTGCATCTTAAATATTAAGAATAGATGGAATAAAAAAATTAATTGTTTGAAAGAAGTTAAGATTTTTAAGAACTTGAGTAATATTTTACAGAAATTTCTGAAAACAATTCCTTTGGACCGTCTTCAGGTTTTGTTCGCAGACATCCTCACGGAATTAAAAATCTCCAATAAGATGTTAAACTGTTTTTGATATTTCCAGCAACATTAAGGTTGGAAGATTTTAGATTATTTTATGAAATACTTAGGAAATATGAAGAAATAAATAAATAACTGAATTTTATTTGGTAGCATTTTCTGAAAAGTTGCAAATATTCTGATATGAAAAATATTTTTAAAAAGTTGTTTTAATTTTGACCTGTGCAGATCCCAGGTTGTATTAAATGAACTTTTTTTTTTCAATTCTGGCTGCAAGAATATTATTGTTGTAAATATAAGTGCAAACCATATTTTTCAAGATTCGTTAAACAAATGTTTAACCCAGTCTGTGGCATTATTTATTCTTAGTCTCATTTCATCATACTTATTATAAAACCCAGGTTGTGTGTGTGTGTGTCTGTACGTTTATATATTGGATCGGATTTCCTACATTTTTCAACCGATTTCAACAAAACTTCGCAGGACTACGTAAAATTACCTTGCGGTGGTTCTGACAGTGCCAAAAATTGGAAAAATACAATTGTTTTTGCACGAAATCAATTTGAAAACACGATTAAGAGGCATCGCCAGAATGAAAGGGGGACAACTCATATCGAGTTATACTTATTATAAAACCCAGGTTGTGTGTGTGTGTGTGTGTGTGTGTGTGTGTGTGTGTGTGTGTGTGTGTGTGTTCGTTTATATATGGGATCGGATTTCCTACATTTTTCAACCGATTTCAACAAAGCTTCACTTTTTTTTGGCAGGTATTGTTTCTTATTGTCTTGCACAATTTTTTCTTTATTTTTACATTCAGAATGCTTTAAAAATTCCATTTACAAGACAATAGATAAAATTCTATTCAATCGATAGACTCATAACGATTGAAAACAATGTTTTTGTTTGAGTTTGGGTTTGACCAATTCGTAAAAAAAAAAAAAAAAATAATTAAGATATGCGTGTCCGTTAACAAAAAAACAATAATCTTTGTCAATTTTATTTTTCAGTCTTTATGATGGCTGATACTTGATCTATCTCTTACTGTTACATCCCCGGGCAACGCCGGGATCTACTGCTAGTAATTTATAAAATGTAAACCTTCATGTTTTGTTTACTATTTAAATTTTGTTTTCAGAATTGTTTGATGATGTAAGCATTTTTTTCCTCCATAAGTCAGCATTTTAAGGAAGTTTATTATACTTTATTTTTTATTAGTTGCACGAAAATAAACAAAAGCTTCAAATTCACGAGACCCTCTATATCAAAAGCAACCAACCAGCACTAAACGAAATTTATTAAAAATATAGCAACAACATCTTAAAGTGGATATAAAATTTGATACCATTTTACATTTCTACCAATTCCTGGTCACCTCCCTTATACTGAAACGCTTGTTTTGCAAACATTTCCATAACTACAACGAATAAATTTAAAATTTTAAAATAACTATAACAGAGCGCGTTTGTGCGGGTTTTTAAAAAATCAGCATCACAACGGAATGCAAACTTTATTGTAGTTACAATGTGATCGTCTTTGTAATATAGCCCTGAAGATGATCTTAGAAAAGGTTGAAAGTACTTAGGTTAAAAAAAAAGATAATACGGCGCCTTTCTTGATGAATTTCATCTTGACATCAAGAAACTGATTAGACAACTGAAAAGGACCAGTATTCAAATAAATAGACACGATATGTCTATATTAATCAATGAAACATGTTTGAATGAAGATATGTTGCCTAAATACACATAGACACATGCACACACACACACACACACACACACACACACACACACACACACACACACACACACACACACACACACACACATATATATATATATATATATATATATATAGCTGTGAGTGTATGTGTGAATGCAATTAACGATCTGTTCGTGCATGTGTTGTCCATGTCCCTTAGATATTTCTCTGTCGAGTCTCTTCGTTTTTCGAACAGACATCATCCATTCAATTGTTCCCTTCCTATCAAACGTCCAACAGATGGTGTTGCTCTTCATTTTAAACAACATAAAAATAATGAAATGCATAGATAAATAGACACAAATGTTAACCATAACGGAACACATAAGCGACATGTCATCCAAGTCAAATGATGGCCAAACAACAACAACAAATACAAAATGATATACAGATGTTTTCTTTAAATCGTCGACGCTGGTGGGTCGAGTAACCAGTGTTTCAGTCGCTATACCAAATGCTTCCCGTTTTAGATCATTGAAGTTGGAAAGGTTTTACCAATGCCAAATATCACAATGCTACTCTTCTGTAACGAGGGGCCTAGATTTCATGGAATTGACTGGAAAGCTTATTTTCTTAAAAGTGTTAAACTCCTTATAGAAAAATTGATGGTGAGGTTTCGAATTCATTGATTAACTTCGAATACCATACCTTTGTTGGATAGATGGACAGTTGGATGGATGGAGGGATGGATGGATGGAACGATGGAAGGATGAATGGATCGAGGGAGGGATGGAGGGAGGGAGGGATGGATGGATGGAACAATGGAGGGATGGAGGGATGGAACGATGGATGGATGGAGGGATGGATGGATGGAACGATGGAAGGATGAATGGATCGAGGGAGGGGATGGAGGGAGGGATGGATGGAGGGAGGGAGGATGGATGGAACAATGGAGGGATGGAGGGATGGAACGATGGATGGATGGAGGGATGGATGGATGGAACGATGGAAGGATGAATGGATGGATGGAGGGAGGGAGGGAGGGAGTGATGGATGGATGAAGGGAGGAGAGAGGAGGGAGGGATGGAACAATGGAGGGATGGATCGACTGAGGGAGGGAGGGATGGAACAATGGAGGGATGGATGGATGGATGGATGGATGGATGGAGAGAGGGATAGATATAGGGAGGGAGTGAGGGAGGGAGTGAGGGATGAATGGAGGGAGGACTGGATAGAGGGATGGATGGATGGATGGATGAATGGAGGGAGGGAGGAAAGGATGGAGGGATGGATGGATGCATTACTAAATAACCTCCAAACTTTATTCCTAGACTATTTAGTAGTCTGGAACCAAAATAAATTAAAGCAATAAAAATACCTTAAAGTATAGGCGAGAATACTAATTAACAATAAAGAAAGATAAAGTTTATATAGATTATTATAAAAAATAGTGAAATAAAATATAGAATCCTCCTTTGGTGCATCAGAACAAGCATTTTACCGCCAAAAGAAATAAAAGTTTTTGACCACCGAAGAAGGAAGTCTGTTCATATCTATCTATCTATCTATCTATCTATCTATCTATCTATCTAACAGCCTATTTCGCCATTATGCGTAATAAAAAAAAATGATATCATTTCCCCAACAAAGAAAGTGTTTCAAAATCTGATATTAATGAAACTTAGACTGGCCGGGAAGATTTGGATTGTATATTCTTTTTCACCTTTGAGAAAATATAATTTCATGTCTCCCGAAGTTGAATAAACCGTTACGTCATTGATTATTAAAAGCTCTGATTGTTAAAGTTAAATTCCTTGTGTCTAAAGTTCTTTATTTGAAACGGCATTTCTATGAGAAATGTCTTTTTTTGGTTTGACTACACAACAGTAGAATAGAGTTATGCACGCACATACACACCCACCCAAACATATATGCATGCGCACACACACACACACACATATGCAAAGAGTTAGAGAGAGATTCTAGTTCTCTCTCTCTCTCCCCTCTCTCTCTCTCTCTCTCTCTCTCTCTCTCTCTCTCTCTCGGTGAGAAGAAATGAAAGAATATTGGAAATCAATTGTGAAAGCTGGATATAAAGAGGAGAAAAAAATAACAATTGGATGAAAACAACAACAAAAGGCAAAGAAGAGAATGGATTTTGAAAAGAGGGAAAAGACAAAATTGATGGACAAGAAGAGAATTTGAAAATATGGACAAAATAAGGAACGAAGGGAAAAGCATTTACGTAAATGAAATAAAAATTCTATTCATATTTAATTTGCTAATTGTGAAAAAATAAAAATTGTTAAAAAACAACTCATGAAAGAAAGAGAGGGAGAGAGAAAGCGAGTAAAAGAAAAACAAAGAGATAAAAAAAAGAATAGAGAGTGAAAAAGAAAGAGAGAAAAAGAAAGACAGCGAGAGAAAGAGAAAGACAGCGATAAAGAAAAAGGAGAAAGAGTGAGAAAGAGAAAAAGTGAAAGTGAGAAAGAGAAAAAGTGAAAGTGAGAAAGAGAAAAAGTGAAAGTGAGAAAGAGAAAAAGTGAAAGTGAGAAAGAGAAAAAGTGAAAGTGAGAAAGAGAAAAAGTAAAAACTTCGTCTGTTCACAAAATGGCTTAAGATGACTAAAATAGTCGCTCCTAAAAATGCCAAGGAAAGGAATTGCCCACTTCACTTGGCTGAGTTCCTTACGGATGCTGATGCCAAAGGAATGCAAGTCAGTTGTCGACCAACAACCTGATTCTTTGAAATTCAAGACTTCCGACCCAGCAAAACCCCATCTACTCCCTTATTACACAAAGCCTATATATATATATATATGTGTGTGTGTGTGTAAGGGTTTTGTATGTAATTGTACGAGAAACGGATAGCGACTCGGATTGAGGAATATTGGGAAAGGTATGAATTCACTTCTTCCCCCACCCCTCCCACATGTGGGTAAATAGCAGGACAGACTGGATTCTATAGCCTTGGGTAGCAACCGGTCTAGGAGAAAATAAATCTGAATTCCTATAAAGCTAAAGAAAGGATCGTTCGCCTTGACTCGATGATCCCGACTACGATTGGATGATGATGAGGATGATGATGATGATGTATTTGTTTTGAAAAGGTTCTTGGCCTGATCTATTTTCTTTGACCAAATGACCAAACAAAGTTGTTTAAAGAGCTTTTGGGTCTGCTTGTAAACATGTGCGTGTGTGTGTATGTGTGTGTGCCAATGAGAGAATAAAGGAGAGAGATAATGAAAACAAAATTCTGAAAATATTCCTTTGTTACCTTTCCTTTTAAAACGTGTTCAATAATCCTTCCAAAATATTAATAAACACGGAATAACCCTTCTCTCTGACTTCCTTATTAACCAACTATTTAATATTTGATGTAATGCAATAACCCGTCCCCCCACCCCCCATGAATGATTACACTATAGGTAGTAAGTACCTATAAAGTCAAGTGTCTACGAGAGACGGGGTAGACGATGGAGAGAGTGAGAGTGAAGACGCAAACACGTCCGACCTTCCAAATAGTGGCATTCACTACTAGATTGACCTGTGTGTATAACTGCACCGTATTTCATAATTGTACTTGTTGCGTACAATAAACCTTTCTTCTAGTATCCACCTCGTGTTACTTATTTATTTCCTCTGCACGGAATATAACAGTTCCGATGAGGATTGTCGGAACATAACAATATTTAGTTATCCTCTTTTTTAGTTGTAGAAGAAATGAAAACATTTTCCATTACTTGAAGATGTTATTGCCATTGAAAAACAAAGAACAGAATCGCCATTGCCAAAAAAGGATCATTCGTCTAAAATTTGCCGGAAGTCGTGATAAAATTCGAGAAGCAATTAACAGATTTTACAAACATATTTAATAAAACAAAGTGGCAAACGTAAAGAGAGCAGAATTTGATGTTATTTAATCAATGATTAAACATCTGTAGGAAAATAGTTTTTAATTACGTTTCCTTTACTTTTCATATTTATTTAGAGGGGCTGTTGTTTTGGAAGCGATAACTTTGACAATGATAGAGGAAAAATAACAATTGGATGAAAACAACAGCGAAAGGCAAAGAAGGGAATGGATTTTGAAAAGAGGGAAAAGACAAAATTGATGGACAAGAAGAGAATTTGAAAATATGGACAAAATGATGCTCTACGAAACTCTCAGATCAAGCAATCAAATATGACCTACGTTAAATTTAAACTAAGAAAACAAGCAAAAATTTAAAAATTATTTTTGGTTGATCTGAGTAAACCCCACAAACCTTATAACTCCCACTTTTTTCCTAAAAAGACGTTGTATTTTGCTTTTAAATAAATTGTTCACTCGCCATTAATTTACAATCACCTGATGAGATGTATTAATACGCAATGAAACACGACTGCATTTGTGTAGCGGTGTTGACATGTTTTCGATATAATATCCTAAAATAAACAAATATATATATATATATGTATATTAGGCAGAATATTTTCATTCAAACATGTTTCTGTGAATAATATAGACGTATTGTGTTTATTTTTTCAGTTTTCAGTTATCTAATAAGTTTCTTGATGTTGAGAGGAATTTCATCAAGAAAGGTATTTTACCGAAGTACTTTCGACCTTTTCTAAGATCATCTTCAGGAGTAAATTACAATAACAATCATGCTATTGTAACTGTGATAAAATCTCCATGCCATTCTGATAGTGATTTTAAAAACACGTGCGTACGCTCTCTCTTATAGATATTTTAAAATGTTTAAATTTATCCGTTGTCGTTATGGAAATTTTTGCAAAAACAACTATTTCAGTATAAGGGAGCTGGCGGGAAATTGGTAGAAATGTAAAATGGCATTAGTATATAAATGTTATATACACTTCAATTTTAAATAAGAAACAACTGGAAAGGATCAATATAAAAGTCGGCGCAATATGTCTATATAATTCAATGAAATATATATATGGAGAGAGAGAGAGAGAGAGAGAGAGAGAGAGAGAGAGAGAGAGAGAAATAATATAAGTACAATGATACCTCGGGTTAAGTCGCTTCGTGTTAAGTTATTTTCGAAGATACGTCGTTTTTTTCTTAAATATTATATAGAAAAAAAAAACACGACTTAGGTCGTTTTACTCGAGTTTACGTCGGCCGTTAAAAATATTAGAAACGTCAAAACATTAAAATAGCAATAAACACAGATAAAATTATATTTATATAAATTTTAAAATTATATATATATATATATATATATATATATATATATATATATATATATATACAGCTTAATATTGTAAAGTAGTCATTCAAAGAATGAACCAATGAAGTTAATGCAGTTAATGGCGAATTCACTTCGCTAACATTAAATAAGGCATTAACTCTTTCTCTCTCTCTCTCTCTCCCCCCACACATATATATATATATACACACACATATATATATATATATATATATATATATATATATATATATATATATATATATATATATATATATATATATATAGATATAGATCATAAAATCATCAAAATCAAAAAATAGCATAATAAAGTATGTTCAGTAGATGTTCTTATTTCAAATTCCTGCCGATAGGAGTCGCTCGTGCGCTGTTTTCCGCTCCTACACCGATTTTGAATTCATATTTTTTTACAACTATGCTCTGCTGTTGACGTTCTTTCAATTAAATTTCAATTGTGATTTAGAATACATTTTTACACATGGCTCCGAAGAAAAGTCCCAGTGTTAACGCTAAGCGTAAGGCTATATCGCAGGAAGATAAGGTTATTTATTGTACGTACATATCATAAATACTGTAATAGGCAACAGGGAATGTTTATTTGCGGTTTTTTAATGTAGTTATTTCGATTTAAGTCGTTTTTCGACCTGAGTCGTGACCTCTGGTATCAATTAACGACGTAGGGTGAGGTATACCTGTAATAGATTTGTCAGCTGTGTGATGTTACCTTCAGCATGCTGACTACAGAGTTTCGTAGATGTACCTTCCGGGAATCACACCGTCCACTCGTCAGGAGGTATCAGCAAGTAACTGCTTATACTTCTCGATGTTTTTCTTTTTTGTATGCACTTTTCATTAGTGCGTACATACACCATGAAAAAATTTCATCGTGTATGTGAGCGTTTGCGCACATGGTCCCATGCACCTGTGTCCGCGAATGTGCCTACGTGTAGAATGTCGTGATTATTTGTCCTTTCGTCGTTTTTTTTTCTTCTTTTTTTTTTTCATTTTACAATCATACAATAATCTTTTCTCTCTTTTCCTCTTTTCTTTCATTTGGTGGCATTTGATTTCCGGTTTTCTAGACATTACAGTGGTGTTCACCCTGTAAAAGCCCCGGGGGCCACTCGAGATAGAGGATTACAGGGTAAGTGGCACAGCGTATGCGGATATCCGTAGAAGATAACTTGAACAAGACTGTAATGACAGAGGAAACAAACTCTTGAGAGTCGGTTCCACAGGCAAGTGGTTGGTGGCAAGAAGCTGCTCAAGTGTAACTTATATCTCACCAAAGACATAGCAAGGGAATGATGGTGGTTGGCTACAATGCACGTGGTATGGCGGCTCTTAGTCGTGAAGGTTAGAACTTGTGAAATTAAGGAGTGCAGTTTATCTGAACACTCACCATGGAAATTATGATAAAAGCAGCGAGAGGCTTGCGACATCTCATCTGCGACAAAGCGGTTGTCACCTAAAAGGACGCGGAGACGCTTTAGGACTATATCAAAAGTGGAAAGTGAAGACTTGGCAGCTCCCACCTATATATGGCAGCAGCAACCTATTTTCGGCCTGATCTGGCTCTTGTAAAGCTAGATGATAGCAGGAGTCAGGTGCTTACTGGAACGGTATAAGGAACTGACCATTTTCCCAGCATCTTTAACAATGGATCGTATGTACAAGTTCAATTTGAGGTCCGAGTTGTTTTTAATTTCGAATAGGTGCTCAAGGCACGGATCCTCCCCGAGGAAACCTCTGTTCATCACGATTGATGAAAAGTCTGCGTCAGATCGGTAATAATGGAAGGTCACTAGTTTGGATTTTGAGGCATTGAATGTGACAAGCCAGTTTCTCCCCCACTGAGCTGTTAGAACTCGATCAATGGAGAGATCAGTTGCCAAGCTCTGGTGATCGAAGGTTTTGAGGTTGCATTATCTACATAGATATTCAAAAATTCAAAAATGATCAGTGTATACTCTTAGGTAGATTATTTATGTAGAGGAAGAAGTGAGTTAAACCGTGAAGAGAACCTTGGGGGACGCCCATAATCATCGTCTGGGATTCGGAGGACTAGGCATTAACAAATACAAAGTAAATAAAAGTTCAGACTTCAAATGGAGATGTTAGAAGTATAGAGTTGAAGTAGACCAAAATGAACCGGAAACCTAATCCTAAATAGAAAATAAAGGATAAAACCCTCCCCTGTTAAAAAGGCTGAGGAGGAGTGCGAACTCGGCTATAGTTGAATTTATCTACTCCTACAGAATTGTTTCGTTCAATATCTTGCTAGAAAACTCATATATGTATTCTATAATTATTCAAGAATTATACAATTCAAAATATACTTTTATTAAACGGCAATATACTGTTATAGGAACAAGTAAAAAATACGAGTAAACTTTTAAATCATGCTAAAAAACATAATGCACTTATTTCTTCTTTATAGTGGCATCGTCAAGTTCGCCGAGTTTCGTTAAAATTGCTGAATAAAGACTAAGATTTGCATCACATCAACTGATGCAGTTATAGTGGCTCCCAATTTTTTTTCCTCTGGCCGCATTTTCGGAATTAAAATTTTCTCACACATCACCAAATTTTATGTGATATAAAGTACATTTAAAAATTAAAAAACACAGAGAGGGTTAAAAGGAGATAACTGCAGATTCAAAATCAGAACATTATCATTGATAACTCTCTCCTCCAATTTGCAGAGCCTAGTTACTATATTCTTAATACTTGATATAATGTAAAAATATCCCAATAATAAAATCGGTCAATAATTATTGGTAACTATTTATACTGGGACTTGTGCATGCAATTACAAGTAATCCATAATAATATTTAGAATTTTGAAATCATATATATTTTTGGCATGTGAATTTTTTGAATTTTTCTAAATCTTTGATTGTCTTTGAATCATTCCGCCTAACCTGCTATCTTCTTCCGCCTCCCCTGCTATCCTTTTCCGCCTCACCTGCTATCTTCTTCCGCCTCACCTGCTGTCTTCTTCCGCTGCACTTATGAAGTGCACCGCACTATTTGGCAACCACTGGGCTAGACATAAACGTTGCAAAGTAAATGTCTTTTTTTCAGTGATTAAGTTATTTATCTAACAACCTTTACAGAGCTAAACGCTGATAAGTTAAGAGCAAATATACGATATATGCGATGATGATGGTGGTGATGGTGGCAGTGGTGGTGATGATGATAATGGTGATGTTGATCGCCAAGAATTTTATGTGGCGATAAAAATATACAATGTTCATTTGAAAGTCGTGTTGTTTACCTGGAGTTGAGCTCTTTTAGCAAAAAAAAAAAAAAAAAAAAAAAATGAAGTAAGCACGTTAAAAATAAATTTCCAAAGATGACTTCTACAACGTTTACACTTGGGGAATAAAATCATTTCAAATTAGCAACATATTTTTTTAATTTGTTAAGATCAGTGAAGAGATTAGCTGAAATGGCCAGGAAAGAAAGACAAACAGAAAGAAAGAAAAAATCTCTTTTGGATTCTGCGCTGTTATTTTCAACGTTTGGCCTAAGTCTGCAAGTATTTCCTTTCTGTTTTCCTGCCTCGCTAATCATATCGATAGAGAAGGATGGAGATTTAATCCTCTAAATATACATTTACCAGGCATCAATATCAGCGCAAGCCAAAACCTGATGTTGCCGGTTCTCATCATCAATTATTAAACGAAGCCTTTTCAATTAAGAACATTTGATTAGTGTTTCTTTCCTTTTAATGTTTTCTTGCTGTCGTTGAATTATCTCAATTAGTTTATAAAATCTTTAAACTACTCATGCCTTCTATGCTACGTTCACGAGTCTGTGAGTTCGTTTCTCACTGAGTACATCATAAAACCGGCCTGAAATTCGATCCATCAACCATGCACCTTATAGTCCTGGGTATGACGATAAACTACATCCAGCAGCAAGGACTCTGATCGAGAGATTGGAGGTTTTGAGGAGCGAGGAACCACCTCTTAACTGCTGGTGTTCCTAGGTTCAACTTGACCAGGGTTGGCAGCTATGGGAAAGTTGTGACCCCCACCCCGCAACAAAACACTATGAAAATATAAAAATGCATTTTTATAGTAAAATGGCAAACAATACATTTTATAATAAACAATTACCAACAATACATATTTGTAATGAAAGTACCAATAATATCTATTTATAGTAAAGTTACCAATATATTTTAACTGTAGTTGAAGGCATACAATTGCGTTCAAAATATTGAGATTTCGGTATTAAATAACCCATAGACGTGTTGATATGCCGCTAGACCAAATCTACCAAACCAACCATGCACCATAAAAGGAATGTTTTCGAAAAACAACTTTGACTTATTGAATGCTCCGTTAATGTAGCCTTATACCCAAATTAGTTCTGTTTATAAGCACTTGTATGTGCTTAATGTACTCGCATAACGAACCCTTTGGAGAGAGTACGATCCTAGTGCTCACGAAATGCAATTCTGTGGCAAAAACCTGGCCAGATGTAAATGATGACAACTGGATTTAATGCAAAAGGTGGCTTAGTCCAATAAATATTAACACTGACATTTTTAATTTTTTAAAATTCTTATAAAGTATCGATTGCACAAAACATACATAAAAATGTGTCAGGCATTTTAAAGAAGCCTTTATTTAAAACAAGTTTATTTATATATTTTTATAGTTGTGCTGGGAATTAGTCAGTCCTTTTCGATTTCAAACGACATTTCGGGAAGTTAGGGTTAAGTACAGATAGTCGATTATCAGTAATCAATACTTGTTAGTATCTCCCCACTACTTTGTTTTCTCAATCCACGCCACCCACCACTACCCAATGGTAACAATAGAGATTATCAATATGACAGATTCTGTTTGGAGTTTTTTAATTGGCATCAAAGTCCCGGTTCCACCTGCAATTTACCACAGGTACAAAATTAGAGACATACACACGTATTGTATTTGAAAGAAGAAATGTTGGACAACAATAACATTTCATTTTATTAAACTATGGTGATCATTATTAGTAACTTTAGGCAGAAAATTAGCAAAAATCAATTTTTCAACTTTCTTTTTTAAAATTATCATTAGTATTATTATGATTTCATTTGGTTTCTGTTGTATACACATTTCCTTCCGGGCCCCAACTAGAGACCTAATCTCAAAAATAGCTCGATGAAATTTTCCACTGATCATTATTGTAGAATAAAATAAAAACTAAGATCAAATAGCTAAAGCCCTTCGTAAAATGTGAGTTGTACGTCTGAATATAATTTTTGTATTCCATTAAGGTATGGGCTACCAGGAATCCCTTCAATGGAATTTTTTTCCAATTAATCCGAGGGCTCCAACTACAACTGGAAATATTGATATCCTAATATGCCAAAGTTTTGAGATTTCTACTTCAATGTCCTTGTATTTTGATAGATTTTTTTGAAGATCCTCAAGGATATATTACAATCTGCAGAAACTGACATGTAAATAGGAATGCACATTCTGCTTATGTGGTCTTTAATCCCGATGTCTGGGTGATCAGCTTTGATTGTGTGTATTATTCTAAAGAGCCATAAAATTCTTACAGGTCCTTGTCTCTGTAATCGGGTCTGGGTGATGTTCATACCAGTTTCTTGCAGTTTCCTTCCCGTAAAAGAAGTTGCATATTTTTCAATACACATATTGGCTCACTCTATCAGGCTGAGTTCTATATTCAATGGGTGCCAATACCGTGCAACATGATACAAGATGCTCAATTGATCCTGGATATTTATCACAGAATCTGCTTTTTGGGTTAACACAATTTTTCAGTATAAGTGCCCGGTAATTTCTAGGTAGCAAGCATTGGTCCTGTGCAGCATGAATAAATCCTTCAGTTTCAGCTTTTAATCTTGTAATCAAGATCTATATGTAATCTATATCAACTTGTTTGGTATAGGCAGAGTATTGACCATGAAGAGGCTTATCTGGCCATCGTGTCTGCATTTGGTACAATGCATTTGCTTTTGCCATCTTTTTTTAGGTTCTTTTCGGCTGCAGTCAATGAATTCTGGTTTATTTGCACTTCTTCACCCACTTGAAATTTCATTTTGAGTTTGTTGGCTTCCTTTATTACTGAATAAAGTTTCTTATTTCTTTTATGTTCTTTGACACAGATTATCATCCAGTCTTCTGTAGTTTCCAAGTATCTTTGAAGAGCGATTGTTATGGTTTTGTAAGACAGTTCTAGTTGAACTAATCCTCTGCCTCCTTCGGATCTGGATACATACAGACAATCAACTTCAGCTTTAGGATGATGCATGCCGTGGCAAGTGGGAAGCTTTTGATGTCCATTCATTTAATGTCAGTTATGGTCCAATTAAGGATATTGAAACAATATTGAACCACAGGGACAGCCAAAGTGTTTATGGCTGGTATTTTGTTTTGTAAATTCAACTCGGTAGGTAACACCAGACGCACACCCCTGTAGGATTCTTTTTTTACATTCTTCATCATTTTGCTATGCTGTATTCCATCTCCTTCACTGACTCTTAGGTATTTATAGACTTCTTTTTGTTCCAGTTCCCTAATCTTTTTGACAAAATCTAGATCTACTGAGTGTGTTTCTGTAATTCTCTCTTTCTTAAATGTTACTTTTTCACATTTATCTAATCCGAAATCCATGCAAAGAATTTGAGATCATTTATGTAGAAGAGGTGATTAAAGACTTTCTTCTTTTACTTTCTATCCATAGTTATTACTGTTTAGTTTATGCCAAAAGAGGATTAAGGACACAGTAGAACAAAAGAAGCGACAGTCAGTCTCCTTAAAAGATTCCTCGTCGGATATTCAGGCGGTTGGAAGTGGCAATGTCTTTGGTGTGATTTAGGTGTAATGTGCTTTTCTTCGTGTTCCAGTTCCCTAATTTTTGTGACAAAATCTAAATCTATTGAGTGTGTTTCAGTAATTCTACCTTTTCTTGAATGGTACTTTTGCATATTTATCTAATCCGAAATCCATACCTATGTCGTCACTGTAATATTTTACAGTATTGAGGAGACTCTTCAATTCAGTGTCGTCTTTGGCAAAGAGTTTGAGGTCATCCATGTAGATGATTAAACAATTTCTTGTTTACTTTGTATCCATAGACATTACCCTTTTCACGCGTAAGGGGAATTAAAGACAGACAAAACAGAAGGGGTGACAGGGAGCCTCCTTGAAAGATTCCTCGTCGGATATTCAGGCGGTTGGAAGTGGCAGTGCCTTTGGTGTGATTTAGGTATAGTATGGTTTTCCAGTTTCCTGCTATATTTGAGGAAATTCACTATCACCAAAGAGACTTTGTACATTTCCAAATCCTTAAGGATCCAAGAGTGTGGCACACTATCAAAGACTTTACGATAATCTATTCAAGCTGTGCTGAGATTTCTTTGTTATTATTATTTAATGCTGGTGTTGTCGTTTTCAAGAAAAGTGTTTCTTCTTTTACCTTAAAATAAACATTTGTTTCCTTTTAGTTAACGGTACATAAGCCGGCACTAATGGCGTCTCCATTCATCAATTTCTGTAAATAGCAAATCTCGTTAAAACGACTTCCTAAGACAATGTATTCAAAAGGAGATAGTTGGGATGGTAAACCGGCTTTTGTCTCAGAGTTAAAGTATTTAGGTTGAGACGATAGAGATCGAGTTAAGGCCATACAAGTGCAGGTCTCTATTTCAAATAAAAGAGAAAACGTTTGTTAAGCGTGCGAATATAATGTTACCCCCAACCCCGCCAATGCTAATATATCACGCTATACTCAAAGGCTAGCTTTCAAATGTTTATCTTCAAACAGGTATATAACACATTGATACATCCGGCCCTACCCAAATCTTAAGCATAATATACTTGGTAAATCGGTGATCTTTATCGCGGGACAAAATTCTTTCATAATTGCCTGTGCTATGATCACTGCTAATAAAAAAATACTCCATAATACGCTGTTGTTTTTTTTATGCTTGTAACTTTTTGGTATACAAGAGTTATCTCCCTTGTATTGTTGATTTGATTATATATTTAGAGGCTGTGTCAGGTAATTGAGAAAACTCATTTAACAAGACATAAATGAAAAACAACCTGATGAAATGTTATACGGAATGCGCCAAGTTTGAAAACGATATCAGGAACGTTAGCATGGCAGCTTCCAGTCTGACACACCAAGTCCCCGTTGTCTTTGTTGCTTCTGGGGAGTTGTGACTAACAAGGACCATGTCGTACCTCCTTACTTTCTGCTGAAAAATCTCAAAATCAATGCTAATCGCCTACTTCTAGGTAATAGAAACGGTTGTCAAGCCATGTATTGGGAGTTTAAGGCGAGGAGCTGTGGGTATTCCAGCAGAATGCAGTTCCTTTCCTCATGGCTTACGGGGTCAAGGAATAGCTGACTGAGGGCTTTTACGGTCCCATTGCCAGAGACAGTTACAGACCAACTAGCAGGCACACAATGCCAAGGAATTGCTAATGGATGCCGTCGAGGACATTATGGTCAAAATGAACTCGAAACACTGGATTCGGGAAGCAATTCGTTCCTGACGTTATCTTCCCAACCTGAAGGCGGTTTTATTAAATCGTTTTCATTTTACTTTTTTTTTTGTTAATCTTTGTGGAATGTAAACCATTTTCTAAACGGTGATTTGATGTAAAATCGTGGCACAAAGTTTCACGTGGTAAAGAGTATTTATGGGTGAAATTATTATTTCACACCCCAATGAACTCTTATGTTATTTTTTCTTAAGTGTTACTGTTCTTTTCTCGCCTCATCGCTTGAATATCAACGAAAAACAAACGCGAAACGCAGAATATCGAACATCGACAGACGTCAGTAGAATGTCACTTATTTTGTATATTGTGTATTTAAGATGATTCTATCACATGATGATTGTCTTTTCCCCTGTGTTGAACACATTCATAAGCCGCGGTCTGGTTCTGTTGTGGATTCCGAGATTAAATCCGGTCTCAAATGAATGACAAACGCAGGAATGAAATATAGCAAATAAATGTATTGACGTAATAATACAATTGGTAATACGGTTAGTACACCCAGAAATGCGGTTAGTAGTAATAATAATATATATACAGTCTGGCAAATTCAGTATCGAAGTATGACTTCCTTCTGAGTTTACGTGCTCGCAACTGTGACTCCTACAAAGCGGTTACCTAACACTCTCACTCTCATTCTCACTCTCACTCTCACTCTCTGTATCACTCCCGGGTATTCGCCGGCAGCAGTACAAGTACATACTGGGCGAGTCCACTTGTATAAAAAATGGTGGACCCCTTAACAGGTTCCATTGTTAAATTTATAATATCAACATATCTAAAGATTCTGTGCAAGGTAATTGTGGAGCACAATGTTAGACGACTTTTACTTTGTAACCCACTACAATCTTAACATAAAATAGGCACTTTCGCTCCACTCTCGATAATAATATGATTTTATATTTTATACGTAATCATATCGATATAGAACTGATTTTATTACAATAAAGATTTATTTTACTATCAATATGTAACAGCCATCTTATTATCTACTTCTTTTTAAATTCATATATTATCGATTGTCCTCGATCACTTGGCGCAATTTGTACGTATTGAAAAACTTGCATGGAAAAACAGCCTAATAATAACAAGGACTTAAAATATGCCGCCATTTTGATAGTATGGGCAAACTTGTTTCAATTAAACATTACATTGCAATTGGCTGACATGAGGAAACCTAGAACAGAATTATTCCGGCGGAAATTTGTAACTTTTAATAGCGTGTAGACACACATCCACACACACACACGCACGCACTTATATATATATATATATATATATATATATATATATATATATATATATAAGTCTGTGTACCTGTGAAGATGAAATTACGTTCACTTAATTACCATCAAATTCCGATTTAAAAAATGTTTCTAATCTTATATCAAGTCCAGTACAAAACCACATAAAGTAATTTGTATTACTTTCTAACCCAAAATTATACCTATTTACTGCATAAAACTGTCCATGCACACCCATACACACACGCACGCACACACACACACACACACACACACACACACACACACACACACACATATATATATATATATATATATATATATATATATATGAAGCAAGTAATGGTTTTTCAATCTGACATTATTTTTACCATAAGCATTATATTTAATGAGTACAAATGTTTGAGTGAGCATACCTGTCGAGAGGGACATTTTATTTATTAAGACTTTATTAGACATTTTAGAATATGTATACAGACTAAACATAGCGTTTATAGTAATATGAAGGATAAAATATATATCTATCTCTGCCTGTCTGTCTATCGATGTTTAGCTAGCTAGCTAGCTAGCTAGATAGATAGATAAAAAAAAACAGACCGAGATAGATAGATAGATAGATAGATAGATAGATACGTTGTGTATCTTATTCGTTTTTTAATCTCTCCTGAAGGAACACAGAGCATACCTAAAAAAAAACACATTCTTAATCTGCAAACAAATCCTTTGCTTGTGGCTTAAGAAAGGCTAAAGCGCTCAAAAGATATTGTACAATTTACTTTCAAACTAACATCGGAACTTAGACAAATGGTCAGAATCGAAAAGAAGTTAATTAAAAAATTATAATCAGAGAAATCTCTTTGGTCTTTAACCAAGACTGTATGAATAAAAAATTGCTACCCAAAGGCACTCATCTATCGGGGGTGGGGATCATTTAATGACAGTTATATTTTTATTAAGTTTTTCTAATGTTTTTGGAGATAATAATGATTTTCTGATGCAAATCTTAATAATTAACCCATAGTGGTGAGATGGATAGTCTGTTTCTGTTTACATGGATGATTTCCAAGCAACGATAAACACGTGAATATAAGACGCTGGAAGCGAAAATCGCACCGCAGTTCATGACGTCACACATGACCACGCGAGAGTGAATTCGAGAAGTATTAAGTATGTGAAGCAATGATTCTTCTCCCCCGGTTAGCGATTTGCAAAAAAAAACAACATAGTTTACAAATTCAAGTGCCCTTTGGGAGATTGTATCTCGAACGAATTAAATAATATTTATGTTGGTCACACTACAAACTCGCTTTCACGACGCTTGACACTACATTTGAATGAAAACTCTAACATTTTTAGGCATTTAAAACAACATGCCTGGCCGCATACACAATTCCGTAAAATCCTTGTCGAAAACACAATTATACTTAAACATGAAAAAATTAAACAAAAACTAAAAATTCTTGAAGCTATATACATAAAACAGTTGAAACCTAACCTGAACAAAATGAACTATGTAATTTCCACAAATATCCTTAAATGTCTATAATTGGTAACAGAAGAGATTGGTTTATACCAACGGCTTCCCATACTTTAATGATAATGTTATTAAGCTTATCAGACGTTATGAAAAGAATTTACGTAAAATAAATAGACAACACTTATCTATATTACTTAATGAAACACACACACACACACACATATATATATATATATATATATATATATATATATAAGTGAATTGACATACGCTTTATCTCTTGATATTGAGCACTTTATCCCATAAATATAGCACACCTTAAAACTATATTTCTTCATATATATATATATATATATATATATATATATATATATATATATATATATATAAGTGTGGATGGTCCTGCACGAAACCTTCACCACTATAATCGAATATCATGTGCCGGTGTCGGGCTGTCAGTTTCCTGGAAACTGATCTGCTTGACCCTCATACGTCGAACCCGACGGGAGAATCGATTTATATATATATATATATATATAGGGAGATAGATAAATAGATAGATAGATAGTAAGCACTTAGATAGTCATATACCTATTCATTGAAATTTCTATACATATGTTTGTTTTACGTAGTAAGTGCAACGTATGAGAATTAGATTCTGCAAGTACCATCACTTCAATTCTTTAATTGTAAGGAATTCACAAGAATTTCGTCTTAAAAACCCCAGACATTTTTTGTCACTATTTAAGGTGTCTGCGATGTGCGCCCCTAAGGAAATAGGTGACGTCATTCCCGGTAAATAAGTACAACCACCTCGCACTGGATGACTTCTTCGACCAGCCACAACTCGTGGTATGTTTGGGTTGTTTGTTTAATTATTTCAACTATTACGGTAAGTTGCCCGCCATGCCTACCAGGCCCAGCAGAGAAATGGGGCTTGTTACACTTCCCGATATTACTTCTCCTATTCGTTATTTTTTTTTTATATCTGCTTAGCATTCATTTACACTCTGCTACCTTCAGTATACGCAGCCAACAAAAATTATTGGATGCATCCTGAAAAATGGACACTCACACTCCAACTTCACACAGACATACACACATGCACGCTCACACGCAGTTTTGTGGACCTATCAAGGAAAACGTACCTCGTTAAAATACGAGAATATTTCATTCTAATATAAGGAACTATATAAATAAAGTATTTGATAAATATGTTAGTGTGCATGACAATTAAAATATTAACGAAATTAGCCGTTGAATATTAAAATTAATTTCAATTATTTTTTTTAAATCGGTTCCACCCCCATGCAAGGCAGTAAAACCACTAAGTGACAAGATGTGGAAGAATTAGGGACAGAGACATTAAAAATGAGCGGTTGACCTCACTCTCTAGCCTTGATAGAGACCAAAAGCGTCTCCGAGTTCCTGTGGGTGACGAATTATTCTCCACCCTCCAACCTCTCTCCCGCAGGCGGGATGTGGCAAGTCTATCACTGATCTATTCACAGAAAGTGCTCGAACAAACTGGTTGGTCCCGCCGAGGCAAACCTTCACGGTCAGGACACGCCATGCTCCGCACATTGTAGCAAAGCACCCACATTCCATCCGTATTCCATCGGCTAGAAGTATGTCCCACTGTGAAAGTTTCTTCTCGCGAACCACTGCTCTGTAGAACCGACTTCTAAGAGGATGTTTCCCCGATCACTACAATCTTAACCTGTTCAGGTCTAAGGTTAACAGATCTTCCACTACTATATGTACAACGTAATTCTCCTAACATAACCATTTACCTCGAGTACCCCGGACATTGTAAAGGGTGATCCTTACTGTAACAAAAAAATATTTAAAATTCTTTTAAACTCGGCGAGTTGCTTAAAGGGTTAAGTATTAGAATTATTTTCCTTCTTGTCATTATAACAACAGCCTGTTAGTTATAACAAATTTAGTCTCAGATACAAAGCAACTGAATCTAGAATAGACTACGTTAGGACTAGTTTCGCCCAACTCTACAAATTGCTACAAAACGACAACATTAACCTAAAAATTCGAGTCATGTTCTTAAATCGTCTCGTCAAATCGATACTTTCCTATGGCAGCAAACACATTCAGGAATAACCAAATTATCAGCCGTATACAACTGCTTTCTCGGATCAATGGTTTAAAATGGCTTCGAGTGAGTGAAAGATATATGTCATAGCGAGAACCATGTTTCTTTGAAGCTCTGGACCTGCGGCTACAGAATCACAAACAAAGAACAGTACCAAATAACAGAAACCACATCACTTGAGGACTACCAACAGAGAATAATGACATAATCAAAATGTTGACGTTCCACAAAGCTTCAAACAAAAGAGTAGGAAGGAAACCGCTATCAATCCTGGAAAGAGCGATAACAGCTGTAGAAACCTATTTTCCTAAAAAAAAAAAATTGTTTTGATAAAAAGATTTTATCGATGTCAAGCGACATTACCATTATTCAAAAATCAATCACTTTGTCTTGTCGTCCTTCCCTGCTCCCACGTAGGATACCTCCACAAATTCCTACCCTTAAAAGGCTGAGACATCTGTTTTGGGATCATGGTATTTATTAGTGATCAGTTGAAGTGTTTCTTATATCTCGCTACCAAGAGATCTAAGAATCCCCCTGGGAGAATTGGTATCAATTTATTAGAAAACCAGCTGAGCATTTCAGAAGTCCATAGAGAATTCAAGGTTTTTGTTTTATGGTTTTAGGATTTGACACTCGGAGCGATGGAATTATTTATGACCATTTTGTTCCTTTAAAGTCATTTCTGGTTCACCGTACAGACGTTGAATCGGTTAATCTTCTTAGCAATTTATAAAGGACTCGCGAGAAATTTGTTATCGTCATAGATTTGCTGCAATTTGCTCTGATCGGATTTTATTTGAGTCATTTCAGAAAATCAAATACACGGGATCGGCCATTTTGAACAATTTCTATATCTATTATCATTTAGGAGTAATAAAAATGTCACTTTATAAGAGAAAGCGCCCAAACTCAGGAATATTTACCCGGCCTCCCTACCAAGACTGGATGTGACACAAGGTTGTTTTAACGTTGGAAGCGTCATAAGTATATTTATACATATGGGCCAAGGACAAAAATTGTTTTTTGAACACGCACGCACGCACACACCACGACCAATGTCACGCTGGCATCGGTAATTACACCGACTCAACCACTTTAGTGCAATAAGCAAGGTACTGCCGCAAAGTTGGAATCTCCGGGGCTGAGAAACTTTTTCCATCTGAAATGAAGAGAGTCATAGCTACACTTAAAGTACAGGGAACTTTAACCACGCCTCGGCAAACCGTTGTTGGTTAATGGTTAACCACCGTGCCAAGCACCGACGGTTATTTTTTTTTTTTAAATATTTGTTATATTTAAGGCCAGATCTCGGTTTTTAAAATATAATGCGTCATAAAACAACACTTAACAAATTTTATGGCTATTCTCTTTTTACGTTTGATTATTTTTTTACCAGGTTGAAAAACCAAACAAAATCAGAAAGTGATCTAATATATTAGGATTCGGCTCGTTCTACTTCCAAATTACTTCCAGGACATAATTTTCCGAATGCATGATTTTCTCGTGATATTCACTAACATTATTTTGGTTTCAAACTTATAAATATGTACCGCAATTGATAAAAAAGCAACTCTGAATTCATTGGATTTGCGTTTGAATGTTCTTTCCTTTTCTATTGGACGAAAATATTTCATCACAGACTGAAATTTATTCCTAAAATGCATTTTTCTTATATCGTCGAACGATTTTTAAAGATTTTACATTTTTAAGGTAAGGCTTCAAGAATACCAAAAAGCTGTAACACGAGGGGAAGTGGAAAAATCAGTCTGACCACATATGGAGAGAGAAGGGAGATCACCACCCTCTGTGGGATCAGGTTGAGAGCATAGACAAAGAACACCATTGGAAATTTCGTAAACTTAAGGAATCAGTACATATGTTAGGTCACAAAAATCTCCTGAGCTGATCAAGCATAGAAATGAATGCAATATGGGAACCAGTAATAAGATGTGCCAGAGAAAAGCGATAATAACAAAAAAAAAGTTGCAATATGAGCTCTGGTAAAAAAAATGCAATGATAACAGCAAAAAATTGCAATATGAGCACTGGTAAAAATGGTTGCTGAAGACATTAGGTTTATAATACCTAAAAATTCATACACAGATGTCCTCAAAGGCATATGGCACAGTGGATAAAGGCGTTGGTTAGATCCAGTGACAGGACCCAAAGAGTGTGAGTTCAATTCGAGTGGAGAACTTTCAGAGGGAAATTAACAGGAGGTAACTGATAACTGACATCCATGGCACGTGGAACTAGAACAGTTTATCCCAGTGAGCGAAATAAAGGGTTCAGTTCGACATTCCAACCACCTGAAAACGAAACGGCCGAAACGTTGTAATAAATATGGCGACAAAGATGAGGACAATAGTCCGAACAATGTAAATCTGTTTTTGCCTTAAAATATTTGATTTCTTTTACAGAGAGGTTCATACTGTACAGGGCCCGGATACATCGAATTAAAGAGTTACGTTAAAGAGTAGTTAATACAGGTAGGAAGGGGAAGATAACCGTTAACTACAGAGATTTGAACAGGTTAAGATTGTACTGATCGAGGAAACATCCTCATGGGTGTCTATTCCACAAAGCAGCGGTTTGCGGAAAGAAGCTGTTCAAGTGGAACTTACTTCTCACCGATGGAATACGGTGAGAATATAGGTCGTTTGCCACAATGTAAGTAGCATGGTGGGTTCTGGCTTTGAAAGTTAGAATTGTCGGAAAAAAGAAATCTAGTTCATCAAATAAACCGAAGATCTCAAGATGAATTCTAATCTCAGCATCGATCTGCGCCTTTTCTAGAAATACTTTCATGGTAATTGTTCTCATCAACGTCCCTCTATTGTACCTAGACGTTATGAATTTAAGTGCAGTACTAGATTGGCGGTAAGGTCTCATCATTTTACAGGTGAAATGACTAGACGTAACCGTAAGTTCTACGCTAACAGTTTCTTCACTCGCACTTCTTGCTTGTTAACTCTCTTCCGGCTTCTTGCTTCCCAGTTAACTTTGATCTTCAAAAATTTAAATGCAATGTTAATAGTTATCTTCTGTCTTCTTAATTCTTGTTCTTTTATTGATTGTTCTCTTTAATAGTGTTTTTTTCTGATCTCTCACACTCAGTAACCCCCCCCCTTTTGCGTCTTAATGGCTTTATTGCCTTGCTTAGGGTGACATTATTTTTAAAATAACTGTGTCTCACAAAAATTATTTAAATCATAAAAGCCTGATTTTTGCAGCTGAATTAATCTAAGCATACTGTAGAAAACTACAGAGAATTTATTGACAGGCTCCTGATTATCAGATCTCCTTGTGTATTTATTGGGGTGGAAGTGGCACTAGCGCAAAATAAAAGACAAAAACTGATTATTTACAAATATGTTTTTGTAGTTATTTTCTTTCGTTATAGTTGTAAAACTCCTTGTCTCGCTCCTCTTGCTGTTAAATACAGACGTTCATTCACACACGCAGAGAGAGAGAGAGAGAGAGAGAGAGACCTTATTCACTTAATCTACTATAACAATGCCAGTGTGATGAGACAAAAGAGAAAGTTCAACTGATCGAAGTAAATGTCTGGTTTATGACTTTTCAGGTTGAATGCCCTCCTTGACTGCTAGCGTTAAATCTTTAATTGTTTGTTACAATTCCCGGAATTAGCATTGACGATGCAAAACGTTGAATCGAGTTGTTTGCATTTTGCAAAAGCTTCTCTAAAGAAAGTACTTTCCTGATTAATATTGAGTGATTCATTTTGGATGAAGTGAACCGCGTCACCGGAAAATCTGAATGAAAGCAACCAATTCTGCAACCAATTCTGCATGTATTCATGAAAGATTCCGACCTATTTCAGAAGACACGCTTATTCAAAAGCTAAGCAGTGGCTAACTAGTTGTATACACTTCCGCGTGATTAGAGTTGTTAATTTTAATAGGCATTAAGCTACGAAAGGGCCAGGATTTAGTCTTATCCTGAAGGACATATGCATCAGTGGCAAAATAAATAATGGCTTTGTCTGTTTCGAGAAACCGATGCCAGAGTTAAAAAAAATCCACTAAATAAAATAAGAAACCAATTAATAAATCTTAATTTTACATCGTCTGTTATATTCATAATAAAGCATTGTTTGACGAAATTCTTAATATATTCTATCTTTTACATTTGTTAAAGAGCCTTTTAGTTAAATATTTATTTTTAATTCAGTCACGTCCTGCATTAACCTTTTGAATGTTTTATGGCAAAACAAGTTCTTTAGAAATATTTTTCTTATTCCGTCGGTATTTAATAAGATATTTACTACAGTTTTTATAGCAAACACAATTAGACAGCAAGAAATTAATAAAAGAAGTAAAATATTTGCTTCTGAGAAAGAAATGATGATCAAAAGTCAATTTTTATTAACTTTTCTTTAACAAAACGTAGAACAAAAGATATTGAATCGCAGAACGTTTCCTATAAGGTTTTTAACACACACACACACACACACACACACACACACATATATATATATATATATATATATATATATATATATATATATATATATATATATATATAGTTTTTTCATATAAACAAAAATAATTTACTCACTACAAAGATGCAACTTCGTTTCGGTGGATTTAGTTGCACCTCGACTGGTGAGAACAAACAGTCTATTGGATATGACGATTTCATATTGGCATGCTTTGAATGCCCGACCTGCACTAGAGTGTGCAAGTCCAGGTCAGGCCTGACAAGGCATATAAAAAGACACATTGGAAGTGATGATGTTCAAAGACAACTTCCACCACCCGAAGATGATTTGACATTTATGTAACAAGAAATGCAAATCGATGGCTGGCTTTATGAGCCACTGACGTTCACACAACAAATGAATGCTGTGTTGGTGGAAGTTAACTAATGGACTGGGCATGTCAGTGATGGTCAAATTTTTACAGAATTATCGGAACTGATATTTGGAAAAACAGCGAGAAAAATCTGATGTTAATAAATGCAACAAATTCTTTTATGTAAATCTTATTATTTATAAATATCTGACTCTTCGAATCTATAACAAAAGATTATTAAATTATATTTAAACAAACACTACTTTATGAGCAGATCCGATGATTAACTAGTCGTAGACTCTTCATAATGTGACAATCCACATTAAGTACTCAATAAATGCAACCTGATGCTAAAGCTAGCCTTATCCGTGACGGAGAGAGAGTCTGGGAAACACACACACACACATATATTTTGTTTTAGTGAAATTGGAGTAGATTTGAATAGCGAAATTAAATCAGAGCATTTTGTTTACTGATGGGGAAATCCGATCTAGGACAGAAGTTGTACCCACTGAATCTGAGCCATCAAAAGACAATGGAAATGGCCGAAATAATTTTTATCGATTAAAAATTGAAATAGAGTTGAGTTAGAAGGAACTTTGGAATTCACATGATTTTGGTTGAAGCAGCCAGAACCCCGTGATAATCGCGTGCGTAGTAGTAGGGCCGAGGGTCAGTTATAATCAGCCGGGTTTATCTATATAAACGCGTAGTTATGCTGCAAAAGACAGACTGGAAAAACTTCTTGAAGCGAGAAGAGAGAATTGGCCCAGGCGACCGTTGGGAGGAGGAACGCCACTATAACTTTAAGCCCCGCACAGAAATCTTTATCCCTCCATCGCAAGAGTTATATATCGTTCTGAAACGATTTAACATCAAGATAATCACATACACACACACTCTCTCTCTCTCTCTCTCTCTCTCTCTCTCTCTCTCATCCAGTGTAAGAGTTTTTTGTTTTGTTTTTTACTTTTCTTTTCTGTAACCCGTTTCTCTTCTCTACTATTCTTTTCTGCTATATAAAAGACATTAACAATTCAACCTTTGAATTGAAGTTTGTCCGGCTTTCTGTAGATATTAATTTTTTTTTTTTTTTTTTTTGCTGCATTCTAAATTTCTTAGCGCAGACTCCCCAGCCGTGTCTACATCTTCAGTCGACCGTGAATGGACGGACATCACTTTTGCTTTCTGGATCAAAAAAATCACAACGTGAGCAGGAAGCAGGATTAAACCAGCGGACCGGTCGAATAATCTACAGATGCTCAGAGGACCTACGGCCACTCCCTTAAGTTCGGTTAGGACCGAGTAGACACCTCAACCCCGAGAGTAAGACGCTAGAGGTTGAGGGGCCGGGGCGAAAGTGTTAGAATCCAGCAAATCCTTAAAACCAAACATTCTTTTTTTAACTTTTTAATGGACTTCCATCTTTGTTATTCTCTCAATTCTTTTCTCATTGTTCTTGTGTTTTCTTTCTTCCTTTATGCATTTTGATGGACAAATGTCTGTAAACATCAGTGTGATTAATTACATTTTTCTTCTTCGTAAGTTTGAAGCTTTGCTATGAATAGCAACAGTGAGTATGCATCTGTGCTAATTGTTGTCAGTCATTGCCAAGGTGACTGGAAAATATCCAGGGAAATTTTAAGATCGTTGTTCTAAAATATCTTCAGCGATATTTTCTACACAGATTTCAAAAGAGAACTTCCTTTTGAAACAGTTTTCCTTTGAACAAATGTTTTCATGCTATAGGAACAAGAAACAATTAATTTACTTACATTTAAGAACTATTCTACAGGGTTACGTCTAAATAAATTTACTGATTCCTTCCACTCACATTAATGATGGAAGAAATCAGGTGAATTTAAAGCGTTCGGGATTCCAAGAAACATTTTTCTCAGAACGAAAACTAAATGGAACAAAAATGAACCCTGATGACTTGTGGCATTTTCCTATATTTATTTATTTCTAACAGGCATTAAGTTTCAAGTTATCTTTCTCCATTTTTACTTATTTAATCGAATTAATGTTGGGTGGCGCCAAATACATGCGGGTGCCTTCAAAAACAACTACCGTAGATACAGCAATGTATCCAAAAACAAAAATGAAGAACGGCTAGGGAGATGTTGAAAGAACATACATGAAAGGTTTTATTTTATGCAAAGAAAACATGCTAACAAAGTTTATAAATATATTCCATGTATTCTCTCAGACCCTGAAAACAGCAAAGCTAGCGAATATTATAAACGTATGTCTTTACTTGTCATTTTGTAAAAGCTATGCTTTCTCCACATGGCTGAGAAGCATCCATTATTCACGGCGCCGGCCTCAAAACTCCTCTGCTGCGTCACTCAGTGTCCGTTAAAAGGCAAATAACCAGCCAACGGCGGTACATATTAATTAAGGGAGAAGACAGAAAGCTGATTCAACAAAATGACTTGATGTGACACAAGATCATTTTAAACTACAATTAACAGAAATTAATTTTGGATATTTGAATAAATGCACGCATTGTGAAAATACAAAAATAAATCCCGGTTATGAAAGGTTAGCATAAAAGACAGTCTTCAGTTATTTTTCAAAAAATTAAACTTGAACAATGTCAGCAGAATAAGATTCAAAATGTACATCTTTACTTAACAGGCGACGACTGAGTTTATTATAATGAAACTCATTCTTCTGTAAATATATGTCAATTTTCTAAGCGTAAGATAGATGTGGCACAAGGCCGAAAGTATGGGGCACCCAGTGAGGATCGAACTCACTGTTCTATTGCAATTGTTCTAGCGAGACAAACTTGCTAAACATTACACCGCGTCGAGGTGCCCCTTCTGCGACAACTGAAGATACAAATAATAATCAGTTATAAATATTATCATTATGGGACATGGAAATTCAAACAGAACACCCAAACACCCAAACACCCAAATACCCAAACACCCAAATACCCAAACATCCAAACACCCAAATACCCAAACACCCAAATACCCAAACATCCAAACACCCAAATACCCAAAGACCCAAATACCCAAATACCCAAACAGCTAAATACCCAAACACCTAAATATCCAAATACCCAAACACCTAAATACCCAAACACCTAAATACCCAAATACCCAAACATCCAAACACCTAAATACCCAAACACCGAAATACCCAAATACCCAAACACCTAAATACCCATACACCCAAATACCCAAACACCCAAATACCCAAACATCCAAACACCTAAATACCCAAATGGCCAAACACCTAAATACCCAAACACCTAAATACCCAAACACCTAAATACCCAAACACTTAAACACCCAAATACCCAAATATCCAAACACCTAAACACCCAAACACCCAAATACCCAAACACCTAAATACCCAAACACCCAAATACCCAAATATCCAAACACCTAAACACCCAAACACCCAAATACCCAAATACCCAAACACCCAAACACCCAAATACCTAAACACCCAAATACCCAAACACCTAAATACCCTAACACCCAAATACCCAAACACCCAAATACCCAAATACCCAAACACCCAAATACCCAAATACCCAAACCAAATCAAGCCAAACCAGAAAATTAGATTCAATTATTGTGAAAAAGTAAAATAGTCTAAAAGTTTTTCGCTTTTTTTCACTCGTAGCTAACAAAACGTAACCCACAATTGAAAGATACAGGGAGGGGATATCGAAAACTTCTGAGAAAAAATAAAGAAAATAAAAAACGAATATGAGGATGACCGTTGAACGTCACCAATTAAGTCTACGACTACAACTACTACGATTACTATTGCTATTGCTAGTATTGCAATTATTATTGTTATTATTATACAATGGCGGTTTTTCGAAGAGCACTGGTACTCGTGTTTCTAAGACTACATGAAATAGAACAGAAATAGAAGAAAGAGAAAAAGAAATAAAAGAAAGTTAACAAAATTTGAAAGAAAGAAAGAAGAACGAAAAGAAAAAGAATGGGAGAAAAAGAAAAGAACGAGAGAAGAAAGAAAAAGAGCGAAAAGAAAGAGAAAAAAAGAAAGAAAACTGGTAAAATAAAAAAGAAGAAAAGAGGATTAATAAAAACAACTGAAGCTGAAGAAGAAGTTAGAAAGAAGAAAAACAAAAAAAATAATAAATAGGACAATAAGTAGGGTCAAGGAGAAAGAAATAAAGTCGATGTGCCAAATTCTATTTCTTTCTTTGATAGTAAAACGTTTAATTTAAAATTGCAAGGTCATCATTTAAAATCCACTCACGTAGTCATAAATATCTGTGTGCATAAACTTGTAAGCGCACACACACAGAAAGGAGTAGATATGTTTGCCTATCGTCCGGTTCACACTCCTCCCCGTCTTTTGAACAAGAGTATTTAATTAGGATTGGGTTTCGGAGTCTTTCTAAAATATGCTTCAGCTCTATACTCGTAACGCTTGTTCTTTCCTACGCTAATACATCTCCGAACAGTAACCTTCTACCTTGAGTGACTTTGGGGCCTTATATCACATTAGTAAAATAAATGAAATTAAAAAGAAATATACGAGGTCTGTGTGAAAAGTAACGGGACTGGGGTCACAAATAATTTATTTCAATTCCAAACAACAAACTACATGGTTTCCCGTTCAAAGAAATCCACCCCACTTGAGTCTAATGCACTTTCTCATCCATCCCTACCACTTTGCCTTGCACTGATGGAAAGATTCTTCTTAGGTGTCCCTCAGCTCCGTCGTTAAGACGCTATTGACGACCTCCGCACCTTCAAAACGGAAAAAGAAAAAAATCACACGGAACAAGATCAGTTGAATAGGAAGGTTGTTCCATTGCGGTGATATTCTTTTCGGTCAGGAACTCAGGGCGTTGTGAGCAGGTGCACTGCCGTGGTGAAGCGGTCACGATTTGTCCTGCCACAACCTCGTCTCTTCTTGTGCACTGACCAAAGCAAACGCCACGGGATTTCTTTGTATACTTGCTGATTCACTGTCAGACCTTGTAGCAAGAACTCACTGTGGTCAATGCCTCTCACATCGAAGTCTACTTACTTTTCAGTTAGACCTCATATATATATATATATATATATATATATGAAGCGATGGGTAAAATGTTGCCATTTTATATTTTTAATTTCGGCATGCTGTGCTGCTTGGCTATCGCGCCGGAATCTCCAGTATGAACATTTCAGAGTGTTTGGATGCCAATCTGAGGACATCCCAGAGGATTCAGAAAGAGTTGAATGAGTCTAATAGTGATTACGAAGATACGGCAGTTCAGAAAACTCACTCTCGTATTTGTTAGTGAGGGCCTCAGATTCAACACAGAAGCCTACACCAAGTGTCTTGAGGTGGTAGTGCTGCTCTGTGTCAAAGGGTGGATGCTGGAAGACTCTATGTCTGGCAACAAGACTGTGAACGATGCCAAACAAACAGGAGAACCCAGTCATGGCTGTCAGACAATTTCTGCGACTACATCACCCCTTACATCTGGCCACCTAACTCTCCAGATTGCAACCCCCTTGAAATTATGTGTGGGGCGTGGTTTAGTGAGAGAGCAACAAAATTTATTGTAGCACCAAAGATGAACTGAAGGCAAGGATTATGGCAGTATTCACCAACTTAAACAAGGAGACCATCTAGAAGAGTTTCAGGAGATTCTGAAGTCATCTGGAGGCAGTGGTTGATGCCAATGGTGATTTTATTGAACAAATTTATTCTCTAGTATTTCAAGATATTTTTGTGTCATTTTGGTAAATATAGATGTCAGTGTTATTTTCATTTTTGCGCAAATTCGACGACAATTTATCCATCGTGCCCTGTATATCGATATGATTTCAATATATTTGAAAATTTTGATTGCCGTCTCATTGGCTGTTAACTGTAAATTAGTTGTTAGTTCTATAGTCCGGCAAAGGATTTGCACGGCTTGAAAAATATGTGACATATAAAGGAAATGAAAATGACAGGATTTATTGAGTAACACTATCTTCGTGGCCTTTTCATGTGTTTTTCTGATCCAGGCCGAATATACAGATTTTGCGACACATCACATCACATAGACACCGCACACATTTTCAATTGGTCTTGGAAGAAAGCTATTAAGATTATGTGTAAGAGAATTGTCTTTAGATTTAAGGTGGCTGATTTTGAGCTCAAGGCACAATAGTAAATATCACACTACCACGAAATAAATTCAGGTGAAAGGTCAGATATGGTCCCCATTTTAAAAACCTCGCTTTATGTTTTTTATTCTTATTGTGCTGATACTCAAAGTCCATAATGGCACCTTTAATGGATTTTTTTTCTCTATTCACCTCTGTCAAACACATATCAACAACTGTTTTTCTGGACAATATCTCTGAACCTCTTTTTCTGTGTGTGTCGTTTACCATTTTTAAGTTCACCATAAAAGAGACGCTTTGGATGCCGTAAGTCCTACACGTGAACAATATATCCAAATTACCTTATACCAATGCCACAGTTCTCCTACATCATCTAGAAAATACTGCTAACGATATTGGACTCTATGTCAATGCCTCTAAAACAGAATTCATAAACTTTAACCAGCAAGGCTCAATAAAAAAATTCTCTCAAATGAATCAATAAAATCTGTCGAATATTTTACATTTTGATAGTAAACATACCAGCAATGCATTATTTATATAGAACGACCGACAATACATAATCATCAATAAATTCTATCTGTAATTGAAGGCATGGAATTGTGTTCAAATTATTTACATTTGGAGGTTTTGATATAACGCTAAACAAAACCAACCAATCAAGAATAACATGTATCATATTTTTATGACTTAAAAGCTCTCAAGAAAGCTTAAATTTCGGTATTAAATGACCCATAAGGAGTTGATATGCCGTTAAACAAATCAACTATCAAAACATCATGGATTCGATACTCGAGGTAATAAACAAAAGGAACGAAATTATTTCGAACTGTAGGCATGTTAACGCATTCCTTTCGAAAAATGTGAAAAAGAATTGTAGAGATTGAGAACGTCTAAGGACAACAAGCGCCCATTTTGAAAATCGCCCTGAAATGCGTAAAACAATCTGTTAAAGGAGAACTAAACAAAAAAATGTAATTCTTTGTGCATAAAATTTATTTTAAAAGAATGTAAAATTATCTCATCCGCGTAAGACAAGTTCACGACGAGGTCCATCCCCTATCTGACCTTTCCCCATTCGCGGAACACACACTTTGTAATATGTCTGTCTAAAAGAAGTTTCCATACTTATAAAAAGCCTTGATCTACGAAGGCTACTGGGTCCGGATAAAATCTCTGTAGTTGTTCTTAAGAACCTTAGCCCAGAGCTATCTTCAATCTTGGTAAAAACCGCTGCCTGAAGGAGAAACGTGTCCAAGTCTATGAAAAATGTCAGCTGTCTGTCCAGTTTACAAAAAGGACACTCAGCGTCGTCGCAATATCGCCCTATCAGTCTCTTCAGTGCCATCAGCAAACCTTTTGAGGCTATCATCAACAATAAGTTTGTCAATCACATCAACAGTATAGAACTTCCTGTACAACAAACAGTATAGATTTCTCTCCTATAGGTCAACTGCTGATGTCTTAAAAGTAATTAGGCATAGAATCGGTGAAGCGCTTGATAATAAATCCATCACCAGAGCAATCGCCTTAAATATCTCGAAGGTTTTATACAAGGTAAGACATAGGGGGCTGCTACACAAATTTCCAAGTTATAGCATTTGTGCTAGAGTCTTCTCGACTATCAAGTCCTTCCTCTCAAGGAGGTCGATTAAGGTCGTTATTACTGGTCAACTCTTTGACGCTTATGATATCAATATGGTCGTCTTCCAAGTCTCTCTTCTTGGTCCTATTATTTTTCTGCTCTATATTCTCAAATCACTATTGAATAGATATGCAGGTGATTCCACTGTTTATGGGAGCACCATCAAATATCTAGATAACCAGAATTTGGCAGCTG
The DNA here is from genome assembly GCA_903632075.3 of Acanthosepion pharaonis. Classification (NCBI taxonomy): domain Eukaryota; kingdom Metazoa; phylum Mollusca; class Cephalopoda; order Sepiida; family Sepiidae; genus Acanthosepion; species Acanthosepion pharaonis. Next base: position 451,427 of record CAHIKZ030002225.1, on the reverse strand, counting down.
ATCTCTCCTCTTATCTTGCTTGTACAGATCAATGGCGGAGGAAATGGCTTGTAAAATTCAATAGCTCAAAAACCAAACAAATAGAATTTCCTCATCACTGAGTTTTCACCAGTCATGATGAATCGTTCTACCCCCAGTTAGGTTCCTTTCCTGAAGAGTCTAATTGTATTCAATCTCACCCCAGATCAACCATCGCTAATGATGTTGGGAAAAGGATCGGTTCCATGTAACATTCCAGAAAATACCTGACTTCTACAGCCAAGTCTAAAAAGAGCCTGATCAGACCAAAAATGAAGTATTGCTGCCACATCTAGACCGAAGTTGCCCAGTCACCACTTTCCAACATCGACCCAGTTCAAAAGCGTGTACGCATCCTTGTGGGTGATTGTTTTCCACCATTCAGTTCCTCTCCCTCATAGGCGAAACATTGCTCGCTTCTCGCTGCTCTACCGCTGTTCTCATGGCTGATGTTGGGAAAAACTACATTCCTTACTTCTACCAGTTCAGACTTTCACAACTAGGACCCATCTACACGAGGTCGAATCATCCTCATTCCTTTCATATTCCATTGGTAAGGAGGAAGTTCCACTCAGACAGATTCTTCCCTAAAACTGTTGCAATGTGGAAGGAACATGTCTATTCAGTAACCAACTAGCTTGCGTGGCACTTGTATTTTGGGAATATTAGTAAAAAAAAAAAAAAAAAAAAAATTCCCCATGGATTGCCTTTTAGATTTTATAACAACTGGCAACTCCTCTCGTCACATGAGGATCATTTCGCTCGTGGTTGTCAGAAGGAGTAAATAAGGCTATCGAATATATATATATATGTGTCTGTGTGTGTGTGTGTGTGTGAAAAGGGACTTTATCAACGCAAATGAAATGAATTGTGTCACTACCCTGATGAATATTTATAAGCGTGCTTAAATTTAAAAATTTTGGAAAACCAATAACATTTTTACACTTGTATATAAATATTTGTTAAAAATAAAATCCTTGCATTTGCCTTGATGAAGTCCGTCAGAGGACAAAACGCGTAGACTAGGATAAGTTTTCCTTCTGTCTTTATTCATATTGCCCTTTCTTTTATAGATATACTCGATCTGAAATTTATATATATATATATATATATATATATATATATATATATATAGTCATCCGCAGACAGTTTCGCTGTATCACAGCTTCTCAGTGTGGCTTCAAGCCGGTATCGAAACCCGGCTGATTTGACATCATCAAATCAATATATATATATATATATATATATATATATATATATATATATATATATATATATATATATAGTTAAATAGAGAGATTCGATATCCGTATGATCCAATTAAATGCATCACAAAGAATGACTTTGAAGACATGAACAAGAATAAACCGCTTTAATTACACAACAAGCGGTTCTAGCTGTCAAGAAACAATTAGAGTTGAAGTGTTGAAATGTTGAGATGTTTAGCCACGAGTCCAAGTTCTTATTTAAACTCTGCTTATAAATTATTTACTAAAATGCTCTTTCGAAAGACGTTTACGTTCATACTGTTGAAAATTAAGGAAGGCTGAACGAACAAATTGGAAGTTACACAAACGAAACTGTTCTTGATATGTTAGTCATTCCTGATGGGTTGAGAACGGACGAGAAAATGTCGAAACATTTCTTGGCTCCGAGGCATTTCCTAAAATCGGACCAAATTACCAAACATTAGATATATTTATATGTTTTTAGGGTCGAGTTTAAACTTAAAACCTAATTTCCTATCAACTATAAATAGAAAGAACATAAAATTTATAGTTTTTTTAGTCTTTTAGTCTTTTCCTTCTCCTATGTGTCGTGTGCTTTCAGGATGTGGGCGATCATGGCTCTTAACAATTCCCTGTCCTTCGTAGATCGTTTTTGAGTAGTAAAATAAATGCTATTGTTAACTCGAATTACAAAATTGTTTTTCTCATCAGCTTAGAATTAAAACATTTTTCGTACGATTCGCATGATTCTGTTTTTTTTGTTTTTATTTTCCACTTTTTTCCCCGTTGTTTGGTTCTTCTGAATTTATTTCTTATATTACAACCACCGTCTTCCATTTTATTTTCAATTTTATCCCGGCTAGAAAAAATATTCATTTTCCTGATCAAACCTAAAGCCAAGTAAATCGTTCTATGATACATTGACAACATTAAATACTTCTGAAATCCTTTATATTTTAACAAAAACAATACTGTTTTTATTTTTAATCCGAGCCATATTGAGGTTAATTTACAACTCATTAGTTAATGATCTCGAAAGCTGTTGGTAATATCTTCGTTTCCAACTTGGTTCATACAAAATGCCACGATCGACTTAAAAGCATTATATTATTTCCTGTGAAAATTTTTCATTCTGAATCGATCGCAGCGCCTACCAAAGAGCAACATATGACGATGGTGCCTTCCAGACAATCCGGGCGTTCTCTGCTGGTCCAATGGCTAAAGAACATTAACTGTTGAGGTGAACGCAACCAACGATCAAGTGGCATTTTATTTTTCCATTCATTGAGTCGTTACCATATTTGGTCAATTGCCGATAGTGCAGCACCTGTTTTTGATGCATCTTTATGTCTGTTAGAAATTTACATAGTCTCGATATAGCTTTGCTAATGTTGCTCACGTAAATACTACAATATTCGCCAGTTCGCAGATAGTACCACATTTTCCTAACAACAATATATATATATATATATATATATATATATATATATATATATATCAGAATTATTATTGTTTTTTAATCGGTATCAGCCGATACAAGTCAGTAAAACCACTAAGAAACAAGGGGTTACAGGATGTGGAAAAATTAGGAACAGAAACATTAATAATGAGCAGGAAGAGGAAAGAGTAATCAGGAGGACAGTAGACAGCGGTTGATATTGCATTTAAATTTTTGCAGATTAAAGTTGAGTGGAAAGCATGGAGCCGGAAGGGATTTCTGCAAGCGAGATGTGCGAGAAAAGAAACTGTTAGCATAGAACTTACGGTTGCATCTTGCTAGCTCAACTGTCAATTGATGAGATCTCGCCACCAATCTAGTAGTGCGCTTAAAGTCTAGGTCCAATAGGGAAGAGCTCACCCGAACAATTATCATGAAATTATTTATAAAAAGGCACAGAGAGGCAAGTAAGTGAAGCCGAACTTCCAGATCCGGACCATTAATATTGCTGATTTTTCTTTGTATTTTATCAAGGAATTCAGATAAATAGCAGAAGCACCGGATCATATATGGCAGCAATATTCTAAGCAGGGACGAATGGTAGACTTATAGATATGTAAGATAGATTCAGGAGAGAAGTATTGTCTCACCCGACACAGTGAACAGACTTTCTTAGCAGCTGCTCTAGCAAGGGATTCAATATAATCTTTCCATTTCATGTCAGCTGAGAACGTTAACCCAAGAAGATGCAATGTGTCATTTTCTTAAAGCAACGTTGTAATCTTTCCGATTAAATTTGTAATTAAAATCTCGAAGAGTGAAACATAGTTACGTTTTTCTATGAGATTCGTTTTGACAATCAGGCATCATCGATAAGTTTAATTTAGATTTTTTCAAACCTGCTAAAATTGATTTCATTCAAGTTCAATTTATTTAAGGATTCGTCCAGATGGCAGTTTCAAAATCTTGGATGACTTCAGGAGCTGAACGTAGAATTTGAAATTTCAGCAACTTTAACTTCAACTGAATTTATTGTGCACACGCGAATTTTCAAAATTATTTCTAACAAAATGCTTTCTATTTGTTTTTTGTTTTTTTGTTTTGTTTTTTTGTTTTTGTTTTTTTTTCATATTTCTGTGTTGGAAATAAAAGAACTTCAAATGAAGCCTTTGTAAGTAAGAAAAAGCGATTCCCAGTCTGACAATGGTGTTAGAAAATTGAACCTCACTTCTTAGAGCCACATACTCTACACACTCTGCTGCAACTGCTGGTGCTTGCATGCGAATCATTATTTAACCATTTCCGCAAAAAAGTAAAAGTGAAACCAAAAAGATAAACTGGAATTGTTTATTTTTGTGCAGGAATATTTTTCCCAGGTCGGTCCGAATTTCAAGGCGCCATCAAAATTTCGTGAGACGATGTCACAAATCTGTGATGATAATGTGTTTTTTTTTGTCTAAAACTATTAACGCAGGACACGCGAACGAACATCTCTGCCCTTATTTGTAGATAAGCGTATCAGTGCGTGGGTGTTTATTTTAGCTTTCAGCGAGACTTAATACATTGTTTTTCATGTCTATATGCATGTCCTATCTAAAATTTAATGGATTTATTTTTAATCCGATATTTTATTACTTCAGACGTTATTTAGTGGACACCCGTGTTTGAATAGTCGCCCAGTTTTGTGCCTAACCTCTCCCAGCCGGCACACTCGAGAAAACAAAGCAAATGTGCTCTCTTAATGTTCGTAACCGCCTCATCCGCCGTGGGCTTTCGAACCCTTGACCACAGAAGAGAAACAAAATATTATAAAGTTACTGAATGATGGGAACACACATTTGTAAATTGTGAAAAGGTTAAGCAGATGCCACAGAATAATCAAAAATGAATTTTGAAATATTGGCGATAATATGTAAAAAAAAATTGAATTTAAGAAGAAAAACGTTAAAAATATTGATTAAAAATATGAAAACAATGAAATTACCACTTTTAAAATAAAAACCAGCAATACTACACACACACACACACATATATATATATATATATATATATATATATATATATATATATATATATATATATATATATATATATATATGGGGGTAAATATGTGTCTATATCACAGAGGTGAGGTATTATGATTATTTACATTATTCGGGCTGCTATCCTCATCTCCATGGACACATGGCCCAGATAAAGGCGTTGGTTAGATCAAGTGACTAGACCCAAAGAGTTATGAGTTCAATACCACACCACAGCAGTGGTGAAGCAAAACTTGGGGAGTTGAGTTAAAAGGAAATAACTGAGATATTTGAAAGAGACATGGCACGTGGAACTAGAACAATCTACTCTGGTGGACGAAATAACGGGTTCGGTTCTCCTGAAGAAGGCGCAACTGTGAATATGGCAATAAAGATGAGGATAACAATCTGAATAATGTAATTAATGGGTTAAAGTGTTCAATATCAGCGATAGAGCGTATGTAAATATATAAAAATGTAATAGAAAAGTAGATATTAAGATCAACATTCAACGGCGAGATTTGTTTTATGCTTAAACTCAGGTCTGTTGACTTCAATGTATATATATAAAAAAAACACATTGATTAAAACGAACCATCACGGACTGTCTTTGTAACCCTCTATTATGGATAAATACTTGCTGCCACATCTAGTTTGGTACAATATATTTAGAGATTCATTCCGCAACATTTTTTTTTTACTTAAAACGTTATTTTTACTTGTATATCTGCATTTGAGTAGAAGTAGACAATACGTTTATTTTATACACAATTTTATTACATCTAACGACCTGCACACTAGAGAAAACATTATCTTTAATACGTTTTTGAACGCCTACTCCACAGACAAACTGCTTCGCTGTATCACGGCACTTCAGTGTGGCTAGACGTCCAATTGCTTCAAGCCGGGAACGAAACCAGACCGATTTGGCATTAGCCAGAGAGACTACCCCTAGGCTATCGTCGCACGGCAGAGGGAAAAGGAAATTTTAACGTTTTCAATACGAAATACGTCAGTGGCACGGAGAGCTCAATTCATTTGAAAAGCTATGAGATAACGTTTTATATATATATATATATATATATATATATATATATATATATATATATATATATATATATATATATATATATATATATTCAATTAATTATGAATATATATGGTGATAACGGAACAAAGTAGAAAATCTTTTTAATGAGGGATTTCGCCGACGTATTTTAGGTTCGGCTTCTTCAGAATGAAGAACAAAACAGTGTGCAAGGAAAATGCGTTATGATTTTAAGGAGAAAAGGTACAATAAATTCAATTAATTTATCAGACCCGGCCACCAGAGACCAGAATAAAGTGTTTGTATATATATATATATATATATATATATATATATATATATATATATATATATATATATATATATATATATATATATATATCACTAAATGTGACACAGATATTAAATGATTAATGGAAATTTGTTTTGAACGTTCCAGTATATAATGTTTTCTGTATACAACTAATATTCAACATCTAATCAAGTGCATTGATAAGTAAGAAGATTATATAGAAATAATTTCTATTGTACGAAATAATTTTTTATCATCATTAGGCTACGAACTTATTGATGTATCTCCGAATTTGTCCCGGTAAGTGTAAGTATGTATGCGCACATGCGCATTGATAAAGAAAATTGTCATGTTTGATTCTTAGAGCTGCGTTTTCTCTTTCACACTGACGATCGACATCTGCTGACGAGACATTACAATTAGATTTGCAGACGTGTGAAGCCGATTGCATTTTATTTTCTTCTTTGTTAGCATCTTTTTACTTTCTTTCTCTTTTTCTTGTTTTATAATTTTCACATTTTCTATATGATTTTAAAATTATTTCATCTTTTTCTTTCATAATGTTACTTTTTGCTTATTTTCGCTTTTTCTTTTTCTTTCTGTTTTCTTTGCTTTTTCTTTCTTTTGTTTCTTCTCAACAAATTTCTTTTTATTTGCATTTTACATTTTAATCCTCCCCTCCCGCCATTTCTTTAAAGTTTTAACCTTCAGTTGTATTTTTGATCCTTGCTTTTGTTTTTCCTCTTTCTCCTCTTCATTTCTTATTCCCCCCTCCTTTCACTATTTCCCTTTTCTTTTTCATTTCCTCTACAAAATACTCTTACAAAGACTCTTAAAGATATTGTTTACGATGAATAACAATTTTCTCACTTGTTGTCAGTTCATTTCTTCCAGAAGCCTCGAATTGTTGTCGAATTTAGTACACAATTGGGAAGGCTCTACCAAACCAAAACAAAAAGGATATAACATTGCTGTTCATCCTGAACCCCAGGATTTGATCGTTTTTCTCTGAATAAGAACTACAGATACTGATCCCACCGAAGAGTCGTTTCGTGGGAAAAACGCCAAGGATTCGTGCACTTAAAACGTGGGAACCGAAGGAGCATTGGCTGAGAACACTCAAGTTCAGGATCTAGAATAGAAACCGAAGGGGACTGTATTACATGATTGATATATATATATATATATATATATATATATATATATATATATATATATATATATATATATTTACATTTTAGTACATGCATGATTGCATGATATAGATATATTGCATGATATATATATATATATATTTACATTTACTTTATATATATATATATTTATTTATTTTATATATATATTTATTTTAAATATATTTATTTTATATATATTTATTATATATTATATACTGCTTATTTTATCATATTATTTATTAATTATATTATATTATTATATTATATTATATTATTTATTATACTATATATTTATTTATTATTTATATATTATTTATTTTATTATATATTATATATTATTTATTTATTATATATTATATATTATTTATTTTATATATATATTGCATGATATATATATATATATATTTACATTTACTTTATATATGTATATATTTATTTATTATTTATTTTATATATATTTACATTTACTGTATTGCATGATATATATATATATTTACATTGTTGGTACATATATATCATATATATATATATATATATATATATATATATATATATATATATATATATATATATATATATATATATATATATATATGCAGCAACAATGTAAAGAGTTATAGTTCAAATTATCTAATACTCCGGAAAATAGGTAAACGTACTGAGAAAGGTGAAGTTCCATGTCTTGTACATGCCAATGTTTCCTTTAAGAAAAGTGTAGCATTTCCTAATCTCATATTTATTTGAACTTCACAAATGTTGAAATCACAATTATTCCATGTTCAAAATAATCATCTTCATAATCCGTTTTCATCAGTTGTTTCTATTTCATCCCATCTTTTGAAGTAAGGTATTTTATAAGCATAGTCATTTTCAGAAATCAAAATTATCAATTTAGACTAAGAGTCTTATCAATGAATCTCTAAACGAGGCCATTATTTCGGACTTGTTGTAGAATCGAAAAACATCATCATTTTTATAATCGATTCTCATTTCTGGTGAAACAGTTGAGCGTGTGATATAGGAAGTGAATCTGAAAAAGGTCCAAAATCTTTCGGCTCTCGGGTTTTTTGACCAAAAGAGAAACGATGAAATTGTTTTTGTTCACATTTCCAAGGAATAAAAGAAAGGTGAGTAACATGGCAGAAATAGAAAGTAACAGAAAGAAGAAGGCAAAAAAAAGTGCAGAAACGAAGATGGTTTTAATGGAGAAGAGGAACAGAAGGCAGAGAAAGAGAAGAAAGAAAAATAGAGTAAAGAAAAAGAAAAAGATATTTCAGATCATCACAGATGGACAGCCGAGAATAAGAAAAGAAAGAGAAGAAAGAAAAATAGAGTAAAGAAAAAGAAAAAGATATTTCAGATCATCACAAATGGACAGCCGAGAATAAGAAAAGAAAGATGTCGCATAAATTTTAAGGAAAGTTAAAAAAAAACAAAAAAAAATTAGAAAGGAAAAATGAATTTATATTCTTTTTGGTTCAGCAATCAAGAAGTAATAAAAGAAATAAAAAATGAACGAATGCAAAACTGTGAAAATAAGGCTGAGATAAATAATTGGGTCCACTTGACCTACTTGACCTCCGGAGATAAAGACCTAAGGATTTTGGCCAAGCCTCCAGACATTTAGATCTACCGTTAAAATTTGAAGTTGTAATTTAACCCTTTCCTATCTGGGGACTGAATTAGAAATAAGTTTTCAACATATAAAAAAGAAAGAATTCACCAAAATAACATAATCATCATCATCATCATTCACTCATTTCACTTTCATCATCATCCACATCATCATCATCATCATCTTCATCATCCATTCATTTCCCTTTCATCATCATCATCATCATCATCATACTCCATTCATTTCACTATCGTCATCATCACCACCATACATTCATTTCCCTTTCATCATCATCATCATCATCATCATCATCATCATCATCATCATCCATACATTTCACTTTAATCATTATCATCATCATCATCATCATCCATTCATTTCACTTTCATCACCATCACCATATCATGATCATTCATTTTACTTTCATCGTCATCATCATCATCATCATCATCATCCTGCATTCATTGACTTCACTTTCATCATATCATCATCTTTCATTCATTTCACTTTCATCAACATCATCATCAACCTCCATTTATTTCACTTTCATCATCATCATCATTATCATTCATTCATTTCACTTTCATCATCATCATCATCATCATCATCTCCATTCATTTCAATTTCATCATCATCATCATCATCATGATGCTTGTGAATGTAGTCGCAGTCAAGATATCGGAACTAAATCTCATCACCAATCCCATATAAACAACTTCCAGTACTAACCAGACAAAGCCATTTCGATTCAACAATCTTCCTGCTTCTCCGATCTACCAGCAGGGCGTTTATTAGAAGAACTGGAGACAAATGATGGCATGTCGCTGACTAATTGAAGAACCCGGCTACCCCATTACTGCAAAAACATTCACTTGCGTTCACTCTGTCTCTGTCTATCTGTCTGTCTCTGTCTCTGTCTCTGTCTGTCTCTCTCTCTCTCTCTCTCTCTGCATCCAGATGTGCCATGGCAACCTGTTTCTCCCAATATGATGTTATCCTTTATGCGGCAAGTAAATTATATATTTACCTGGTCTAAATTGCTTTATGTCGACAGTAATAATTAATGCCCTGATGAGAGGAGATCTCAGAAACAACTGAAGTGAACCTGACATTTTCTATTTGTGATTTCTCCGTCTTCTTTGGGACAAATATAAAAATGCTGTTTACAAAAATGTCGATGCATGAGTTAAAATGCCGTAGCTATTGTGTGTGCCGCCCAGTTATTTATTTCGTTTCAGCTCTCTTCTCAAGAATCTTCCTGCCTATTCGTAGCAGCCAGCTATATAGTCTCTCACTCTGGCCAGTACAAAATGACCGCAAACTACAGGAAAACTGCCGTGGAAGCATGAAAAAATCGATTATTTCCACTATCGATGTGAGTTGGGAAATGCAAAGTCGGTCTTGGCCTTCTCACTAACTTGGGGCATGTGCATGTAAATTTTGGTGCAAATCCGTCGAAAATTGCGGCCGTGCATTCGTTACACACACACACACACACACACACACACATCCTGCCTTTTATAGATAGAGATAGTGGTAAAGTGACTATATATATATATATATAGTCACTGAGAATCTCCTCCGAACAATGTAAATAGTGTAAATAGTTACAATACATCATCTCAGAAATATAGACAGACTTATTTCAAAATCATTTCTAAATCGTAGATCAACAAAAGAGAATGAAAATTATGATGTACAGTTCATCATCAGACTGTATCGAGTGAATCAATAAAATTTACCCAGGAAGCGAAATAAATTCTACGGAAAAGGATGTGAAAATTCGCATATCCACCTTGAATAAAATACATGTAATCTAGAAATTTGATCTACCAGACGATTTCAATCGGGGATTCTTTCGAATCATTGTAGAGACGGTTTTAATGTATGGTGTCACTGCTTGGAAATTAACTAAAACCATAAAGTCTAACCTACACTCGGATGCTGAGAGTTGTACTTAACATCTCTCAGAGACAACGTCCAACTAAATCACATCTCTATGGACGCATCCCTGATATTTCTACAGTCTTACGTGAACACAGGATGCGCTTTGCAGGACACTGCTGACGAACAAAATAAGAACTCACGAGTGATCTACTGCTCTGGACACCTAGCCATGGAGCAACACGGTTTGATCGCCCAGTAATCACCTACATTGACCAGATATATTATGACACAAAATGCTTCCCTAATGGCTTTCCCACATTGATGCAGATGGCTGGCGTGATAGACTCATGAATGTCTGGGATAGTTCAATCGAATAATAAAAAAAATAAATACAATTCTCCTTCAAACTGAAACAACGCTCAAACTAAATAACAATTAACAAGCATCCAAATTATTTACTTGCATTATTTAAATTACTTGAACTGTTATCCTCATCTTCATTACCATATTCACAACATTTCGGTCGTTGTACGCTCCGGCCTTCTTTAGGTAACTGGAATTTCGAACCGAACCATTTATTTTGTCCACCGGGATAGATTGTTCTAGTTCCACGTGCCATGTCTCATCCGGATGGCTCAGTTATTTCTCTTTAACTCAATTCAAAGATATAGACAAATATTCAAATTATTTGTATTCAAAATGATTTCATTTACTATGACGTTACTCTAGAGCGTTGTAGATTTTACAAGTATACAAAGGGATTATTTGCTGGAATATGAAATAAACACTTTATTGATCTGATTTTTCTTTCCAATGAACAAAATTTGTTTCTCATCATGAAAATGTTTGAAAATGATTCTTTCTGGAATGGCCTTTTAAAATGAATATATTTGCATTTGCACTATTTTCTTTATTTATGTGCTGCAGTCCTTCAGGACAAAAGCGACCATCACTCTCCACAACTTCCTATCCTTTGCCCCTCTACGAATGTTTTCTCCTCACTATCCCTCCCAATTCCTGTTTGAAATCCATATACAAAAGATCGTTAGCTAATATATTCGATTTGAATCCATCTTGCCTTCAGTATGCCTTGTGAGTACCAAATTCTCCCAGCCTTTTTTCCTGGTTATGTATCCCAGAAATTTCAACTGACGCTTTCTCATTCTACTTCGAACAAGGACACCAAAATAACAGGCTTTAGATATCTGTTCATCAATCTGAAATCGGGTATAAAATATTTGAAAGCAGCTGAAGTATTTAAAGAATCATATTCTTCGATAACGAACAACGATCTGTATCTGAAATCGAAGACGTACGCAAATTACTAAAAATAAAAAATAAAGTAATATTTGTATTTCTTTTTTTAGGGCGAGGTTCAACATGCACAAGGCCCAGGGGCCACTCGAGGTAGAGGGATACAGTAAGGGGAAGTTTATGCGGATAGATCAGAAAGATAACGGTTAACTCTAGACTTGAACAGGTTAAGATGGGAGTCGGTTCCATAGAGCAGAATATTTTTTTTTTTTTTTGCTTTAGTCAGTTAAATGCCATTACACATGATATACATTTGGGCGATCATGTCTCTTTCGATACATGAGTGACTAGGCAGATGATTTACCCGCAGTAGATTGCCATTTCTTTCTGCGGTAGACTGGTTACCAACCAAGGCTAAAGAACCTGCTATTCAAGAGAAAAGATGGATACAAATACACCTTTCCCGAGTGAATGTAACGAACCCGACTAGAATTCGACCTTTACTCTTCGTTTTCTCTTGCCGAACCGCTCTCTCCAATACACCAGAACACACACCCTAGCCTCGACTCATCAGAAGACAATAAAGTCAATTGTAAAACGTTTATGTCAATAAGACAAATGAACCTTAGTATGTTCACTGAATAAGCAGCGGTATTCAAGCCTTTTTCTTCGCTGTGTGTGCGTATGTCATTACCTGCGTATATGAATATGCCTGTGTGAATGAATAAGTGCGTGTAAGTGTGTGTGTATAGTAGTAGTATTAGTAGTAGTATAAGCAATGTGTGATGCACTAGGATTTATATGTATGCGTGATTACATTTGTATACATTTCACGGCCTTATCGGAACATAGGTGCCCGTATAGATGTATTTATGCATGAATGAACATGCGTGAGTCGGCGTTTCCTCTGTGCTTTTTGATAACTGTATTTGTGTGTCTGTGTGTCTGTTATTGCCTGACAGCTACAACAACATTTAATCTGTTCCTTTAAGTCAAGGAATGTAGGTTTCTGTGTCAAAAATAGTATATATATATTTATATATATATATATATATATATATATATATATATATATATATATATATATATATATTATAATGAACATACATATCCCCACACCATTAGCACAACTCGGAGTTTCATGCCAAACGCAATCTTCAGGTGCTGAGGGTATACATTGCGTGTGAGATATGTATATTCATTAATATATATGCTTTATAGCTCTGTTATATAACATCGAGCAATGTTTCAATAACACCATATTTATATATTTACATATTTGTATATGTGTGTGTGTGTCATAATTGATTCAGTAATGTATTTACAGTCTTTCTGTTTCAAAAATTAGTGCCACACACTCGTGAAATCCCTAAATGAATAAAATGTTTGAAAAAAAATTATGATGGTAATAATAAAAACAGAGCCGACAGTCTGTTTGTACACTTATAGACATGGCTGACATGTATTTCAATCTTTAAAACGCTAAGAATTAAAATGCAGAAATTTTATGCACCCAATCTTATGTACATCGCCGTAATCATTTAAAAACAGTCAAATGCATTTTCCAGGCAAACGGACTGTTTTGAAAATGTATATATAATTAAGTTTCGTATATCGTAAAACTTTTCTCCTTGTTTTCTTTATCTGAACACACACTGATTCGCTTCACTTTGATGAGTCACAGTTAAAAGATTTTGTACCGATATTTATACCCGGCGCCAATGCAATGATTTAGCGTTACAGTCATTTAGGATGTACAGATGGACTGTGTATTTGGTCTGTCTGAAAAATGTCCAGTTATTTTAATCTCTACACCGGATTCTTCACATCTTTAGCAGCAGCCCGATATCAACCAGGTATTTCAACTCGACGGCACGGGCCATAGTTTGCTTCGTGCGATAAATAATGGCTTCCCCCAATACTAAAATCCCTGTTGAAAAGAAGAACGCGATGAGGTAGATGATGGCGATGCCTAAAAAGAGTTATTTGCAGACTGTTCTGCGGAGGGGATGCTGGAATAAATATGTGAGGTCCCAAAAGGGTACTTTAAAAAAGATTAAGGCCTCATTGCCTTACGTAGACTAAGTTCTCGTTAATATTAAATGGTTACGTTATTTCCTGATTCAACTCTCTCACATTTTCGGCTTCATTTTTTTTATAATTCATGCTAAAAAAAACCTTCGGGGCAAAAGTTTGTAAGTTTTTGTAGAATCTGTAAGAATTTATCTTGCCACTTGAGGCAACAGAGATTCGTATATACAGAATAATGTTGAGAAGACCATCAACTGAACATGTGAACAATGAGGAAGTTTTAAATTAAAAAAAAAGAACATTTGTACAAACAAAGAGACAGTTGAAATTTCTGAGATATACGAGGAAAGAGGGGATGGAGAATTTGACACTGACAGAGAATATTGGGGGCAATAGGGAAAAACCGATTAGCTTAATAAACGAGATTGTATAAATAGATGTCAGAAAAGAGAATGTGAGAAACAGTAAGTGGACAAACATTGCTTAGAGCTGTAAAAGAGAGGAAGTTGTGAAGAGCCATTATCGCCTTGAAGGAACACGGCACATACATGACTAAAGATGTTTTTTCACGTGCAAATTAATTGCTGCTGTTCTCAGGTCTACCTTGACCCGGGGTGGTAGCACCTGTTAGGGTCCCAGCTATGGGCAAATAGTAAACCCACAAACAAACAAAAAAATCACTATGAAAGTATAAAAATATATTTTTATAGTAAAAATACCAGCAATACCTTTTTCTATAAAAAATGACCAACAATACATATTTATACTAAAATGACCAACAATACATTTTTAAAGCAAAATGATCAGCAATACATTTTTATCTGTAGTTGAAGCCATAAAATTGTGTTCAAATTATTTAGATTTAAGCATTAAATGACCCCTAGAGATGTTGATATGCCAGTAAACAAAATCAACCAAACAGCCAACATGAAAGAACTTTCATGGTATTAATCCATAGAATATCCTACAATTTCTTAAAGAAATCAAATTGTAATCCAAAATATAACTTCAGCAAAACTACAATATAAACACACACATATCACTGCCTCAAGTAATTATGTGCACACAAATATGTATTTGTACAAAAGCTGAGTATCATCTACCATGTATTCAAATGCGAAAGTAGAATAACATATATCATATTTTTATTACTTCAAAACTCCCAAGAAAATTAAATTTCGACATTAAATGACCCATGAGGAGTTGATATGCCGTTAAACAAATCAATCAAATGCAAATACATTCATTTTTAAAGGTTGTTCCAGAAAGAATCATTTTCTAAGCAAAAACACTTTCACTTTTTTTCTTTTCAGAACGAGAATCTCTTTTGTTTTTATAATATATGCGCAAGTAGACTTGAAAAGATTCTGGCACGATATTTAGATGTGATTTCTTGTGAAGAAAATTTGACAACAGTAACAAAAACTGGAGTTTATTTGTTTATTTCCTACATATATTTTTTCGCTTCCGGGGGACATGGAACAGATGGAAATATTTTCTGTTAATATTTCACGAGAAGTAAATTTGTTTTATTTTCAGATCCTAAGAAGGTTCAGAAAAATGCCGAAATGTTCCACTAAAATTCCAGGTTTCTCCTTTTCCTGCTTTGCCAATTACTTTTTGTTTCTATTTGCTTGTTTTTTGGGTTTTGGGCGTTTTTTTGTTTTTGTTTTTTGTTTTTGTTTTGTTTTTTGTTTTTGTTTTGTTTTTTGTTTTCGTTTCTTTTTTCCTTATTTGTTTCTATTTGTTTTTATTAAGAAATATATTTAAATTGTGCTATTCTGAGAGATCAAGATGAAAGAAACATTACTATTGATCTAAGTTCATAAAAATGCCTCAAGTACACTTGAAAAATGATAATGCACGCCATATCACACACATATATAAACGCATATTACACATACATACACAAACACAGATATATGCTCCTGCATAGGCATACACACACATTCAATAGAAAAGAAGTCACAACATTGTTTAAAAATTAAAATGTGGCATGCTTATTTGAAACAAAAAGTTTTAGCCATTTTTTTCTAAACAAAAGAAAAACAAAAGCAACAGACATTATTGTTACTATTATTATTGTTGTTGTTACTGTATCAGGTGCCTGATCAAAATGATCATGTAAAATTTTCAAATAGTAGCTACAGCCAAATTCACTTTCTTAAATTAATAACCACCAAGTAATTTCCTTATGAAAGTTGCATACAAAACAAACAAAAAAGAAAACGGAAATTAAAATCCTTTTTCTATTTTTGATTATTACCTTGATATGCTACCATACTTGCATAAAATATAAATAAAAATAAACCACCTTTGTGGGTGTGCACTGTAAAAAACAAGTGATTATAGATTTGGTCCCTTCAACAGTTATATGTGTTGCAATATTTCGAGAATTTCATGCATGAATGTGTCAAATCTAACGAAATAATCTGATTTACAATCGCTTAAAGATTTTTACCGATTTGTTTCATCTATTTTATATGCGCGCCTTTTAAGAGTGGGAGTTGAACATTGTTGAATTGATTCAATTAATCAGATTTTTTTTTTCTTTCTTTCTTTTTTGCTACTTGAACTTATTGCTCGGAGTTTCTTTAATTGAACTGAGTTTTTTTTAGACTTTACCACTTGAGCCAGGACACTTTGATTTGATTTTAAGCAAATTTTAAAAAAAGTTTATTTTGAAAAGGTTTAAACTTAAATCTTTTTTTTTTTTTTTTTTTAAAGTTTGACTCGAATCATTATCATTTTAAATTTAACGATTTTGAGAGTGAAAAACCATAAATAAAACAAAATTTATACTCACCCTGACTGCGCATAGTGACCCATCTCTGCTTGGCCAGTTGCCAGAAGGGACATGAACAAGAAAAAGAAAGTATAAATAATAGTAGTTGTGTGCCAAAGTTTGTAGATTCCATCATTAAAAGTATTTTTATTATTATTACTATTATAATTATTATTTTTATTATTATTATTACTATTATTGGTGTTGTTATTATTGCTTTTATAGTCTCCCTTTCGAAAATCATTAACAGTTTGAATAATAAATCCACTGTTTTCATTAAGACAACGAACGATAGTCCCATTAGTGAAACGACCGCCACCTCTGCCACTATCAAAAGACTTTAAATTGTTTTCGTTGTTTTCTTCATTTAAACAGTCTGTCATACATGTCCAGGTATGTGACTCCATGGTAAGATTCCTGTAAAACGGGTGCCGGCGACTGTTGAAGCAGTTGTAGTGGTCGTTGTGATGGTGGTAGAGGTGGTAAATTATGTGGGGATCCGACTTGCTCAAGTTGTTTTGGGGGTCTGTGATTGAAATAACAGCAATAGCAGTCGTTGCAGATGTGAGATTCGAATGCGCCTTCATATATTCATTTGTTGGTTCGCTTTCGTCATGGTTTCTCCTATTGGCGGGAGGAGAATCCTCGGAGTTATTACAGACGTTGAGGATTCCTGCTTGTTTGAGATGGCGAACTGAAGGCACTGAAAGCATCTTTTAAGGCTAGGGAAGGGTCGGTCGGTCGGTCGGTCGACGTGCGGTATACAAGCAAGAAGCCGCTTGAGCTGGTAAGTTTTCAATAGTTATTGAAACAAACTAGCTAGTGTGTGCTCGTGTGTGTGTGTGTCTTTATCACTATATTTTGCAAGTGAAAGAAAGAGAAAAGAAGCGAAACAGAAGAAGTAACGACATTGCTATGTACAGAATAGTTGTGGAATGCGCTCGGCTACGTACTTTATTCGACGTACTTTTTTCGGATTATGTACTTCAAAAGAAAAAACAAAGAAAAAATATATAACTATATATGTTAATTTTTGCACACATCAGGAAAGTGTGTGAAAGTTTGATATATATGCTTGCTTCATGGAAAATCAACGTTGTCTATGATATATGGAGAAACACATTAATATATATATATATATATATATATATATATATATATATATATATATATATATATATATATATATAAAGCTAACCAAAGCTACCGTTATATATAGGATTAATAAAATTTGTCACTTAGTTGATATATATATATATATATATATATATATATATATATATATATATATATATAATCATTATATATATATATATATATATATATATATATATAATATATATATATATATATATATATATATATATATATATATCGGCTAAGTGACAAATTTTATTTGTATTAGTCCTATGTATAACGGTAGCTCAGGTTAGATTTTATATCTTTTAAAATAATATTTACAAATATTACTCTCTAGGGACAAGCTTTTTAGCACTTTCTAATATCTACTGAATTGGGTAATTTCAGGGTAGGCTTTGTACCATAGTTTGTTTAGAAAAATTTTAATTATATATATATATATATATATATATATATATATATATATATATATATATATATATAATGGATTTTCATTTATTAATCCGGAATTTTACTACTTAAACGTTATTTTTAGTGGATGCCCATTTTTGAGTAGACGCTCTGTTTATTTATTAAACTATATTTATTTATTTGCATCTATCGGTCTGAATATCTGAGAAATCTGATTAGTAAAATATGACAGGATTCGAACCTATGGGAAACTGTCATTAGATCTGACGTGCTTTGACCTCTCGGCTACAGAGACCCTGATGGCCAAAAAAAAAAAAAAAAAAACCGGATACACCACTTTTGAACACATATATTTCCCGAGTGGTTATCCACTAAAAATAACGTTTAAGCAATAAAATAAAAATATGTCAGATTGATAAATGAAAAATACATTCCTAAAAATTATCTTTATTTATGTTAGGATACGAAACTGAACAGAGAAATATATTTCAACATTAAAGAAAAGGTATGTGTTCAAAAGCATTATTCGAGCTTTGCTTAACCAGCTTCTCTGTAGCCGAGAGGTTAAAGCAGGCCAGATCTAATGACTGTTTCCCCTAGGGCAACGCAGGTTCGAATCCTGCCAGAGAATGCATTTCCCGGATATTCAGGCCGGTAGATGAAAATAAATAAATATACTGTTTAATAAAAAACAGAGCATCTACTCAGATACAAGTACCCACTAAAAAAAAATGTTTAAGCTTTATATATATATATATATATATATATATATGATAGAAATTATTAGAATGATTTGAGATAATTATAATTAAATAATTCATCGAGTCTAGAAGAAACCACAACAGAATGCAGAAAGCACTGGACGGCCGTTTCGTCCTATATTTGGGACTTATCAGCAGTGCGCATCCACTACCGAGAATTGGTGGCAGTATATATATATATATATATATATATATATATACAGGGTGTATCAAAAATACTTTTTCACTTTGAGGCGGATTCCTGACACCAAAACAAGGTACCTCAACACAGGAACTCATAACAAATGTTCAAAATGTCCCCCGCTTGCTTCTACACACGCATGCACCCGCCGGATCATTGACTGGTGGAGCCTTTCAAATACTCCTACACGGTGTCGAATGGTTTCGCAGGCCCCCATGACACGTTGATGAATTGTCTCTGCATTATTAATGTCTGCTACATAAACCAATTGTTTTAGGTGGCCCCACAGATAAAAATCCAAAGGATTGAAGTTGGGGGAACGTGCAGGCCATGGAACCGGTTCTCCTTTACCTATCCCTCTTTCATGGTAGATGTCAGCCAGTGCATTGCGAATAATGTGACTATAATGTGCTGGAATCCCATCATGCATGAACCCCATTCATCTTCGTATTAGCTGGGGTACATCCTCTAGCAGGTCTGGAATTGTGTTCGAAATAAAGTCCCTGTAGACAGCTCCTGTTAGACGTGCTAGGAGAACATATGGACCTACCAGAGAAACACCTAAAATTCCAGCCCACACATTAATCGTAAACTGATGCTGGTGTCGAGCCTGTATTGTAGCATGGGATTCCTATCCGCCTAAAAATGTTACTGTGTAAATTTGTTATTCCATCTCTTCTAAATGTTGCCTCGTCCGTAAACAAGACAGAAAATACAAACAACGGGTCGGCAGTTTGTGCAATAAATCATCCGCAAAAGATCTTCTGTGATGTGTGATCAGAGGGCGAAAGACCTTTCACACGTTGCAAATGATACGGATACATGGAGCTGCTCTTGAAGTACCCTCCATGCGACATGCTAGGGACACTTGACGTGTGCTAATACCTGGATCATCTCCGACAGCCTCTGGAATGTGCTCTTCGTGGTCAGGCATAAGAGCGTATATCGGTCTTCTTTGATCAATAGTTTGCGAAATCGAAGTGGCGTGGTCTAATTCCGACAAAAGCTATTTGCGTTAACTTCACACAAATGTGAAACCCATGAATTTATGTCGTATTTCCTTAGCTATGGATGAAATAGTAGGGTAGTATATGCCATGTTGCCCTGATAGGACAATGAGCTAGATGAATCACTCTGAATGTAAACTAGTGTGAAGTCTGATATTAATAAAATCAAGAATACAGCCATTTTTGGAGTTTAAAATAATATTAATAAGTGGGTGGGCTGAAAAATTCATAGGCTGTGATGTGATGTGATGTTAAAGCTGTGAAATTTTGTATGCATTAATTTCAACTCTTCTTCTTAATAACTCTATTGTTTCTTTTCAGTTAAACTGACATTTAACTGTTCAAAGAAGACTAGTTGTGAAAATGGACAAAATTTGGCGTCGTGGTGTTATCAAGTACCTGAAAAAGGGTTTAGCCTCCAAGGACGTTCATACTGATATGGTTACTACATTAGGGGATGGCGCTCCAGGTTTATGAACAGTGAAAAAGGGGCAGCTGAATTTAGAAGGGGAGAGGATTGGCTTGAAGATGACCTAAGGTCTGGATGTCCTGAAACTGTCACCACCGGGGAAAACATTGATCGTGTTCCCCACATGGATGACAGGTGATTGATTATAAATCAAATAGCCAATACTGTTAGCGCATGCCTTTCAGAGCGTTGAGAATATTCTTGAACTTGGCATGACAAAGGTTTCTGCTTGGTGGGTGCCACGTCTTCTGACACCTGATCGAAAGTGAACAAGGCTGATTACATCACAGGGAAAGTCTGAGGCAGTTCCAGCTGCTTTCCTTGAACGATGAGTGTTGGGTTCATCATTTTGAGCCAGAGACAAAGACACAATCCTTGCAGTCGTAACACCCCCCTCCTCACATGCGCCAAAGAAAGCCAAGGTTGTTTTATCTGCAGGAAAAGCGATGTCCTCAGTTTTGGGTGTTGCAATAGGCATTGTGTTTATTAAATAACTTCAAAAGGGTAACACCATAATGAAGAGTACTATACCAACATGCAGAGGCAGTTAGGAAAGGCTATCAAGACGAAACGCCCTGGAAAACAGACAAAAAGTGTCTTGTTTCATCAGGACAATGCTCCAGCACACGTCATTGAATTCAGTGGTTGCTGTACGTGACTGCGATTTTGAACTTGTTGATCATCCTCCCTATTCTCGTAATTAGGCCTCATCTGATTATCATCTGTTCCCCAACATGAAATAACACTTGGCAAAGAATCAGTATGGCAGTGATAACGTCATATCTGTTTTTAATGACTTTTTATACCAAATGGATGAAAGCTTCTTCACCCATGGGATCTAAACACTACAACACCGATGGAAGAAGTGTGTTGACCACAAATGGAGGGGTGATTATGCTGAAAAATAAACCTCATTTGATCACATTCCATGAGAGTATCTTGATGAGCCTATGAACTTTTCAGCCGACCCTCGTATGGATATAAATAGTACGGCAGCCTGGTCTGTACCCTTATCTTACATCGACACACCCAAAACGGCTGGGGGTGCAGAACATATGGCGTCCCAACGACCCTACAAAGGGTTAGGGGATGCACGGATGCATGTATGTCTACCATGCACTTCCGTGTGGAGTCTTAGATGAGATCCAATAATATCAAGTGTGCTTTAAACTTCAGGACTTATCGCAATTTTTTTATCGCCTTCCGAAGAACTGCGATTTGAAAAGTCGCTGATTTACTAATATGAAGGTCGTTCAAAAAGTTCTAAGCCTCACCCAGAAAGAAGATCGCCATAACTGAACATTTTCTTGTGGCAACACACTACCGCTTCTTATAAAACTAGAAAAACTAATCCAGATTTCTGTCTTAATTTATGTGCAGGTGAAACCCATAAAATGTGAGAGGTGTGTGACAAATCTAAAAATGGACAAAAAAGAGGCCCAAGCAGTGATAAAGTATCTGCAAAAGAAAAGGTAAATCCACGAGGACATGATAAAGACACTTACTGAAGACTCCCTTTCCTAAGTGGGCTGCGGAATTAAAGCGGGGAAAAGAAAGGACAGTACAGAAGATGTCCCTCGGTCCGGTCGTCTAAAAACCCCAACCACTAATGAAAAAGTTGATGCCATTCACCATATGATTTTGGATGACGACATTTTCCTGTCCAGTAGATAGCTAAGTCCATAGACATTAGTTCTGGTTCAATCCATACTGTTTTAACTGAGATCTTGGGTATGAGCAAGCTGTCTGCAAGATGTGTCGCAAGAATTTTAAAGGCAGGTGTACTCTTGTTCCAGTATAACTCGCCCGTTCACGCTGCTCAGGTTACAGTAGCTAAAGTAGCCAACTATGGCTTTGAATTGCTACCCCATCCCTCTTACTCACCAGACTTAGTTCCATCTGACTTCTACATGTTTCCGAATTTCAAATCCTGCGTGATCGTCATTTTGGAAACAATGATGAGATAATATGTGTTATGGAGGAGTTCCTGAAGGAGCAAGATTCCACCTTCTTCCGTAATGGGATTTCAATGCTTAAACGTCATTAGGCCAAGGGCATTGATGTCAAGAGAGACTATATTGAAAAACTGTCTTATTTCTCCAACTCCTTCTGGAGGAGGCTCAGAATTGTTTGAACGAAAAAAAAAGATGACTAGGTTTGTATTTATAAACATATATACTGGGTCTTGGAATTGTTTTCGATACAATTCACAGTGTGTCGATGATCATCATTTTTCTTGTCTATATTTTTATTTTATTGTTCACCTCTGACTGACATCTTCAGAAAAAAAATTCAAGAAATCAACAGAACGAGTCAATGAAACAAAGCTAAACAAGAATATAGTCATTGATATACCATTTAAAATATAGTCATTGACATACTATTTAAAATATAGTCATTGACATACCATTTAAAATATAGTCATTGACATACCATTTAAAATATAGTCATTGACATACCATTTATATTTTCTTTCTTACGTTAAATCTACATTTCCGATGCAAGAATCATCCTTTTCTTTCAGAGTCTGTCTATATTTCTGAGATGAGGTATTATATACAGTATTTACATTAGTCGGACTATTGTCCTGATCTTTGTCGCCATATTTGTCACAACGTTTCGGCCGTTGTACGCTACGGCCTTCTTCAGGTGGTTGGAATTTCGAACTGAACCCTTTATTTCGATCACTGGGGTAGACTGTTCTAGTTCCACGTGCCATGTTTGATGGATGTCAGTTATCAGTTATCTCCTGTTAATTTTCCCTCTGAAAGTTCTCCACTGCCTTAACCGGGTATTGAACTCACATTCTTTGGGTCTGTCACTGGATCTAACCAACGCCTTTATCCACTGTGCCATGTGTCCTTGAGGAACTAGAACAGTCTACCCCAGTGATCAAAATAAAGGGTTCAATTCGAAATTCCAACCACCTGAAGAAGGCCGGAGCGTACAACGACCGAAACGTTGTGACAAATATGGCGACAAAGATGAGGACAATAGTCCGACAAATGTAAATACTGTATCATTTTCTTTGTTTTTGAGAATTGAAAACAAAAATATTAAAATATTTATTTAGGAGAATAATTTTATATTTACAACATTCTAAAAACTGATACAATTAAAACTATCATTTACCAATTTATAAAGAAATAAGTATAAAAACAATTTTTATTCATAAATTTATTCGCATTTACTAAATTATTAAAATATGTGAACCAATTATAAGGAAATCCTTATTTATTATTTTATAAAATTTTAAATCAATTGACAATCAGTTGATGTTTTGCCAACCATTCCAGTAAACAATCTAATAAATGAATAGTTTATTAATTTTGTTGTCAATTCTCAAGAGCAAAGAAAATGTATAAAGTCTCTTTCATATGTTTAAGTTTTATTAAAATTCTCATCGGTTTTTAAAAGAATAAACATTGCCGAGGCGTGAAGGTAGTTAAAATAATAACGGTGTAAAAGGAAAAAAAAAGTCCTTTATCCTTAATTAGCGAATAAAATTTCAGAGTTCAGGCCGAGACGTTAGGAGAATAGAGTTAAAGTAGACTTTAGAAGGAACCGGAAATCCAATTCTAAACAGAAAACAAGAGATGAACCTCTACTCTTATACAAAAAACCGTGGACTAGTATGAACCGGTCGATAGCCGAACCTATATAATCCTATTCTTAGGATTCACTTTTAGCTCAGCCGCTATCTTACGGAGAGAATTTTTTTACTAGTTTCGTTTCGTTAATGAAGCGACGATTCTGTTTTTTGTTATCCATGCCGTTGTCTGGTTTATCTAGATACCGTTGTCCACGTCTATGGCCATCTTAATATTGAAGATAATGAAACCAAGGACACAATAACTATATGGGGGTGTTATTAGGGTCAATCAGTACACGAAACAACTTTGACACACTTTGCCGTTGTGTGAAGGCGTTTTCCATAATATTCCTGTAAAAATAGACGTGGATTAATTGCTGACAGTATACTCTTTGTTCTGTATTTGTTTTGCTATCATTTTATTGGAGGGAAATTTTAGTTTCAATTTTGCTGCAACTCACTCTGTAAATATTGTTCAACTTTTATTTCATGAATCAAATTCAGTGACTTATCATTTGGTGTAAGCGTATATGAATGAACTTACGTAAATACAAGACTTTTAAATTATAATATTAGGTTGGCCAGAAAATTTTGACTCACTTAAGAAGTGAAAGAAATAAAAACATAATTTTATAAAGTAACATCAACATTTATTTTTCAACATAATGTCCATCATTCTCGATAATCTTCTACCAGTGATCAGCCAGCATCCGAATCTGTTTCAGATACCCGTCCGTTGGATTTAAATTCCAAAACCATAAACAAGCTTCCTTCACTTCATTAAAAACGTTGAATAGCTGATCACGGAGGAAGTGTTCCATCGTGCGGAATAGGCCATAGTCACTCGAAACAGCATCAGGACTGAATAGTGGATGTGGAAGAATCTCAACACAGTCCATCTGTTTGAACTTCTCCTTAGTCAACCTGACAGTGTGCGGCGTCGCATTGTCTTGCTGAAAAAAAAAGCCCGACCTCCATTGACTAAAGCAGGATAACCTTTCTTTAGTTTTTCATAGACGCGGTCGAGCTGCAGGCAATACAGTTTAGCGTTGATGGCCCCACCGTGTGGAACAAGCTCGAAATAAAGTATATGGAAATTCCACCAGACAGAGATCAAGACTTTTTGTTTTCTTTCCGCTTCCTACGTGAGTTAGGACTTTCTGGCCAACCCGGTAATTAATAATTAATAATTATAATCTATTATAATAAACCAACTATTGTTGGTTTGTTGATTTTGTTTAGCGGCATATCAACACCTCTATGGGTTATTTAATGCTGAAATCTAAATATTTTGAACACAATTTTATGTCTTCAACTAAATATATTATAAACGCAATTGTATGCCTTCAACTACAGATAAAAGGTACTGTTGGTCATTTTACTATAAATATGTATTGTTGGTTGGTTGATTTTGTTTAGCGGCATATCAACACCTCTATGGGTTATTTAATGTCGAAATCTAAATATTTTGAACACTATTTTATGGCTTCAATTAATATATTCTATAAATAAGTATTGTTCGTAATTTTGCTATAAATAGGTATTGTTCGTAAATATTTTTATATAAAAGTGTGTTTTTATACTTTTATATTTTTTGTTTTTTTTGTTTTTGTTTTTGTTTGGAGATTCACTATTTACCCATAACTGTAACCCTAACAGGTGCTACCACCCCGGGTGGACTTGGAAACAACAGCAATTAAAAGGTGTTATTAACTAATAAAAAAATACACACTTGTGATAAATGTGCATTGGGGTACATTTGACCATCAGTGTAACGCCTACGCACAAGAATTTCTTCTCTTTCTCCAGATGGCATGGCACAGAAAATATATTCTTTAAATCTCTACTTCAAATACGTTAAACAAAGCGTGGAATCCGAGTGATGGCTATGTGGCTATAGCATAGGATAGTACCCAACAAGTATTGTGAATATGTTGTAGAGTAGTTTTCACAGTGGAGGTTTGTATTTCATTAAGTCGGTCCTAAAAAAGGTTCGACATACAAAATGTTAGGAACTTGATATAATAGTTAATGACGCAGCAATCTAGTTGTGGTGGTTGATACTTTAATGTCCGACATCGACTGACACACCAACTCCATAGAGCCCCCTGGCCACTGCTACTACTGCTACTTATTATATCTGGGAGAGTCTATTAACAATAGAATAGGTATGTTCCGGTATAACAGGATACACACATAGTAGTAGGATATATATATATCTGAAGAAAATATTAACGCTAATTTCTTGTCCTAAAAGTCACAACGGCTAATTTTGCAGTTTAGCTAATCTGATGAAAGTTTCTTAATCATATTTGTGAATCGATTGAACTAATAAACACAATGCTCTTGCACACACATTCACATCATATAGATATATATACACGTGTGTATACATGTGTGTGTGTGTGTGTGTGTGTAAAGTGCATTTAAGCTGCAATAATTTACTTAAAAATGTTTGGTAATTTCAACCAAGATGATCTTACTGTTACATTTTTTTTAATGCACTTATTACATTTTCAAACAAGTTATACATAAGCCTTTATAACCTTAAACATATTATTTCACAATTTTAAATAACATTTATAAATTTCCTGTAAAACGCTTCCAAATTTGTTGATGAATCATTAAATTCAATCATCAGTAGCAGAACTTTTAAGAAAATAACAAATTTCTTATACAACAACATGTTAATCTTTATCCAGTCTACGTGAATTTCAGAACAAATATTAATCAATTATTAGCCGCGGTAAAAGAAATGCGGGTTCAAGTCTCGCAGAAAATCGCTTTTTATTCGCGATTTTGCGATGTTTGCTGCAATGGTCGAAAAGCACATTGGCCCAAAATATTGTCATAAAGACAACCAACAACAACAACAAAAACAATAATAATAATCGCAACAAATATGTGAAAAATGTTAGGCATAAATGGTGTGAATTGAAAAAGAAGAAGCCTGGAATGTAATACTCGAAATACATGATAAAATTTAATACTTTGATATTCATCGTGAAAATGTAATGCACTAAATTCATCATGAAATGTAATACTTTAAATTCACTGCGGGGTGTAATACTCTAAATTCATCATGAAATGTAATGCTGTAAAATTCACGGTGATATCTAATACTCTAAATTCATCGTGGAATCTAATACTTTTAATTCATCATGGAATATGTGAATGACTGAAGCAACAAGTCTTAGGCTTAATAACTACCCAGAAGGAAAACAATGTTGGATGGTCGATATAGCGGTACCATGGGATGTATGATCAATGAAAAGGAGAAGGAAGAAAGGTAGCGAAACATAAAGCTATTATTATTAGCTAAATTGAATGCTTTTACCCTCGGATCTATCAGTTTATACTGATAACTTAATTGGCATCTTTTGTTTAATACCAATTTTATAATGAAAACTTTGACTTGAATAATAAAATCTGTCATAGACTATACGCATAAAATTAACGTGATTCCTTGGTTTTCTTTCCATTAATATTAAATAACCTCCTGTGAACATTTGTAACGCTTCCACCTTCCAAAAAGTGTTCTTATATAACTCTTTGTTTTCTACCTGTGCCAATAGGGTCAGCGATTTTGAAAGAGCTTTCTCGGTAGAGAAACTAAATGTAACCCTGTAATTCTTTCCCTGAATTTAAAACTCTTTGTTTTATAGATGAAAAAAATCGGAATTATGACTAATATTTTAGAAATTAAATTTGAATAGGCAATAATTTTTGATTGGCCTTCTTCTAAACTCAATTGCCTGTATGGTCAACAGATTTGCTTACTAACGACTAAAAACTCTGTTACGTAAACATTCGACTTTCTCCATTACCAGATATCATAATTTATATGTCTTGTTTCATGTGTGCGGTCCGTTCATTACTTGCGCTATCATGGCCTTCTATATCTTCCTGTCTTTTGTTGCTCTAAGTAACTTTTGACCCTTTACCTTCCTTATTTGTCCTTGTTGTGCTATCCATTCACTCAAACTCGTTAAGTAGGTTGCTTGCTGTTTCCCTCTCTGCTTTGCCTTCAATATGTCAAGTGAGTGTTAAATTCAATATGTTGCTCTAAGTCACTTTTGACCCTTTACCTTCCTTCTTTGTCCTTGTGTGCTATCCATTCACTCAAACTTCAAGTCCATTCCCTCTTTCTTGCCTTCAATATGTCCTGTGAGTGTTAAATTCTCCATGCCCTTTTCTTGTTGCCATTTTGACCTTTTACCTTCCTTCTTTGTCCTTGTTCTGCTATCCATTCACTCAAACTCGTTAAGTCGGTTACTCACTGTTTTTTCCGAGAGAATGCTTCCCTGAAAAGTAAAATCTTTGACTCTTTAAGTTCAAAGGTCAATCGATATCTATCCTACACATTTGGGCACTTCAGGGCGGTGCTATGGGTAGCAAGCTTGTCTCAGTAGAACAATTACGACTGAATAGTGAGTTCGATCCTCACTGGGTGCCCCATACCTTCAGCCTTGAGCCACATCTAAGCTATGCTTGTAAAATCGCTATCTATCCTACTCGTCCACTTAGAAGCCCCTTCCTCCTCCTATTTCCCTTACAATCGCCCTTGGTAACCCTTCACATTGAGTGACCCTTGGGCCTTGTATTGGGTGAACTATCAGTAGTCCCCAAATCCTGGGGCAAGTGTCCACTATCATGTGGGAGCCCTGCAGTACATCGAGGTGCAGCAATTCCATATGACATCAATTCCACAAGTGATTGGAAGACCTTTAGAGAAATATTGAGCCATTCCAACTCAATAACTGTTCACTTCTCCCTTTGATACGTGCGAATAGAACCTTCTTCCATCAATTCTCGATTGGCTTCATGTCGAACGAATATGGTGACCACACCAATCCTCAGAAGAGTCTACTCAAAATGCTACTCAAACCAATTCTGACCAACATGAGCCCGATGACATATCCAGGTAGGATAGTCCATTCTTGTTGGGGTGCATGGAGTCCACGAATGAGTTCAAAATGGTCGCTAAGCAATGCAGTAGAGGGGTCACTGGTGGACCAATAGAGACACCCATGCCATTGGACTACAACCCACAACAATATGGAAACAACCCACCGATCAGTTGCCTGGCTGACAACCGGAATGCATGACCATGTGGGTTTAGCGCCACGCCCGAATCGTAAAATCAGCACGAAACTACTGAAAGCAGGCCTCATGGGACCGCCCAGTATGTTGACTGTTCTCCGGTGTCCAGTTAGAGACTTCACGAGATCAGCTTAGGCTTTGTATCCGGTGCTGTGGTGTTATTAGTTTGAACGTGTTGCTTTTCTAATGTCACAATGCATTTTTGCTGCGTGTTAAAATACGTGCTCGCAGAATGTGTGAACTGCATGACGTGTAAGGAATATATAAGCAAAATGAAATACGCACACACATACACACACACAGACCTTCACACCCATAGTTTCTGTGTTTGCGCGCGCGTATGTGTGTGCGTGGGGGGGACAGTGTTACTTCATCTGGCTTTTGCATATATACCAGCAATATATATTTATGCCGAAACAAATTTATGCCAGCGCGTACTTATTTTAATTTAATAGAAGCATTGTTCGTGCAAGTGTATGCATAAATCTATCTATCTATCTATCTATCTATCTATCTTAGTCTGTTCATATCCATATCAGTTTACATCTATTTATCTATCTATCTATGTCACTTTGTTCATATCTATGTGTCTGTTTGTCTGTCTATCTATCTATCTATCTATCTATCTATCTATCTATCTATCTCAGTCTCTTTCTTTCTTTCTTTCTATCTATCTATGTCTGTTCCTATCTATCTAACTCAGTCTGTTCATATATTTTGTTTTGTTTTTTAAATCGACATCACCCCCAAGCAAGGCAGTAAAGCCACTAAGACGCAAGGGATTACATGATGTGGAGGAATTAAGAACAGAAACATGAGAAGAAATAGAAAAGAGCAAGCAGGAGGGTTGTAGATATCAATTGACATTGCATTTAAACATTTTCAGTTGGCTGGGAAGCATGAATCAGGAAGGGATTTCTACAAGCGAGGAGTGCGAGAAAAGAAAATGTCAGCATAGAAGTTACGGCTGCATCTGGAGCAGCTCAACTCTAAACTAATGAAATCTCAACGCCAGTCTAGTACTGCACATAAAATCATAGAGTCAAGGTACCATAGCGAATAGTTCATCCGAACAATTACCACGAAAGTATTTATTAAAAAAAAGGCAGAGAGAGGCAACCTTACGGCGGTGGGCAAGTAACTGAATCTGAGCCGCCAGATCAAGACCAATAATATTGCTGATTCTTCTTTAGATCTTATACAGGTAAACAGCAGGGACATCGGACCATATATGGCAGCAATATTCTAAGCATGAATGAATGGTAGACTTATAGATATGCAAGATAGATTCAGGAGAGAAGTATTGTCTCACCCGACACAGTGAACAGACTTTCTTAGCAGATGCTCTAGCAATGGATTCAATATAATCTTTCCATTTCATGTCAGCTGAGAACGTTAGCCAGAGAAGGCGCAATGAGTCACTCTCCTGGAGGATAGCATCAGCCATGCTGATGAAAGGCAGAGAGGGATATCTCAGATGACTAATAGAGAGAAGTTTAGTTATTTTTTGGGGGGGGCGTTAAAATTGACAAGCCATCTTTTGCCCCAGTTAACGACGGTACTTGAGATCGTTTTGTAAATCAGCTGCCATTTTGACCTTGTCGGACTGATCAGCCTTAGTATCGAGTCAAGAGTAAATGGTAATGTCGTTAGCGTAGATGTCAAATTGAGAGCTGATGTCATCGGGATGGTTGTTAATGAAGTTTTAAAATAGCGTAGGACCAAGAATGGAGCTCTTGGTGACAACTGCATTAGTACTAAAAACCGTAGAAGAGTGGCCGTTCACGACATCTATCTATCTATCTATCTATCTATTGCAATCTGTTCATGATCTATCTATCTATCTCAGTCTGTTATATATATCCATATCAGTTCATATCTATCTATCTATCTATCTATCTATGTTCATATCTATCTGTTCATCTATGTCAATTTATTCATATCTATCTGTGTTTGTTCATATCTATCAATCTATCTATATATCTCTGTCTGTTCATATCTGTCAGTTCATATCTATCTATCTATCTATCTATCGATCGATCGATCGATCGATCTGGGTTTCTTCATTATCTATCTATTGACCTGTCTTTCTATATATGTGTATGTTCTACCGCATATTTAGATACGTACACCGATAAAGAAAGATTCGAAGAATATTACTCTTTTTGTTCTACAGTAGGATATAATGATAAAATTACTGATGGTGATATTAATTAGACATGTGTTTTTTATACTTGTTGCTTGTGAACTTTAAAGGAATATTGATGTCTGCTACCTTAATGACCTTAAAAACCTTCTTTTCAATGCTCTTCATTAAAATCTGTTCTCATCTTTCAACATTTCTTAGTATCTTATGTCAGTTTTAATGTTTTCGCTTTTTATAAAACAATTTTTCTGAAAGATTTTCTCTCAACAGAACGGTTGAGTTTTCTTCAAATTTCCAAGCGTCAAAAATATTTCCTCGTTTGTTTGAATTTAATGAAAAATCATGATTGCAAAGCAAATCGATCTTCAGGTGAAAGTACAGAAAGAGTTTAGTATAAAAATTAATGTCGCTCAATATTTTTCATTTGTTACTGAATCTTTAGTCTTTATGGTAAATAAAGTTTAATGATAGCGACATATTTTAAAATTTTCGCCTGTTTTTTTTTTTTTTTTTTGGTTTGTTTTTTTCTTTAAAAATTCATTATTTTTAACCTAATTTTTGGTTAAGTTCATTCTCTTAACTTGTAAGCATAGAGAAAGCGATTATCTCCCGTTGATGGAGATAAGTCACGTGGGTCATGTGACGACATCACTTCATACAATGGCCAGTCATTCAGTCAGTCTGTTAGTTTCTTTTATAAAAAATGATAAAAACAAAAAAAAAACGACATTTGTTATATCATGAAATGTTTATATCATGCGTGATTGTAGGGTGTCCCTGTCAGTATGTGTTATTGTGGTATATGATGGATTGAATGGCGATGGATACGTTCTTGTGGTGAATGAGTAAATTGTAATGGATGAATGGGTCCGTGAATCGGATTAGCAAGGTTTAAGATAGTTAGAATAGACCAGCCTCACCGCTTTCCCCTTCGGACTCGTGTCACAATTGTAATTCAATTTGCAATAAATCTCCATTCAGTCAATAACCTTATTGGTCTCAAGACACACGTGTTTGTTCATCCTGACCGATCTTCCACCAGGGGGCGGGGAGGGGGGCATCCAGCTGCCAAATGTTGCAGCTTACAAGACCATGGTGGCTGTTTCCTTTTGGAATATACCTTACCCAAATATAGAAAGTAACTCTTGTTCGCAGTCTTCAATTTGGGAAATATTCGTGGAATATGTCATCGCTTGGAACACAGTAGATAAATCCAGCCCGTTTAAATCTGGAGTCTTAAACATGGCTTCTCCAGAAACACAGCAGAATCGCCATAGTATATGTAAGACCCTTCCTTCTTGTTTCTCCTTACACTCTGTTTGCTGTTAGATGGATGATATATTGTTCTCCGTATGGACCACGTGTATATATGTAGATATAGATTTGTGTTAGTGCTTTAAAAGTCTCTTTGAGATCAAAGCATGTTTATCATTCCTTTTCATTTCAGCCATTCCGTTCCGTCCGTGAACTACGGCGTTATTCTATCACGGATATAATAATGCCCATAATGGGGAAATGTAAATGGAAGAATAAACCTTTCTACCATAGCTCTCGCCCGTTATATTGGTAACCTACGACGCAATCTTATTTGCCTGATATGTCATATTATTATCACCCATTCATCATCATCATCTTGCGGCCTCAGCCGAGATTGAACTCATTAGTGTAGTTCATAATCTTGTCAATAGCTGAATTCTTAGTGCTTCGCTAGGGCTATCGAGGGTGTTTTTATCATGTCACCATCACTAAATGGATTGCCAACCGACGCTCAGAGAGACTCCATTCACCCTCATCTAAGATTTTGAAGTGCCGGATACAGAGACCTGGTGCTCTACGTGCCACAAGGTCCCCAAACGACCCTCCACAGGTTTTGAATTTAGAGTTGTCCTTCTCCTAGACCAGTTGCCATTCAAGGCTATAGAACCCAGTCTGCCCTGCTATTCACCCATAGCTAGAGGGAGAAGAAGAGGATTCATACCTTTCCCAAGGGTATTAGCACGAAAGTAATGGATTCGACTGGAATTCGAACTCGACTCTCCGATTCCTCAATCCAAGCCGATATCCATTACTCCACCTGCCTCCTCACCCATTAACTGTTGAGCATGATGTATTATTATTATTATTATTATTATTTACCTCCTATTAAACTTCTCTCTTTGATCGATCTTTCTTTCACACTTCATTTCTTTGTTTTGTTCTTCATTTGCTCATTTCCTGATTTTTCTTACCTTTGTTTTTTTTTTTTTTTTTACCTATGTTTTTTCCTTTACTTTGTTACAGGGACAAAAAATTTGTTAACAAGGCCACGGCAACAATGGTTAACTAGGCCATCACGCTAACCATTATGCCAAGTCAAGGCCCCCAAACTTCTATGTGGTTTACTTTCTGTATCTATGCGGATAAATTTGGAATCTTTGTATCATTCGTTTTAATAAATGACTTGATAGGCGCGAAAAAATATAATCTGTTAAATGATAATTTATTTGCTAACAAATGAAATTCAATTGAACTATCAAGAAATGTTATGACAAATAATGAATTTAACGGTTTTAAATGGAGTTATTTTAAATCAATTGTATATATTTAAATCTACGATTTCCTTTTTAGATCTCTTTCTTTTTTTTCTCTTTCTCTTTCTCCCTCTCTCTCTCTTTTCTCACCCTCTCTCTCTCTCTATCACTCTCTCTATCTCTCTCTCTCTATCTCTCTCTCTCTCTCTATCTCTCTCTATCTCTCTCTCTCTCTCAGACACAAACAGACACACATGTACGCACACGCACAGCCCGTACACACTCGCTTGATGCGTATGTAGGATTAATTTTAGCCGAATTCGGGGAACGGTTTTTGCAAGATTCTAGAACATAAGGTTCACAACACTCGCCCAACAAAAAAGGGGAAAGAAAAAATAGAAAAAAATACATGCTCAAGATTTTTCCTTAGAAAAACAGACAAATATACTCACCGAAACATGAAAGTATATATATATATATATATATATATATATATATATATATATATATATATCCTCTCTGTATGTAATTAAAAAGAATATAATTGCATTTTCTTAATATTTACATAACATTTCATATCATTATCACATACGGAGAGTCATGACAATGCAATGACCTTAATAAATGCATAGGTCTTCACAAAAACACACACAAACCCATGCACGTGCACACCCACGCACTTACACATACGTGATTAAAGTTGAATGAGAATATGATAGAATGAGAAATATATAAAATAATTTGAAAATTTTTACTTTGACAAGTTCAAATAATTTATTCAACCGAAAATGCATTCAAATTTAAACATTTTCTATGATGGATGTTGTTGTTATTATTATTATTAATAGTAATAATAATAATACTAGAAAAGTGCTTCATCTAAGAAATTCTTTGACAATTACATATGATTCCATTTGTTTCATGCAGTTGTTATGGGAATTAAATATTGACAACTAATATATTGATTAATTTATTACAAACACATTTAGTAATATTGGATTAAGCGAAACACACAAGTCTGTCCCAAATATCGGCATGGAATTTCGATAATTTCGAAAACAAAAAGGTTAGTTTCTGGTAAAAATCTTAATTGTGCGCACATTATCAGTTAGACTGTAATTAGCTCAACGTTAAGACCAAGTCGAGAGGTACACTGTTCAAACTCAAGTGTTTAAAGATGTGTTTGAGTTGAGAAAAACATTCTTAAGATTTATGAAACACTAATAATGAAAGAGAAGAGTTTGCTAGTCGTAAGTTGATAATTGCGTTCCCCAGATAAACACATGAATTAAAAGTACAAGTACGAGCGCCATCATATATATATATATATATATATATATATATGAAAAAATATAGTGTGCTATATTTATGGGATAAACAGACAGATCGTATGTAAATATAAAGTGGACATTGAAGTCAACACTCAGAGGCGACAGACTGTTTCATGCTAGACGAAAATCGTCAAGCCTGATGATTTCGTTTAGCATGAAACAGTCTGTCGCCTCTGAGTGTTGACTTCAATGTCCACTTTATATATATATATATATATATATATATATATATATATATATGAATGGCGCAGACACTCGTATCCAAGTATGCCAGTCTGCAAGGGCGGCTACCTAATTCCCGTTGTAGGCACCTGCTCAGTCACATTTGTGTTTGTTCAGCTATTCTGAGCGAACATTACTGGGAATTTTTTGTTGAGAGATTGAATCATCTGGCGGGATCAACATTCAGAAAAAGGCCAGCACGCTCAAACTCTCAGTCACGATGACTCGTGACTTCGTGCTAGTACAACCACTGAAGGATTCCGTCTACCCAATTTCACTCACAAGGCTTGAGTCAACGCGTTGTATGGCTTTCAGATACTTTCCAAAATGTACATGCTAGAGTTCACACACACACACACACACACACACACACACACACACACAAATATATATATATATACATATATATATATCTTTTGGTGTAAGAAAAACTTTACAACTTAATTCCAAGCTAATAGATAAAATTTAATATTTCCAATAAGCAAGATACTTTTTCTTTATTTCTAACCATTTTTAAATTAATTGGATTGATTTTTTTAGTTTTATCAAAATCGCTAAAATCGTCCATATTGATAAATCAGTCAACACAGTACAATTCTCTTTATCAAAAATCATTAAAAAATATAATGTTCTTTTCTTAAACTTTATTTCAGGAAAATTAACTGATTTAAAGTTTAATGAATCTGAATTAAAACAAATATTTCTTTAAGTTTAAAATATCGCAGAAATAATTTTTTAGACAGAGATGGGGGAAGGGTATAAATTGTTGATACATCTGTCGATAACCTGATGTTTGCGAGATTTATGTAAGGGAAAATACTTGTAGTCATATTACATGACGAATACAATGTAAAGGCCTTTTAAGATAATTCTTTAACTATCCAGAAATCTTTAGAAAAATTATATATATATATATATATATATATATATATATATATATATATATATATATATATATAAAAAAAGTGTATCAAAAATACCTTTACAAATTTTGGTGATCGCATCAAAACAAGGACAAAAGTCGTTTTTGGGGGGTTTTTTAAAGTTTAAATGTACAATCCAAGATACAATCCAAAAATACTTTTACAAACTTTCAGGGTGGGTTCCTGACACCAAATCAAGATAAAATGTCCACATAAACATATGTCCAAAAGGACATCTTTGTACGTCAACACAGAAACTCATAACAAATGTTCAAAATGCCCCCCGTTTGCTTCTACACACGTATGCACCCGTCGGATCATTGTATGGTGGAGCCTTTCAAATACTCCCACACGGTGTCGAATGGTTTCGCAGGCCCCCATGACACATTAATGTCTGCTGCATAAACCAATTGTTTTAGGTGGCCCCTCAGATAAAAATCCAAAGGATTGAAGTTGGGGGAACGTGCAGGCCATTGAACCAGTCCTCCCTTATCTATCGCCCTTTCATGGTAGATATCAACCAGTGCATCGCAAACAATGTGACTATAATGTACTTGCGCCCCATCATATATGAATCACATGCGTCTTCGTATTAGCAGGAGTACACCCTCCAGCAGGTCTGGAATTGTGTCCGAAATAAAATCTCTGTAGACAGCTTCTGTAAGACGTGCTAGGAGAACATATGGACCTAACAGACAGTCACCTACAATTTAAGCCCACACATTAATCGTAAACTGATTCTGCTGTCTTCTCTGTATTGTAGCATGGCGACTCCGATGCGTCCACAAATGTTGGTTGTTTAAATTTGTTATTCTATTTCTTCCAAATGCTGTCTCATCTATAAATAAGACTGAAAAAACAAACAACGGATCGACAGTTTGTGTAATAAACCATCGGCAAAAGTTCTCGCGTGGTAAGTAATCAGAGAGCAAAGGACTCTGCACCCGTTCCAAATGATACAGATGCAGGTGCTGCTCTTGAAATATCCTCCATGTGATAATATGAGATATACAATATGCTAGGGACACTTGACGTGTGCCGAATGTGTGCAAAAATCATAATTTTAACGCCTCCAAATCTAAATTTCTCTCCATTAATCACCTCTGCCTTCTATCAACATGGCTGATGCTATCTTTCAGTAAAGTAACTCATTGTGCCTTCTCGTGCTAACGTTCACAGCTAATATGAAATGAAAAGACTACATTGAATCCATCGCCAGATCAGCCGCTAAGAACGTCGGTTCACTGTCTGCTGCGAGAGAATTTTTCTCTCCAAAATCTATTTTACATATCTATAAGTCAACCATTCGTCTCTGCTTATAATATTGCTGCTACATATGGTCGGGTGCCCCTGTCATTTACCCTGAGATGATTAATAAAATCCAAAGAAGAATCAGCAATATTATTGGTTCTGATCTGGCAGCTCGGCTTCAGTCACTTGCCCACTGCCGTAAGGTTGCCTCTCTCTGCCTTTTCTATAAATACTTTCATGGTAATTGTTCGGGTGAGCTTTTCGCTATGGTACCTAGACTTTTTTTTATAAATTTAAGCACAGTACTAGACTGACGGCGAGATGCAACCGTAAATTCTATGCTAACAGTTTCTTTTTTCGCGCTTCTCGCTTGTTGAACTCTCTTCCGGTTCCATGCTTTCCGGACAACTTTAATCTTCCAAAATTTAAATCCAATGTCAATCACTATCTATTGTCCTCCTGATTACTCTTTCCTCTTCCTGCTCCTATTTCTGTCCTTAATTCTTCCACATCCTGTAGCCCCTTCCGTGTTTAGTGGCTTTACTGATTTGCATGGGGTGATTAAAAAATATGAATGCAATCTCTTTTATTTTCTACAATTGTTAACAAAACTATCAGACACTATTCGTGTAAATAAATAAAGAAATAAATAATAAAAATAAGAAATAAATAATAAGAAATAAAAAAATAACAAATAAATAAATGTTTAACATTTTTGTTGTAAATTCTCGAGAAAAAAAAATCCAGATGCTCCCAACCTATTTTAGTGATTTTATGTGGCAAGAACAAATAAACAAAAAAGTCCTAAAAATCTATTCTTTCAACATTTTCACTACAGTTACTTGTACTTGTATGTCGATTTCAATTTTCTTTTTCTCTTGTTCACACACATTTTTATAAATTTATGGATGAAAAGCAAAGGTTTTCATCTTTATCTTATGCTAAATAATAAATATTAAATTATAGTTTGTTCACATATTTTTATAAGCTTGTAAATACAAAATTATTCTTGTAAATAAATAATCTAATAAAATATTGTTTGTTTTTTTCTTTTTGGGGGGGGTCAGTTCTCAAAAAAAATGCATAAATTCCGTTGCATATGTTTGAGTGTTATTAAAATTCTCAAAATAACTGTTTAAAACACTGGAATTTGCGTCTTAAAACACTCGAAATTTATTAAGAGCTACAAGGGACAGGAAATTGTGGAGAGCCATGATTGCCTACGTCTTGAATGCACGCGGCATATAGAAGAAGAAATTGCCGAAAGCGTATAAAGTAATAGCAATATCAAAAGAAAGCCCGTCCTTTTGTCACACCGATTATTTTTTAGTTTTTTGCGAATACATTTGTTAAACTTTGCCAAATGTTACGATAAAACAATGTCTGTGTTTTTTCTCGCCTGACTTGAACGTGGACTTTTTCCCATAACATTCGATCGTCAGATTGTCATACTGAGTAAATTCCCTCCAACATATCTTTCGGTGGGGGGGGGGATAAATCACAAAGCCCAAAAATTATACTTGGACCTTTCCCTTGTCAGAGAACTGAAAACTTTATGGAACTTTACACAAATGCTTTTAAAATGGAAATTAATGAAATAATTGAAACTATCCAAACAACAGCATTCCTAAAATTGGCAAAAAAAAAATACTGAGGAGGGTGCTGGCATGCTGATAACATTAACTATCGCTTGATCCCCATCGAGAGCCATTAGATGCTACACTAAATAATGATTATATATAAGTATTTTTATTGTTATTATTATCAGGTTTAATATAGTCATAATTACTAAAAGACAATACTTTGCTTTTCTTCCTTTCAACTTGTTTTTATTTTACTAATGTTCACCTGATACAAGGCACAAGAGCCACTCAATGTAGAGGGTTACAGTGTGAAGTTACATTAGCGTAGAAAAGGGCAAGCGTTAGGAGTATATAACTCAAGTAGAGTTTAGAAGGAACCAGAAACTAAATCCAAATCAGGAAACAAGGGATAAACTTCTACTCCTTTTCAAAAGATCGAGGAGAATTGTGAATCCGGTGGTAGGCTATTGAAGTTGATAATAATATAAGAAGGGAAGTTTTTAGGGACAAACATACAATGGAGCAATGAAAGGATAAGGGGAACAGATAGACACTGTAAAACTATCAATGAAGGGACAGCAAATAAATGATCCAAAAAATGTCAATAAAATATCCCAATCTCTAACGGTTAGAAAGACAACCCAAATCAGAGAAATCAGAATTGCAAACTGTTGTTCGAAATGATCTGGTTACGGCTGCGCAGATGACATCTTAAATGGGAAACAGGCTTTACTAGTAATAGAAGAGGACATCAAAATAAAAATTGCACTCGACAAAATGCTACAGTGGGGGTTATACAATCGGCATTGCGACCACAAATAATATTCTTTTATTTTTTTCAATTTTCTTTTCAATTTCTTTTTCAAATTATTTTAGATTAAGCAGTCAACACCACGAATATAAAAAATATTGATAAAATATTATAAAATTTAGTTGGGGTCCAGTTTCATATGCAAATTCATTGTAAATTGATTCCTCTACGGAAGCCAAAACAAATATGCTCATCGGACGTCATTTCGTAAAACGTAAAAAAAATTCTAAATTGAAATTCGTACTCTCGAGTGTTTAATCAATAGTAATAGATTGGGAAAAAAACACCCCATCTTATGATTTTCAAATTTATTTTATTTATTTTTCATTATTTTTTAAAATTCTAATTACGATGGTTTCTGCAGTGGGGTGGGAGGATCAATTTACATTGAATTTACTAAGAAACCTGGACACCTATTAACTATTATAAAATTTATCTTTAAAAAACTGATATTCGAGATCTGGTGTACTTAATTTATAATAATATGAAAATAACTTGAAAAAAAACCTTCTTTCTGGTCGCAGCGCCTATTGTACAAGTCCATCATTGTTTCTTATTTTTTATGTAAGCATTAAAAAAAATTATTTATGCAAAAAATGAAATACAATTTTCCTAACTCAAGAAAACACTAGAACGCTCAAAAATTAACGGATTGATTCTCGGAATGTCCGTCTATGATGCTGAAGGTAACAGCAATCAGTTAGGTGACAACTCATTTACTTATATATATATATATATATATATATATATATATATATATATATATATATATATATATAATATATGAATAAAATAGACAATCGGAAAAAGTATTTAGTCTTTTTTTAAAATACGCTCCTGTGTAAGGCATATTTTAGCAAGTTTTTCTTTCCTTTTTTTCTTTGTTTAAATGTGTGTTTTTGTTTTCCATTTCGACAATATGTTAAAGTTTCCAGAATATATATTTTTAGTAAAAAAAACATCGCCCTTAGGATATGTAGCCCCGAATACCTAAATATAGTAGAGAAATATATTGAGAAAACTTTCAGTTTTCCACTAACCATATTAGTTTAGCCTCAACGCTAAAAAAAAAACAAAAAAAATAATAACGAGCTTACAAAATCCACAAAGCCAAAGAATAGACATCACCATTAATACTTCTAACAAAAATGACACTAAATTCATAATCCTGCCCTTCAACACTTTTTGTACTAAACTTGCACATAAATTAGTCATCCTTAATACTAAGATTGTTACCACCAACTCCAAGACAATCGGAGATATAATTAGGAAGAAAAATAAACTCAACACCAATTCAAATGCCAGGATTTACCAAATAAATTGTTTACAATGCAAAAATGTTTACGTGGGGGGTGACATCATGTGATCCAAAAGCCCGCATCTACGAACACAACAGAGACTTGTGTTTGGACAAACAATCTAACTCTCCTTTTTCATTGAAACGATCATGGACATAGCTTTGATTTCACTAATGCCATTCTAAAAAAAAAAAAGAACATAATTGTTTAAGGAGAAAATACATTGAGAAATTAATAACATTATTACCAAATATAAACACACGCCTAAAACATTACGTTACATCTCCATCTTTCTTTGAATCCATTCTTAAAGATCTAACTTATATTTATCTAATACACGGAATACAATTCTTAAAGAGGTGCGCCATAAAATAGAACCATATGACACCCCGTTGCGCGGGAATGACCGCACAAAGGGGAAAACATTAGAACTAACTCACACTAGACAGACACAATTACGAATACACATTACCATCCGATGCCCACATAGACTTAGATAAAGAATCTTCACAAACTTACAAACACATAGAATTATCTATGGTTTTAATGCATGTGACATGTGTCTGCCCAATGAGAATTGAC
Organism: Acanthosepion pharaonis; assembly: GCA_903632075.3. Classification (NCBI taxonomy): domain Eukaryota; kingdom Metazoa; phylum Mollusca; class Cephalopoda; order Sepiida; family Sepiidae; genus Acanthosepion; species Acanthosepion pharaonis. Next base: position 409,313 of record CAHIKZ030002225.1, on the reverse strand, counting down.
CCAAACATATTTGAAAATACCAATGTTTCTCTCTCTTTTTCTGTTTTCTCTCAATCACTGACGAAACTTTAATAAAAGTGAAACCTTTCCTATTTGTTCTTTCCTTTACCATCCTGTTAGATTCCGATCCATATTTGACCTTAATTTGATCAGTCTCTCTCTCTCTATATATATATATATATATATATATATATATGAAGAAATATAATTTTAAGTTATGCTATATTTATGGGATAAAGTGCTCAATATCAGAGATAGAGCGTATGTATATATAAAAGTGGACATTGAATTCAACACTCAGAGGCGACAAACTGTTTCATGCTAGACGCAATCATCAGGTCACATGTGTTCGGTTTTTTCTCGACTATTTATATATACGTGGTGCATTGTGGATAGTCCATTCTAACGGTTATTTTGGCGGGAGTGGTTTGTTTATTTATTTGGATTAATTTATCTTACTTGTTTTTTTATTTATTTTTATTTTATATATTTTTATTTAGTCTTTTCGGCTCTGCCCTTTCGCTTCTGTGGTCTGGCTTCAACGTTCACTTTATATATCTATATATCTATCTATCTATCTATCTATCTATCTATATATATATATATATATATATATATATATATAAGGCAAAGTTTGATGAGAGGGAGACAATAACGGAAACGAACAGCTAGAGAAAGTAAATTAATTTGGAATTATACAAATTAATTTGGTTCAACTATACAAATAAATGCTATAGGCATAAACTAACAACAATTGTCATTGGCAAAGGAGAAACATTACCATTATAAAAGATTCACTTGGGTTATTCCATGATTATTCCATGAGGTGCGGGACACGAGAGCTGTAAAAATTATAGAACATTAATTTGAAGTTCAGGCAAATAATCAATGGTGTACTCGAATCAGCTCTGAAGATTCTTGTAAATATATTGGAAGGATTAGTGATTTCATGAAAATCTTGCGACAATTCAGTCGACGATTCTGTGTGATAGACGGGAATATCAGAGTGAGTGCAGGATATTTGAAGCGATTCGTTCCCCAGAGACTTCTTGTGTGAAGAAAGCAATAATAATAATTGGAGACAAATGCGAATAAATTTAGTTAAAAGGTTTTCACTGACTTTTATAGTTTCCACTCTCCCTTTTGACCGACACTTCTCACCCCCCTCCCCCGACCTCGTTTCTTCTTCTGCTTCTCTTTAAGTCATTAACTGAGTGATGTCAACTTCCTGTGACAGGAAGTTTAACAAATGGACAAATACTACACAAGCACATAATATTCTACAAATATTGTATCGAACAACTTACAATGCACTCGAGTTGTTATAAGTTGGAAATGAAGTATTTTCATTATTACACATTTTCATAAGTTTGCTTGTTTTGTTTTTTTTAGGTGGGGGGTGTCATTTTTTTTATCTTTCTAGTTGTTATGATGTTTTAGTCGATTTACGGCCGTTAAATTAAACTGTACAGTGGAGTAAATAATAGATTAAGGAATCAGAGAGCCAAATTCGAATCATAGTCGAATCCAGTACATTCACTTATATGCTAGCACCTCTTCTTCTCCCCCTCCCCTCTACGGGAAATGACTCGCCCTTAGGAAACTTTCCCAAGGGCGATTGAACGTAATTGAATACAACGAACATGACTGGAATTCGAACTCAGTTCTCCGATTATTAAATTCCGATCCATTATCCATTACAACTCAACACATCCTAAAAGCAATAAACTAAATAAATCAAAATGAAGAAAAATTAGGCGTAAGACTTAAAATAATTCTAAAATTGGAAAATGTTTTTAAAAAACCCAACTGACATGACAGGTATTAATTGCCTGAAAAAATATGTTTTATCAACGTTGCTGCAGTATTATTTTGTTAGTTTTTAATATTCAGTTAACAATATTATATTATTTGACTGGCAAGTAAACACAAGAAGTTGACAAGAAATAGAACCGAGATCCTCAACCACCGGACCGTGGATCATTTGCTAACCAAGCGACAAAGAAATAATTAACTTGTTTAAAACTATATAAAAATTAAATTGAATATTAGACTTTAATTTAAAAGATTTGTTTAAATATTTAAATGCTCAATACTATCTATCATAGCTGTAAGTACATTTTACAATTACTGTATATTTTTATTTATTTGTAATATTTTTTTTTTATTTCTTTGGTAACAAAGAAAAGAATACTGAACTCTTAAGTGACATCTGTCCTTCTTTACGGCAGTGAATGCTGGATAATTTCCTCAAAGATGAAGAAGAGACTCGAGGCGACAGAGATGTGGTTCTACAGAAGGATGCTGAAGATATCATGGACCGAGCGTGTAAGCAAAGATGAGATCTTAGAGAGGTTGCAAACAAGGAGGAGGCTTATACTTAATATCAGGAACAGGCAGCTGAAGTTTCTGGGACATATAATGAGGAAGTAGGGCCTGGAGAATTTGATACTCACGAGGCGAATAGATGAAAAGAGAGTCAAGGGAAAACAATACTTGACTAACTCTGCCTGATATACACTTCCCTTAAAAATAATAGTCTGCTAATCTATTATTTAACAAATATGATGCCATACCTTCTGTTAACAGAGTCCTTATGCGATAGAATTTCATACGTTAGTGCGGGAATAAATTGTTCTCTCCAAGAGAAGAAATTCTTAATGTCTGTTTGTACGAAGAATTGTGAGTTAAAAAGAGTCGTTCATTAATTGGTGTGAGGCAGAATGAATAGAATTGGTTGAAACTGATCGACTGAACTCGGGGAATATTCATTTCTGTCAGACCTGGGCTAATTCGAATAATCATTATAGATCAGGGTTAGATCAAATCGTGGTTTTTCAGGAATGCACCGGAACGGACCTAGTCGGCGTCTAAGTTGCTATTATTTGAATACCTTTCTCTAACACATCCGGAAGTGATGTGCGGAGCCTATGCGAAGAAAACACTCATATTTCAATTATCAAATATTATACCCAAGACTGATGGGAAAAAATCGGTTGCAACAATTAACGAATCCAATTTTGCGAAATACCGAAATTAGGTAAATAATATTATTGTATTATATTTAACGCTGCACAATTAAAAGATAATATGATGATACCATTATCTTTCAAATATTTTTAACAACAGCAATAATCGGCACCGGCTCGCACTCTCTCGCATCGGGAACATCATCCTCTCTCCTTATTCCCTTTCACTCTTCTGGTGGCGGTGGTGGAGATGGTTGTGAAGACCCAGCCTACTCCTGAAGAGTCGTGAACAGGAGTCACAGAAGAGTGTTGGATGGTAGACGCGGCTAGGATAGTCGGACCCTCCTTGATAGCACATCGCAGATCCTTTTCATGGTGGTGGTTGAACTCGAAACCTTCGCCTCCACGCTTCGGATGGTCCGCTGCCAGAAAAGGTAGATTTACAGCAACGGTTTCCCTGGTCTCTGAGACAACAATAATAATAATATTAATAAAATGTCCTCATACATTTGATGATAATTGCATACTTTTATTCATTTCTGATTTATTAATTTCTATTATTATCATTTAAAATAAATATAATAATTCTTAAGATGGTACATTTGATGATGAACTGTTTACTCCGATATCCAGTGTAAAATATATGTCTGTGTTTATGTGTATATGTATATATAGTTCGGGTAGATAAATCTCTTCTACCTTGCGTCTATACTAAATCATGGGAAAGGCTTCGAGAACAAATCCTGAGTCAGCTTCCCTAAGGCAGTCTGATGTTATTTCAACTTTTGGCAACTCCTGTGACAACGCCGGTGCCAAGCTGCATTGGACCTTACCTTTCCCTTGGACAACATCGGTGGTGTGGTGTGAGGAGATGTGCTGCATGGGAAACCGCCGATCTCTCATCAAAACCTACCCTAGCCTGCGCCCCCCGGAATGCACACACAAGAGTCGCCTCATTGTGACGGTAAAACACGGAAAGTAACAGTCTACCAGATATATGTTAACGTTTGATTAACGTGTAGTAAGACGCCAGGGATTGCTTTCAACAGAGAGAATAAGCATCGCGCCACACTGGACAGCTACCGCCTGCCTCAGGTTGGGCAGCTTTCAACCAATAAGGTACTGTCCCTCCACAATCCGCCTGCTTCACTGTGTGTATGGAGCTTAGGGGTACAAGTATCCTGAATTGCGGTCGGCAAACACTTCCCCAAACATTCCTTCGATATGGGGAACTGGCCACCGGCAAGAGGGCACGAGGGCGACCTCATCTTCGTTTCAAGGACGTCTGCAAAAGGGACATGAGGGTGACGGACATGGAGGGGTGGGAAGACGTCGCCAACGATCATTCACGCTGGAGACCCAATTTACATCGAGGGTTGGAGCGGGGAGAGGGGAAACAAAGGTTTGCCACCGGGGGGGGGGAGATGCGTGTTCGACAGAAAGAAAACAACATGGTGACATCGGGGCAAAGCATCTTCATATGCATTCGTTGCAATCGAGACTGTCACTCGACATAACAGATGCTGTACCACTATCAGCAGTTAAGGCATAATTCTTTGGGCGAAAATCCAATATCTCTCGAGACCGACGGGTACCATATACATGACGGCTATGTTTGGTAATAACTATACAACTGTGTTTGTCTAATAAAAAGAACAATAACTATTTTAGGAGCAAATTCAAGAAGAATCATGTCAAAACTGAAATACAAGTATTAACATGTTAACTACTACACCATAATAACCACTCTGGTATTTCTGTGCAAATATATATTTCTTTCTCTATGTATTGAAAATCAGAAAAATAAAAAACCAGTGGACGACAGATAAAATTCTCCACCTAATGAAAAGAAGATAGTCAACAATGCTAAAAAAAAGTTAAAAATGAATTTCCAAATTTACTAAGAGAGATTTAAAACTATCAATCTACTTTTGTTTAAACTAACATACGAATCCATTTTTAACACAGCGTATGAATATATTTACAGGATTTATGTTTTCTTTTTACAATGATGTTCACCCTGCTCAAGGCTCAAGAGTCACTCTACGTAGAAGGTTACAGAGTAAGAGCCACAGTTTATGCGGATATGTTAGGAAGTTAACGGTTGACCATAGACTTGAACAGGTTAAGATTGTAGCAATCATGAAAGTATCCTCTTGGGAGTTGGTTCTCCAAAGCAGCTGTTCGTGGGAAGAAGCTGCTCGAGTAGAACTTACTTCTCACCCCGTGGAATAGGAAGAGAGTGAGTGTGGTTCGCTACAGTGGGCGTGGCATGGCGGGTCTTAGGCTTGATGGTTAGAACTCGTGGAACTAAGGAATGTATTTCATCTGAACATCTTTCATGGAAATGTAGAGTTACCATTATTTACACGCGGACTAGTGTCCTCATCTTTGTTGTTCTCATCACAGCGTTCCAGCCGTTGTGTCAATCCCGTTAATTTCGAAGAGGGTAGATTTTTCATGTCTAAGAATATCTCGTCTAGTTCTTATTATGTATTGTTCAGTTATTGCCCGCCTCGTTTCCACTGAGTCCAAGTAGACACTGCTCGGCCCTGGAATTGAACTCACAATTACTAATTCATGAATGCACAAGGGACAATTCTGAATGGAAAACTGGGGACCTTTAAACCTAACCTGCCTGCTGATGAAACTGCTACTGCTTGTACTCGGTACGCTTAATTGCACTCCAAGCAATCACACCCGATGAGGATCGGATGGCATAATGGCCAAAACGCTGTAATAACAGCAAAGATGAGGACAATAGTCCTTTTATATCTAACAGCAAAAATGATTGAATGCCTGAATAAAGATTAATCAACAACAGACAATTATTTTTTATCGGTAAACGAATTTTTTGAAACGAACCTTCGTAACTTTTCATTTCAACAATTTGTGCGTTTATAATCTTTGGTTTAGCACAAAGAAGTGTTTCCTTCACCGAACCAATTTAAAAAAAAAAAGTTATGCTTGCAATAATGAATTAAAAAAAAATGTCTCTAGGTTTAGTCTTTATTCACAGGCCATAATGCTTACTTAACAGCCGTAGAATAATAACTTTAAATTATTAGTTGACAATGGTTTCTGAAAAAAGAAATCAATGATTACCAAACTTTATTTAGCGTGTAGATATTTCTATTGCATACGGAAAGTGGAAATGAACATTGTCTACAACAATTGTCGATTCATCAGCGCTACGTGTGTTTTTGTGTCAGTCTTTATAAAAAATCATTCGCTTTACAAATGGCGTCGGCATATTTCATTTGTCATTTGATTGAAACACTTGAGTTAAAGTATCATTCAAACCGAAAACTTATAGAGACAGATAGACACACACACGTACAGATAGATAGATAGATAGATAGATAGATAGATAGATAGATAGATAGTATGAACAGAGATAGAGATAGATAGACAATGAACAGAGATAGATAGATAGATAGATATGAACAGAATGACATAGATAGATAGATAGATAGATAGATAGATAGATAGATAGATAGATAGATAGATAGATAGATATGAACAGAATGAGATAGATAGATAGATAGATAGATAGATAGATAGATAGATAGATAGATAGATAGATAGATAATGAATAGACTGAGATGATTCAGATGATCATGTATATGATCATCTGAATCCCGCATAGACAAACGCAATTTTTATACACTTACATATATATATATTTTTCAGTTAGGCTTGGAATCCGTTCATTTCTTGGAACTTCGTCGTCACTCCTTGAATTTAGAACACCACAAATTATTCTAGCATTGATTTAAAAGAGTCAAATGCGCGTGAAACATGATTGACCAATGAAAATGAAACAATACAAAAATAAAATACCAGAATTTCTTTCTTCTTTTTCTCCATATCTCATTCCCTGATGAAGCTTTAATAAAAGTGAAACATGCCAAATTTATAACCATTTCCTATTTGTTCTTTATCTTACCATAGATACGTAGTTGCTGGACTCAAAAATGTATAGAATCTGATTGTTAACAAATGTTGATGTTTATAGCTGTTCATTTCTAAGCCTCATTTTGATTGGAAACAAATAAGACATTCATCATTTTGATTTTATTTATTTTTTTATTGTGGATGATATATTATATAAAGAAATTGAAACAGCAAGCTAGCTGACTTCTTGTGGAAATTGGATGCAAGTTTTGGCCTCCTCTCCGCGTTACTTAATAATGGCCACAGAATGACGATTTGAGAACATTCTAGAAAAGCAAATGAAATTAAGTTGAAAGAAATACGAGCTGAAAAATTAAAAAAATAATAATTGCATGTGTTTGTTCGCGTGCGCGCGCACACACATAAATATCTATATGCCCAACATTAGCGAATCACAATCCTTAGTTTTAAATCCCAGCGATTTTTATAGTTTTCATTCAACATTATTCGTAAATCCCGAAGGATAACTAACTGCCTCCTAAAAAAATACACCCGCCACTAAAAGCTTCTTCCCAACCTTAAATCTAAACCACAGTCCTCCATTACTGAGCAGAACGGCGCCAGGGACAAGGGATCCAATACCTAACTACACAAACCAAATGGCACGCCCGAAGGAATTTTCGTCTGGTATTTCAGCGGGGGTTCAGGATCTGGAAAAAAAAAAGGCGAATTGAGGTTATCTCCCCTGAGATAAAGGAAAGCGTGACTTCGCATTTTTTTACCACTCAGTTTTTTTTTCTGTTATCAGTGGCACCTATATTTGGATATGATGATTATAAATTGTCGCTTGAGTAGTTTTCGCATTTAAAATGAGGAATGCGAACATTAATTTAAACAGACAGGTAAATAGTCGTGTTCTTTGATATAGACAAGTGAGTGTATGCTTGAGAATAGATGTAAATGGATTTAACAGCAAATTTTGAGCGTCTATATGAGAAAATTATTCTTCAGAGCGGGTGAGGTTGGTTTGTTGGCAGGTTGTAGAATGAGAAAATCCAACAGTTAAATAGACATCCGAAAGCAATTTCAGCGATGCGCAGTCTGATGAAAACACTGTTATCTCAGTTTTCAATAAATCATTATTTTTCCCTGTCGGTCTTGCATTTTTAATAGATAGAGCCGCCATATTTAGTTATGATAATCATTCGCCCTTACCGTTTGATGAAAGAGGGAAATTAAAATAACAACCACATGAAAATATAACAAAATAAATAATTCTGCATATTGCCATTGAATTAGGAGTTATATCTGGATTAGTCATTGATTAATCAAAGTGATAAAGGGAAATTTGTTCTCCCTCTAGGGAAATTAAGGCTTATTAATTAATTGGACAGATTATAGAGTTTCATCTTTTCAGTTTGGTTACATCATCTTACCTTCTTATATAAAAACGGCACAAGTTCCCTTGATAACTTCGTTCTTTTTTAATGGATATTTTTCTTTAATTATTTGCCAACGGGAGTTTATTTTTACTGACCGGAAGTTCATTTATACTGACCGGAAGTTCATTTATACTGACCGGAAGTTTGGCAGAAAATATTCACTTTATAAATAAAAACAATCCTATTCATTTGCACACATACACACACGGACATTATATATAGATTCCTAACACAGAGTCAAGGCCGCATTCTCTCGCGCAGTGAAAGAATTACCACTGTTTCTACACAATATACGTCCTGGGTATGATGATGAACTACATCTGGCAGCAAGGCCTCTGATCGGGAGACTTTGAGGTCTACAATACCCGGGGTAGTAGCACCCGTTTGGGTTCCAGCTATGGACAAAGAGTGACCCCACCCCCTCCCTACCCTACCCCCAAAATCAACAGGTTATTTTTATAGTAAAATAACCGAGAATACATTTTTATATTAAAATGACAATCAGTGGGACACCAAAAAATGTATAAAAATACATTTATATAAACAAATTACCAACAATACATTTTTGTAGTGAAATTACCAGCAAAATATTTTTTTCAAATACCAACAATACATTTTATGAACTACAAACTATATATCTAAAAAACATATGATGAAACTATTAATTTATGTACAAAATATTTAGATTTCAGCATTAAATAAGACATAGAGGTTGATATACCACTAAACAAAATCAACCAAACCAATCCAATCCACACAATGCACCTTAGAGTAAAAACATTGAAAAACATACTAACAACGAACCCTTTGAAAAGAGCAACTGAATTGGCGGAAAGCGCTTGGCACAGTTTTCTGCAATGCCTCCAAAAATAAATTTGTAAGAACATGGGAAAAATTAATAAAATAAAATTTCTAAGATTTTCAGTGTCACATTAAATGAAACATGTATAAAAGAAAGGTTGGTGCCCAAATATATAATATTACATATAAATAGGTGTGTGCGTGCTTTCTCATTAAGTCGGATTGTCGGAAGTTAGCAGAAGGATGAGCTCACTAATTTCTAAATGGAAAAAGCAATGATAAATTTCCCAGCTAGAAAGAGGATGTTATGGGTCATAGAACAGAACAAGATAAAGATATCCATAGAAAATTGGTGTTGGGCGGGGCAAATAGCAAAGAAGTAAAGATAACAGAAGAAAAACAGAAATCGACAGATTGGTTCGTTATGGAGAGAAAAAAAAAGATGGACTGATGAGATAAGGAGATCTTCTGTTATGACAGCGTCGTATAACACGTGGAATGATTTGCGAAAGGCCTCTGGTTAACAATGAACACGTAATGGCTACTGCCGGTGTATATATATATATATATATATATATATATATATACACTACCAGTCAGAAGTATTTGGCCACCCTCAAAAATTTTTATTTTTATTTCTCATCCTAAAATTTTTAATGAAACAAGTTAAGCCCCAAAATGATTTTATTTATTATACTAAATACAGGTCTTTCTTAGTAACTTTGACCTTAGTATAACCAGATATCTTTTGAAAAATTGATTTGAAGGCATTTTTCGTCTTTAGTACTGAGCATGAATAAAACGTTCTCTAAAAGTTACGTTATACAAACCACTTGAACTCATATTAGACTATATTGTGTTGAATCACTGCTTGCTAGATATGACCTGTTTTACCTATGTTGCCAATGTACCTTGCCCAGTAGCGAAATCTGTTATTCTTATTTTGTCTACATTAAATTTTGCAACTTTATTCTGAATCAAAACTTTTTCTCAATAAAATGCCCAAAATACGTGAACTTACACTTGAACAAAGACAAGAGATCATTACTTTAATAAAAAAGAAGGATATTCAAACAAAGAAATTTTTAAAAAATCCCAGAACTACAGTGGATTATACTGTTAGGAGATATCAGGAAACAGGACAAAACATGACCAAAAGTAGGGATGATAGACCAAAAGCAACAACAAGAGCAAGGGACAATTTCATCAGAATCACCATCTTGCGTGACAGAAGGCTGACTGCTCCAAACATCACTGCACAACTGAACCAATATCGCGAAAAAAAAATTGTCAACATCCTCTGTGAAGCTGGCCTATATGACAGAATTGCTGTCAAGAAACCACTGTTGAAGAATGAAAACAATGTCAAAAGGCTGCAGTGGGTCAAGATGCACAGAGGCTGGGCAATATAGTAGTGGAATAAAGACGTTGAGTCGAAAATAGGAGGGGGTCTGTGTGCGGTGAAGAGTTAGTGAAAGAGTTGCAATCCCCCGTATTACACCAAGCGTAAAGCATGGCGGAGGCTCAGTTATTAAGGGGGCTTTTGCCAATTGCAAAATTGTGGATTTGCACCAGGTGAAGGGCAAATTGAATCAGACTGGCTATCACAGCATACTGCCTGCATCATGCAATCCCCTCTGGAACGCAGCTTGTGGGTCAAGGACTTGTACTCATGCAAGATAATGACATAAAGCATACTAATAAACTTTGCCAGAGGTACATTAAAAGCAAAGAGGAACAGCATGTCCTTCAACTGATAGATTCGCCGGTGCAATCAGCGGACTTAAATTCAATTGAATTGGCGTGGGATGAACTTGATCGAAAAGTCAGAGCTAAACAACCTACAAGTACGGCTCACCTTTGGCAACTCTTGTAGGAAAACTGAGCAGAACTATCTCCAGTCTACCTACAGACTTTGGTGGAAAGAATGTCGAGAATCTGTGAAGTAGAGATGGCAGCCAAATGAGGTCATTTTGATGAATGAAAACTTTAAGAAGTTTTTTTTTTTTTTTTTTTTTATTTTAATTTGTATTTAATGTAACTCTGGAAGACTTATATTTAGTAAAATAAATAAAAGCATTTGTGCTGCTTAACTTGTTTCATTGAAAATAACACTTTTCACTTTTAGGATGAGAAATAAAAATTTTTGAGAGTGGTCAAATACTTTATATATATCTATATATATATATATATATATATATATATATATATATATATATATATGTGTGTGTGTGTGTGTGTGTGTGTGTGTGTATATATATATATATATATATATATATATATATATATATATATATATATATATATATAAAAAAGATATATAATCCGGTGTTCTTATAGATATTTTTATTTTACAAAATAGTGCTCAATGTAAATTTACAGAGCATTAATATTATAAATTAATTGATTTAAAATATGTTTTTTTTTCGCTACAGTTCTAACCAAACATGGTTAGAACTGTATGCGAAAAAACATATTTTAAATCAATTAATTTATAATATTATATATATATATATATATATATATATATATATATATATATATATATATATATATATAATATCAATTTAAACGTTATTTTTAGTGGATACTCGTATTAAATTTTATGAAATTTCAAGAAATTCATTTTTTGTACGGTTTAATGTTTCTACTTGTAGAATTTAAATCATCATTTTAATTTATTTATTTATTTATAAGTTATGGAAAATCTACTCTGAATCTAAAAGAAAAAATGCAATAAAACATTATTTAATTAGATAAACTTTGAAATGCTTTTATGAATAAGATATATCATGGAAACTATTGTCTTAAGAAAAAAATACGATGAATTTTACAAGAATTATTTTCATTTGTTTAAATTTTAAATATAATACTTCATAAAGTTTAAATTGTTTTTGTTTTAATTTGTAGCGGTTAGGTGATATTGTTATTAAGTAAAATCTTTTGGATTTGGGTTTACTCAGATAATATAGCTTTCACAGGGAGCCCCTAGCCAGCAACAACAACATTTCTCGAAAGAGTGAGACCCATTTCTTTGTTTATTCCACGTCTCGTTGAAAAAGGACACAGCCGAACCCTAAAATTACGACTTTTAAAATCTTTCTCTACATGCTCCAATTTAGTCAAAAAGCTAATATATAATGGATGAATATAAAATATATCAATATATATAATAACATATAATAAATATCATCAATCTTATTAGCAATATTGTTATCATTCTGTTGCATTTTTATTCCTCAAGTTTCATTAATCAGCCTATTATATATATATATATATATATATATATATATATATATATATATATGTAAGCAAATATATGGATATAGATCCGACAGTATGAAGAAAAATATACAGAAAAAACAAACAAAAATCTTAATATGCAATTATCCTGTATTAATGTTAATATAATGTCAACGTCGGACGTTTCGGTCTATTTTAGACCATCATCAGGACATATTCATAAAACATAATTAACATTGGAACATATACAAATTCAACATGAAAAAGACGATGGACATAAGAGCACGACTAATCCAAACAGATAACTGAAATTTTTATAAGATCAGCGTTCCGTTTAAATATGATCACGTCGTCGTCACGTGGGCGATGTTGTGAAAACGTATTCGAAGATGATTTCAAAATATTTAAATTCAAATTTAATTCTATTAATACTTTTTGTAAAAACTTTTTTAAAGGAAAAAGTAACCAACCCTGTATCGTTAGAATCTAGCATTCACGTTTCCACTTAAGGTCTCTCTGTCTCTCTCTCTCTTTCTCACATACAAACACACACACACACCCACACCCACACACACACACACATATATATATATATATATATATATATATATATATAGATAGATAGATAGATAGATAGATAGGTGATCATGAACATTCCAAACTATTCGTTTCTAACTTCCAAATCCAAACAGGAAAATGGAAGCATTACTTATCACCGGTAATTTTTTCGTAAGTCTTTCCTGTATTTATTTCTATATTGAATGTTTCAGGAGTCTACTTAGCAGATGCCAACAATGCTTGTCGGGGGGGGGGGGGGCTTTTTCATCTTAACTGACGTAATTGATTACCTGGATCCATACAGAACAGATGGTCTTGTCGCGTTCTCTTTCTGTTTCTCACACTCTCTTTTACATCTATCCCCATTTGAATAAGGAGCATTCGAACGCGCATGCGCATATATACAGAGGAGTGTGTGTGTGTGTGTGTGTGTGTGTGTGTGTGTGTGTGTGTGTACGTGTGTGTGTGTGTGTGCACGCGCATAGTACATTCTTTCGATATTTACTAAGTTTAGACAAGTACGTCACAAGGCCAGATACGCAGTACATTCTTTCTATGAAAGTTATCTCCATGCGTGTGTGTAGAGGGAGGCTAGTGTAGATTACTAAACATCAGTGTAACACGCTTTTAACTCGTTCTCATTCAGTATCACAACCAGTCACTCTTTTTCTTTTATCTCTTGTCTTTTTACCATTATCCTTCTCTCCCTTTGTTTAATATCCCTTCAAAATGTGGACGATCACCGCTCTCCACAACTTCCTATCTTTTGTCGCTTCTTTGCATCACTTTTGGTAGTGCTTTATACAATATCCATTTATTAATACTTTTCATGTAGGTGACTCGCCGTTTTCCCTTGCTTCTTTTACCTTCACAATGCCTTTGGAGAGTTAAATTCTCCAAGCCTTCTTTCCTCGTTATGTGTCCCCAGAATTCCAACTGTCTCTTTCTGACTGCTAGCAGATGTTTTGTAATGGTTAAGATTTTCCTTAAATCTGGCTCTTTTCTCAAATCCTATTCTCTTAATTCGTTAGAACCATTTCTCTGTCGCTTCGTGATGAAATTTTTCAGCATTCACTTCCACGTGGCAGTTTATCTATTACGTAACAGTTCAAGGATCTTTTCTTTGTTTCTAAGAACATTTTCCGATTACTTAATACTAGACTCATTTTTTGAAAAGCATCTTTAGCTATTACTATTTACCTTCGGCTTAGCCTCACGTTTTCGAATGACTTGAGGTGGAACAACGACATCGAATCAATAGCTGCATCTTCTGCTAGGAATGTCGGGTCACTGTGTCGTACCAAAATGTTTTTTCTTGTCAGGGTCTATTTTACACATCTACAAATGTACCATTCGTCCATGCATTGAATATTGTGGCCATATTTGGTCTGATGCCCCTGCTGTTCATCTCGAACTTCTCGACGTGGCATCTCGACTTCAGTCACTTTCTCATGTGTATTACATAATCGTTCCTTCTTCTTTTTTTTCTTTATTCTCACGAAATTAACTTGTTTCTTATTACTTTGTTTAGCTTTTCGGAGACATCTTTCGTTACACTTATGCACATTTGTATTTTCGTGTCGAATTCTCCGACACCTCTTATAAAATTTCCCAGATATTTAAATTTTTCTACTTGATTGATTTTGACGTATCCATTTTGTAGTTTTGCAGCTTGGGTCGTTCCTTTCGTTAATAACCATAGATTTCGTTTTCTTACAATTAACGCTTCATCCTTTCTTTTCGCTTTCTTTTACTACCGTATCTAGAAGCATTTGCAGTTTTCTTTCTGTCTGCTATCAACACGGTTTAATTTCCACATCTTACGTTGTTAAGATTCTGCCCACCAGTAATAAATCCTGGTAGGACTTCTATTTCTTTTAGGATAATTTCACTGTAATGGTTAAATAAATCCTATGAGAAAAGGCATCCTTGTCGTAAGCTCTTTTCCATTTTTTGTGTATTTGCTCAATTCCATTTCTATCCGTATGCATACCGTCGATTCCCAGTAAATATTCTGGAATATTCTAATATCTTTCCTGAATAAATAAAGCTTTTATAGTAATTCAAATAGATCTCTATGAAACATTGGTATAGTTGTGGGGTCATTAGAAACATCAGACCGTCTCTTAATAGCACCACATTGGAAACGAAGCTAAAATGTCATGGTTGTGTTCGGAAACAAAGCAAAACTTCACTATAAAAAGATATATATAAAAGGTAAATAGCCGAGAAAAAACAACACTCGTGGCCTGACTATTGCGTCTGGCATGAAACAGCCTGTCGCCTCTAAGTGTTGACTTCAATGTTCACTTATTTCTTGAATATTATTCGCTTACTTTTGTCTTACCAGACTTTGAATTATGGCACTTTGTGTCCCTCACATGTTTCGTCTGACCTTTCAACCACGTGATGAATATCCGTGATCGTTTTCAAATTTAAGATCTTTGATAAACGAATGTCATCCTTGCTCTCGTATGTAAATACGTAGCACAAAATATATCCTACAATTGCCATGATAAAGTCCCTCAGAGAATGAAACACGTCGGCTATTGTCTTTTTATTCATTTTGTTCCATCACAAAGACACACTATCTGAAAATAGTCTCCGACTGATGTCAAATCGGTCGGGTTTCGATCCTAGCTTGAAGCAATCGCATGTTTCGCCACACTGATGAGCTGTGATGCAGCTAAACAGTGTGTCTGTGGCGGACTATATATATATATTAATCAATTCACCCAAGCAAGGCAATAATGTCACTACGTTACAGAGGACTACTGGTAGTAAAAGAGAATTAAAAGACTTTTGAGGGAACCGAAAACACAATCCTAAACAGGAAATTAAGATTTTACAGCAAGTTCTTTGAGAAGAATCATTATCATTTTAACTGTTGTTCCAACAAGTGAACTCATTCTTTGTGTTATTGATGTTAATCCTACAACGTTTTGGTTGATCCATTCTACAGCCTTCATCAGGTGAACTCACCCCCTACTGTGTCACATTCTGTAATAGATTTATTGGGAATAAATGCCAGAAAATTGAAACAAACAGAAAATTCGAAATGTTTACAACAATTCTTGCAATCTATTCTATTTTCAACAACGTGTGTAGTTCAACGTTTTATTTGTACGTATGAATTCGTTTTCCTATAAATTATTTCAGTAAAGAATTCCACAATCTGTTCTTGTTGAATAATGAAACCGACTTCCAATTGAAATGCACATTATTCGTTCAGAAAAAAAAAACAGTCATCTCCTTGTCTGTTCGATGTACCTGGAGACAGTGGGAGTTACGAGTGTCCCTCCAATGAAACTTTGCTTGTTCTTGTATGCTCGCAAATCCGTTGTTTTAGGAAATTTAATACTCAATAATCCTGACAGGAAACAGGAGTTTGCTGAAGTCAGTTTTAATTAAAATGAAAGCCCTTTTTAACCTTTAACAATTGTTACTTTCCTTTCATTTTAAATTGTTTAAATTGTTTGGATATTTGATAATCTGAAGTTGTATAAGTATCTTCCATGCAAAATGCCTTGAGAAAATTTTATGCCAATTAAGTCAGGCCATTTTCCTTTAATATTGGTTGTCTGGGGCCATTTTGCTTCTACAGTGTCTCCTCAAAATGTAAGCACAAAAATTATCGTTATTATTTCCACAACTAATTTTCATCTAAAATTGCAAAGATGTTACATCGTAATATACAATCTATTATTATAGTACCAACGAGCCGCATGATATAAGACTCATAAGAAGATACAAGGTCATTTTTTATAGTAGGTACTTCAGTTATTTTCACTACAGAAGACCATACACGTAATCATATACTTTAGAAATGGTGGGGGAGTTGATTTCTTTTTCTTTGAGGAAAAGATTTTTCTAGAATTAAAAAAATTGAAGCCTTGGTATAATACAGTGGTTCCCCCAAACGGTTTTAGGTGCGGCATCTAAAAGGCGGGAATGGGATAGCATGTGAGGCATAAGAGGATAGCAGGTGAGGCGGAAGAGGATAGCAAGAGGATCAGGTGAGACGGAAGAGGATAGCAGGTGAGGCATATACAATCTATTATTATAGTACCATAGGATAGCAGGTGAGGCATAAGAGGATTTCGGAAAAGGATATAAGACTCATAATAGGATAGCAGGTCATAAGAGGATAGTAAGGCGGAAGAGGATAGCAGAGGCAGAAGAGGCAGTAGGATGAGAGGCGGAAGAGGATAGCAGGTGATAGAAGAGGATTTCGGAAGAGGAAGAGGATAGCACGTGAGGCGGAAGAAGATTCATATAAGATTAGAAATGGTGGGGAGTTGATTTCTTTTCTTTGAGGAAAAGATTTTTCTAGAATTAAAAGGGCGAAGAGGATAGCAGGTGAGACGGAAGAGGATAGCAGGTGAGGCGGAAGAGGATGGCAGGTGCGGAAGAGGATAGCAGGTGAGGCGGAAGAGGGATGGTTGGTGAGACGGAAGAGGATAGCAGGTGAGACGGAAGAGGATAGCAGGTGAGACGGAAGAGGATGGCACGGTGTGGAGAGGGTGAGACGGAAGAGGATGGCAGGTGAGGCATAGGTGAGGCGGAAGAGGATAGCAGGTGAGGGAAGAGGATGGCGGAAAGAGGATAGGATAGCAGGTGAGGCGGAAGAGGATAGCAAGACGGAAGGATAGGCGGAATAGGGATGAGGTGAGGCATAAGAGGATAGCAGGTGAGGCGGAAGAGGATAGCAGGGGAGGCGGAAGAGGATAGCAGGTGAGACGGAAGAGGATAGCAGGTGAGGCATAAGAGGATAGCAGGTGAGGCGGAAGAGGATAGCAGGTGAGGCGGAAAAGGATAGCAGGTGAGGCGGAAGAAGATAGCAGGTGAGGCAGAAGAGGATAGCAGGTGAGGCGGAAGACGATAGCAGGTGAGGCGGAAGAGGATGAGGCAGGTGCAGGTGAGGCGGAAGAGGATAGCAGGTGAAAAGGTGAGACGGAATAGGATAGCAGATAGCAGGTGAGGCAGAAGAGGATAGCAGGTGAGACGGAAGAGGATAGCAGGTGAGGCGGAAGAGGATAGAAGGAAGGATAGCAGGTGAGACGGAAGATAGCAGGTGAGGCGGAATGATTGAAAGGTGAGACGGAAGAGGATAGCAGGTGAGGCGGAAGAGGATAAAACGACGGAAAGATAGCAGCAGGTGAGGCGGAAGAGGATAGCAGGTGAGACGGAAGAGGATAGCAGGTGAAATAGGATAGCAGGTGGAGGCATAAATATAGATTTCAGGTGAGGCGGAAGAGGATGGGCGGAAAGGATTAGGTGAGGCGGAAGAAGATAGGGTGAGGCAGAAGAGGATAGCAAGGCGGAAGACGATAGGTGAGGCGGCATGCATGCGTCCCAGAGGATATAAGGTGATTATAAATAATTATTGACCGAGACGGAAGAGGATAGCAGGTGAGGCGGAAGATAGCAGGTGAGGCAGAAGAGGATGAGGTGAGACGGAAGAGGATGATTGAGGGCGGAAGAGGATTGCAGGTTCTATGAGGCAGAAGAGGATTGAGGCGGAAGAATATAGGCGGAAAAGGATAGTGGGTGAGGCTAGGGTCCAGGTGAGGCGGAAGAAGATAGAAAATGATTGAAAGAAAATCAAAGATTTAAAAACGGTTTTAAAAAATCATATGCCAAAAATAAATATGATTTCAGAATTATGGATTACTTGTAATTGCATGCATGCGTCCCAGTATATAACAATTATAAATAATTATTGACCGATTTTATCATTGTGATATTTTGCATTCTATCAAGTATTAAGAATATAGCAACTAGGGTCCACAAATTGGAGGAGTGAGTTATCAATGATAATGTTCAAATCCAAGATTATCTCCCTTTTTACGCCTCTCTCTCTCTCTCTCTCTCTCTCTCTCCCTCTCTCTCTCTCTCTCTCTGTCTGTTTTTTTTTTTTTAATTTTTAAATGTCCTTTTTATCACATAAAATTTGGTGAGGCGCGAGCAAATTTTAATTCCGAAAATGCGACCCAGTGAAAAAGGTATGATATTATCACTAATGACAGTGGGGTTAACAAAGGTCGCTGCGTCTGATTTATTTCTAATTTATTCATTTGAAAATAAAAACGTATTATTCTTTAGAAATAAACTATGATGTTTCAAAAGTAAAGAATGTTTACAGGCATGATCTTCTTTCGTGAAAATCGCCAATATGTTAGAATGATGAAAACGTTATTTTCATCTTATGCTTACAAGATTCAAGAAATCATTGTTTATGGATGTCGTTATGTATGAGAGAGAAAATGTGAGTGAACAAGTGAGAACGAAACAAAATAAGAAAATGAAGAAACGTTATTTTCCTTATGAAATTAAGCGGGCCATTCAGAAAGACCAAACGGACCGCAGTTTTTGGCCATGACTATTATAATTTATCTTTCAATGATCAATCCCTGATTACGGTCATACAATCATTTTCCATCGCCTAACAGGACGTGACGATAGCTAGCGACTGACGTATTTAACACGTTCAGCGTTTTTTTTTCGGCAATATATATGTGTGTGTGTGTGTGTGTGTGTGTTTGGGTAGCACTAATATTTTTGGAGTGAAATATCATAAAATCTTTTGTTAAAGTAAATTTCGACGAATATTTGAAAATATGCAGACCACACACGTTGGTATAAACAACAAGATCTCGAAGCAGATTTAACAACAACTGCTCTTACAGGAAGTCGAGCAGATTGCATCAACAAAAATAAACAAGTAAAATCAAGCGAATATCAACTAAACCAAGCAGTGTTGACCATCATAGATGACAGACGAAACTAAGTGCGTAAAACAAACCAGTTGTGAATAATTAATATGGATAGTTTTTGTTAATTAGCACAAAAGAAATTGAGACAAACAGTAAAATAATTTACATTTGTTCCTTAAGTAAACGATTCTAACCGAAGATAGAAAAGAATTTACTGCCACACCCACGAATTCCGTGGCCTTTCCTGTCGGGTGAGAAATCTTGAATTATTCCTGGAAGCTTCTTCACGATAACATCGTTGGCTTCATAACATCCACTTCGACCAACATTTTTATCTAAAGACTGTGCACTTTTACAAGAAGTAAATGGTGAGAATACTCGAGTACTCACAGCTGAAGCGACACTTGAATGTGTTCGTTTCTCTGCAATTAATTGTGACGTGGCCGAGCGACACTTGAACGTGTTCGTTCCTCTGCAATTGATTGTGACGTGATTTTTGCATATTTCTACATGAAAAGAAAAGAAAACTTTTATCAAAGACTGAAAAAGATATTAAAAATGATGTTTAAGTAGACTGGTTGTAATTGTTTATTTCGACACAATGTCTGTCTTAATATTTGTCAATGCTGGTCTTAAAGCAACTTCACTATTCTTAAGGCTTTAACAATAATATATTTTAACTTATATCTATTTTAGAAAATGTCAATTTGTACAAATTCGTGAGAAGAAATGACAGAAGCGCCTCTATCCCCAACTGTGAGAGAACTGAGAATTCAATTTTAAAAATGAAATCAAATTTATCTCTTAAAAAATCTCTTAAAAAATGTTTGAGAGTCGAATCCCATATGATTTCAATAAATTCTTCAAAAGCTTTCAATTATAGATATTTCTCGAGTTCTATTTCAATAATGAATGGATTTGGGATGCAATTTAATTGATTATTGCCAAATTAGGATTGGAATGTTGAATGAGTTACAAAACATACTAAGTGATCAATAATGATTTTCTTGATCGAGTTAAAGCTTCAATTATTTTCAACAAAATTATTCTGTATATAAAAACATTTCAAATATTTGGCTTCCATTTTTATAAATTCTTGAATTTTAGAATTCAGTGTAAAATTATTCGTTTTTCGCTTTCAGTTCGCCTGGTTTTTCAAACGCTTCTAACAAAGAGTATAATTTGCGGAGCTGATTTTCACTGAGAAAACATCCGATTGAATTTATGAATACTGACCAGTCGCAACATTGCTTAATTTCCGTGATCGTACGAGAACCAGTGTTTCTACGTGATGTGGCTGTAAGCCTTATATACTATAAGGAGCATATACATGAATATTTACTACCAATATATATATATATATATATATATATATATATAAATAATTTTAAAAAAATAAAAAATTTAAAACATCAAAGAAAAACAGTTAAATCCATTACTTCAGTTTTTTGAAGATGTACAGCACATCCATCCATCTCAAGCTATAACAAATTGATCACAATTTAAATAATGTTCATTTATTTTAAAAATATTTCTTGAATATTACTCGCTTTTTGGAACTTACCAGACTTTGAATTATTGCAATTTTGAGTGACCTTTCAACCCCCTGATGAATATTCGTGAATGTTCTCAAATTTAAAAGCTTTGATAAACGAATAACACCTTTGCTCTTGTATATAAACACGTGCAACAAAATAAATCCTATATTTGCCTTGATAAAGTCTCTCAGAGGACGAAAACGCGTCGGCGAAGAATAGTTTTTACTCTTGTTTTTTTATTCATCTTCTTCCATTACAGATACACATTATCAAAAAATAATTTACGTATAAAATGATGCCGAAATCAGTCGATTTCGAGGTATCAGGATCCGATAACCTCATTGAGTTTTTTAAGTCCACATATTGTGTAACAGCGTGGATCTTGGACACAGCTACAGAAATATTTGTTGTCGCTTTTCGCCGTTGTCTCTCGTGGCTTAGTCAGTCAATACGACTGATTTCGACATTTCTGATATCACTCCGCCACAGATATCTCCATTTGTTTCTATCCAGGGCAACTCGCTCGAAGTTTTTTATATATATATATATATGTGTGTGTGTGTGTGTGTGTGTGTGTGTATATATATATATATATATATATATATATATATATATATATATATATATAAAGTTTGTTCGCGTTTTTGCGCAGTGTTTGGTCCTTGAAGCATTTTTATTGCGTTTCCTGTTTACCCCTTTACTTTTTATTCAATTGAGGCCAAAAATTCTTTTTTTTTCTCATTTTAAAATAACACTTTTGAATAATGTAAGAATTTTACAGTCCAGGTTTCCCATTCATATCAGTTTGTGAATGGCTTTACTGTATAAAAATAAGAGATTTGAAAAGAATTAAAATAATCCTTGCATATTATGGTAAAGATATAACAGAAGAAAAACATTTTAATACTACTACTACTACTACTACTACTACTAATAATAATAATAATAATAATAATAATAATTTTAATGGTACGAATAAAATATTTTCCGTGATGGAAAAATAAATGCAAAATTAAGAAGAAGAAAAAGAAACAGAAAAATCAAAGCTAATCCCCCACACATCGTGAGTAAAAATCCCAAAGACAAAATGTGCCTCCTTATTGATATGGCAGTCCCTGTCGACTGCAATGTATTTTTGTCGATCTTCAAAAACCTATCGCAGTAACTTGAAATCGAAATCTCAAAAATGTGGCACATGAGGATATCAAGATAGTTGGAGCCCTCGAATTGATTGGAAAATGTCCCAAGAGACACATTGAAGGGATTCCTGGTAGCCCATGCCTTAAAGAAATACAAAAAATTGTTGGATGCAATCTGGAAATCTAATTGAGATTCTTTCGAGTCACTGTAGTAGCGGTGTTAATGTGTGGTATCATTGTTTTGACATTAACTAAAACCCTAGAGTCTAAGCTTGATGGAACCTACACTCGAATGCTGAGAGCTATATTTAACATCACTTGGGAATAATATCCAACTAACTCGCAGCTGATATTCCTACAATCTTACGCAAAAGCAGAATGCGCTTTGCAGGACACGACTGACGAGTAAAATAAGAACTCACGAATAATCTACTACTCGGGACACCTAACCATGGAGCGAGACGAGTTGGTCGACCAGCAACCACCTACATTAACTAGCTATGTTATGACACAGAATAACACCCTAATGACCTTCCGACCTTGATGCAAGACCTTGATGACTCGAGGTCGTAGCACCTGTTAGGGTCCCAGCTATGTGCAAATAGTGAACCACCCACAAACAAAAACAAAACACTATGAAAATATAAAAATATATTTTTATAACAAAAATACCAGCAATACATTTTTAACCAAAAAAACATACCAACGATACATATTCATAGCAAAATTACCAACAATACATTTAAAAGCAAAATGACCAACAATACATTTTATCTGTAGTTGAAGGCATACAATTGCATTCAAAATATATTTAGCTGAAGTCATAAAATTGTGTTGAAAATATTTACATTTCGGCATTAAATAACCCATAGAGGTGTTGATATGCCGCTAAACAAAATCAACCAACCAACAATACATATTTATAGTAAAATGACCAACAATACATTTTATCTGTAGTTGAAGGCATACAATTGCGTTCAAAATATATTTAGCTGAAGTCATAAAATTGTGTTGAAAATATTTAGATTTCGGCATTAAATAACCCATAGAGGTGTTGATATGCCGCTAAACAAAATCAACCAACCAACAATACATATTTATAGCAAAATGACCAACAATACATTTTATCTGTATTTGAAGGCATACAATTGCATTCAAAATATATTTAGCTGAAGTTATAAAATTGTGTTGAAAATATTTAGATTTCGGCATTAAATAACCCATAGAGGTGTTGATATGCCGCTAAACAAAAACAACCAAACAAATGAGTCTTACGTTCAAAAGAGATATAGTCAAAAACATTAACTAAATCCTTGGCAGCCTCAGTTTACAAGGGATTCAAAACATTGCACTGTCTGGAACTGTTCATCTACTGAAGTGGGTATTATCAATGTAAAGGAAAATATAAACAGATGTACATGTTAAGTAACACTTAACATCAGAATTTGTACAAACAGAAGACGTAGATTTACTATATTGCCTTACCATATGTCTCAGGTAATGGCCCAATAAGCGATTGTATTAAACAGAAAGCAAAATATAATAATAATAATAGTTAAGAGAAGAGCGCGATTTAAGAAAAGAAAAACAAAAGAAAAAAAAGTGTTTGACAAATGTTAAACAATGTTTCATCTGAATGTCTTCTTCAAGTTATTTTATTTTTAATTTTAAGTATATAAATATATAAATTTACAAAACTTTATGAATCATTGTATAAATGTTGCTAGTCTTGTAGTGAAAACGCGGCTGTCCTGGTAATGAATACGTCAAAATGGATGAAATGCCGCCAGCGTGAATGAAGTCAAGCAACTGAAATGTCCTTAATATGATCGTGATTTTGTTCATCTTGAAATTTTCCGTTTGTTAATTAGTTAGTAAGAGGAATTAATCAAACAGCTTAGTATAGATCTTATGGAACTCTACTGTCATTCTGTTCACCCCCCCCCCGGGTCGGGAAGTTATTAATTTGCATACGTAGCTAGTCTCATGTTTTTTAAGGGTCGAAAGGTCGGTAGATTCTGAATATTTTTTCAGAATGTGCACCTTAAGATGTTTGTTGAAATTACAGCCGTTTGTAATAAAAATGTTCTGCAACAACCATCAATGTTACATTATTGTATTATGAATCATATCTTTGTCCATTGAATCTTTTATTTAATTTTTCCGTTGTGCAACCCACGTGAATAAAGTCATGTTTTGTGCATTGGGCGGCGTATATTAAATGGTAAACAGCACACATGCCACCCTTTGTATAGGAATCAGTACAGTTGCCACCCTCTGCTATAAATTGTTGACTACGACAACAACAACAATAATAACAACAATAATAATAATGTTATGTTGCGTATAACTTTCTGCAGTGGCAGCCTTAGCACAGTTCTCCGCGTTACGTTAAGCAAACTAGTTCACTGTCTTGTTCACCAGTTGCTTTCCTTTTATGCTTGTCTTATCTCATTTGCATATGATACTATACCTCCCTGAATCGAAGAGGTCGTATCCCCTTGTTTTCTCTTCTACTACTTATTATTATTCTCAAACTGTGCTCTTGTCTTTCTTGTTTTCTCTTTAATGGTGATCTTGGTCTTTCTTCATTTTCTTCTTCACTCTCGTCCGTCTTTTCATTCTCACTTTCTTCCATTTCCTGCTCTGTTCCACTTTGGTGACTTTCTGTCTCTTCTTGTTCTTGATCTTCCATTTCCAAGTCATCCAGTTCGTTTCTACTTCTGAATTGATCCACATGTGCTAATATATTTTGTCCCTTTTTTGTTGTGTCCTTTTTGTATCAGGAAATTTGCTTCTTCTGGGTCTGCCTCATTGTTCTTTCGTTGAAAAGGACATAGTTGTGCGGACTCTGATTTGCCTAACCATTAACGCTGAAGGCCTTAGTTTTCTTCCCACATATGGAATGGATCTATAACTGAGAAGTATTTTTAGTAAATACACTTCTATGCTTTTATTAAGTGGTGAGAATGCTTTTAATTCCATTTTTACCGTTTGTACCATTCTTTCCGGAATGCCATTAGATTATGGATGATATGGTAGTGTCTTGGATGGGATGCATACAATCTGTTTTAACCACGCACATAAGTTCTTATCGCAAAATTCGGGTGCATTGTCGGTGATTAATGTCTGGGGTACTCCATTCCTTGAGAATATAGTTCTAAGTACGTTCTTTATTGTGTTTTTTTTTCTTCTTTTACTCTGACAACCTCTGGCCATCCTGAATACGAGTCCACACTAATACTAAGAACAATCCCCTATCTTTGATATGCGCGTGATCCATGTGGACCCTAACCCATGGCTCCGCTTCCTTGGGCCATCAGTGAATTTTTCTTTGCTTGATTTTTTTTTTATTTTCGCACATTTTTGGTATATCTTAATGTATTCCTCTACACATATAGCGTCCTGGTATATTATCATATTTCTTAATTTTTCTAATAAGACTCTCTCAATTGCTTTCTGAAAAATATGAGTCAGTAAACGGTAGACGAGTTGACCTTAGTAAGCCTGTAGGGGTGTTTATCGTGATGACTTCCTTGAATTTCTCGTCAATATCTATTTGGTTGTACGCTGCCTTGAGATCAATTTTTGCAAAGTGTTCCATTTTTTCTAACTCTTGGTTTGCAGTTTTGATATTTGGCAAAGGAATAGGCCCTGAATATATCTGGTATCTTATAATCACCACAAATCCTTAAATCTCCGTCAGGTTTCTTTATCGCTACTATCGGTGATGCCCAATTGCTACCACCTTCAGTTACTCTTTCTAGTATGCCTTGTTATATATCATTTTGTTTAATTTGGCCACTACCAAAGGTAGGATATAAATTGGAACTCTTCTTGATTCGATATATTTTGGGTGATAATTTTCTTTTAGTCGAATATTTGCTTTATAGCCTTTCAATAATCCAATTTCATTTTCTCGTCCCTCCATGGAATTGATTCACCTTGTTGTATCTACTTTCAATACATTAATTCCTAGTAATTCATGATCTTTTTCGCATTCTACAACTGTAATGGGAATTATTTCAAAACGCTTTTCAGTTTCAAAATTGCCTTGAAATGTACCCGTTATTTCTATAGTCGTTCCATCAAATTGCTTTAATTGGATGTTGCTTTTTTTTAAAAACTTAGGTTGTCCCAATTTGATCCAGAAATGTTTTGGTATCAACGTGACTTCACTGCCTTGCATGTTAAATATCTGGCTATTTATCCCTATTTTTTCTCTCTTTCTTTTTTGCATATTCACTGTAAATATTTCAGCCTCTTCTTCAGAAGGGGGTTGTACATTTTGTACTCTTTCTATTTTACTTTTTTTTTTTCATATTTGCATACGTTCTGAAAATGATCTCTTTTTTTTTTTTTTGGCAATTTGAGCATACTTTTCTTAAGGCAGGACATTTGTACTTGTCTCTCTCGTGATTTTTTCCACGGTGTCTGCATTTAATTATGGACTTCTTCGCACTCGTCCTGTACGCCTCAAATTATCGATTAAATTCTCTAATCGACTCTAACTTTTGTAAAAACTCGATGCTAGCTTCCAAACTTTGTAAACTTTCCAGTATTTTCCGTTTGTAGTTTTGGTCTTGCAAATCTTCACTTATTCTGTAAAGCATTAACTCGTCTTCTATAGTCATTTCCCGAGTTCCCAACTTTTCAAATTAACAATATTTAGCACGTTCTTTTAATCTATGTAAGTACTGTATAATGGATTCATTGGGTGCTTGTCTTGTTTCTAAAAACTTCGTTCTTTCAGCAATGACCAATTTTTTTCTTTGGTCTTACGTTCTTTTTTATAACTTTGACAATTTCTTCAAATGCCATTTCTTCAAATTCGTTCGGGTAACACACTGTCGAAAATTCCTTTACTGCTTTGCAACCAGCAGTAGTAAGAAATACGTATGTTATCTCATCCTCTCATCCTTCAATCTTGGTGTCACGTATTTTTTTGGTCTTGCAAATGTCGCAAAAGTTTCCACATATTCTAGGTATTCCATCGCATTTAAGGATCCTATCGGTGACGCCATTGTTATGTTGGGTATATCTCTCTGCAGTAGCAGTCTTAGCACAGTTCTCCGCGTTACGTTAAGCAAACGGGTTCACTGAGTAATGCTGCCTTGTTCACCAGTTGATTTCCTTTTATGCTTGTCTTATCTCATTTGTATATCATGCTACAAATAATAATAATAATAATATCCTTAAGTTACAGCAGGCATGACTCGCGTGGCTTCTGATCTTCACTGATTGAAGGTGTTAACATGTAAATGCTCTTTTTTCTTAGCAAATTAAGATGGGCTACAGTAAATATGCCGTTTAATACCAAAGATTCACTTGCCAGCTGCCTTACCGTAACCAACTGAGTTTTCCCCCCGCCCCTAGAGACTGAGGGTACTGAGAAATTGAAGAGCGAGGTTAGTGGGTGCGTATCATAGCCGGGCGTCAAAAGACGTGCCTTTCTTTTCTAGTTTGAAAGATAATAATAATAATAATATATCCTTTATAAGTTAGTCAAGGTGAATTGAAAGTCATATCTAGATACTTTTAAGCACCCCCAATAAGAAACTGTTTGAAAGGATTGAGTTAATCGACCTGAATATATTTCTAACTGGTTCTCATCTTCAAGATTATTCACTGTTTTTATCAAAAGTTATGATTTTAAAAAAAAAAAAAAGTTCATGTGACACACATTTGGGTGTGATTCATGTGCCTGGTATGGCCTTATTAGGTGATATGATGAGGATATTAGGCTTTGTATATTTCTACCTCAGCGTCACTCCTTTGGTGTGCTGATCTCTCCTTCAATAATAATAATACTAATTGTAGTCATAATTGTCAAACTAATCTGCCGTGAAATTTCGCCTACAAGTTGACGTTTAAAAACTGCAAATAGTCTTCACAAACTTGCTGTTGAATAATGTGACAAACATTGAACTCATAATGTGACCTTTTCTTCATTTACTTGTTACTCTGTAATAAAAACAAATGGAACAGCTATTTTAACAGTCGCTGTACCTCCTGCGGGTCACTGCAATTATAACCAACCAAAAGTCGTGTTAGATGAACTTCTTAAACCTACTTAGTCTAGAGATTAACGTTTCATATTTTTTAAAAAGTTGAATAAATTAAAGCAACACTCCTCAAGATTTTCAACAGCTGGTGCACATTATCTAAATATTAAACTTCACTAAAAACAGAAGGCCAACCAGACAACTACAATATTCATGTTATCAGAGGAATTATGCCATCAGAGGAATTATGTCATCAGAGGAATTATGACAGTGTAATTTGCACTTCTAACCTACAATGTTGATTATCGTCTGTGTGAAAGTTTTATTTATATCATTCTATCTTCCTTTGTTAAATCAATTTGTTTTCGAGAATATTTTATCCATTTTCCGTTGAATTCTTTCTTATATTATCCTTCATTCTCTATCATAAAATTGCTTTTTAAAGACATAATATACAATACACCATCCTAGTTTTTCTTTTGTTCATTGTTCTCTATCTTCCATTATACTATTGCTCCTCTATAGGATTTAGGGACTCTGTACCCCACTAGAAAAAACCCTTAATCCTTAAATCCTCCACCTTAAAATTTGTTTCCTTTACGATCTGATTTCCCATTCTCCACCCTAAAATCTTGGGCATAATATTATATTCTCTATCCTAAAACTATTGTCTGGATGAGATCCTCCTTAAAATCCTTTCTTCTCTCGGGTAGGATTTTCCATCCTCCATCGTAAAGTCTCTTTTCTCTTTTACAGGGTTATTTCCATCTTCTATATTAAAATTATATATTTTCGAGGACATGATTCTCCCTTTTCAACCTAAAATCACGATTTTCTATCCTCTATTTTCAATCCTAAATTCTCTTTTGTCGCAGGCATAATTCTCCATCCTCCATCTTAAAATATTTCTTTAGCACATAAATGCCTAACATTCATACTATAGGAGACGGGAATGTTTGTCTAAATAACCATAATAACTTTAAAAAAAAAACAGCTGTATATTTATCATTCCAGAATTACGGTTACTATAAATTCTCCATGACGTAACTCTAAATGCAACAAGTTTCATTCTTCTATCAATCAAGAATTCTTTCTTCTTTTTTTTTTCAATCTTGTCGTGTCAGCCTTCATAACCATACGCGTTCGTTGTTATGACAACTCATCAGGAAAAATATTCCAAGTTTTCGTCCGCATCTTTTCCCATTTTTTTCTCTGATTAATGTTGGTTGTGCTTCAAGAAGACACATTTTCTGGTGATTCTGCCGTAATAATGAATGTTATGAAAATGTAGCACTTTCAAGATTCGGTTGATCACACACACACACACACACACACACACACAAACACAAAGCAAAAACACACACCAACACACATACACGCACAAACATATACACGCAAACATACACACACAAACACACACATATATGTATATGTTCACAAATATATTGTTTAAAATTTATTATATTTATAGGGGGAAGACTGTTCAATATCGGAGATATAGCGTTTAATAGATGTAGACAATGTGGACATAGAAATTTGTCAGTTTTACTATTCAATACCATCTTATATCTATATAAAATATATAAGATATACATTTGGTGATTTTCACGCTCATCACGTCAAGTGGCTCAAATATTCTAATGTCACAGATATTGCCGATATTCAGACTTTCAATTTTTCCGTTGCTCAATCTCTTAGTTAAATAATGGATTTCCCTAATAAATCTGATCAACATTCTTCTATACTTGATTTGTTCATTGCCACCTCTCCTAGCTCTTATCGAGCAACGTAACTCTGTCCAGTTGGTAATTCAGATCACACAGTAATATCTGTGGATATTTCTTTTGAGTCGTCTATTAGAAAAGAACCTCCTATTTACAAGACTTCTCTCCGTTACCAGCATACTGATTAGGATTCATTTCATGACTTTCTTCGAGACGCTCCTTATTGGCGACTCTGTACTTATATCTTAAATAAGAGTAAGTCTTCTATCCCTCTTCTCTTCGCTCAATTTGAGGTGTTTAAGCATCTTACCTCAAATAGTCTTCTTTCAGATAAGCAATATAGCTTTTGCTTCTCTAGGTTAACTGCTTATGTATTAACGATTGTTGCTGAAAGATTCTATCCAGCTTTAAATAAGAATGGTAAAGCTCTGTTGCTTTGGATATCTCGAAGACATTTTGGCATGCTGGTCTTCTTCACAAATTGAAAGGTTATGTTATTTCTAGACGAATATTTAAAATGATCCAGTCTTTTTTATTAAATAGCGAAAGGAAAGTTTTCTTCAATGGCCACTCTTCTAGATCTTTTTGCATTAATGCTGGCGTTTGCCGGGACTGTGTCCTGGGGCCTATGTTGTTCCTAATTTTCATCAAAGATCTTTTCCTGGTGCCATCACTTATCAACTCGTTATCTATGCTAACAACACAACTATTTACTCCTTTTTGAATAGTAAGTATAATTGGTTCGATAAGGTCAAAATGGCAGCTGATCTCAAAGATGGCGTACAATCTGTTGTTAACTGATGAAAGGAATAACTTGTTAATTTTAACATCAACAAAACGAAGCTACTCTCTATTAATCATCTGAGAGAACTCTTTCTGACTTCCATCGGTGTGGCTAATGCTAACCTTCAGAAGAGGGACTAATTGGCGCCTGCTCGGGCCAATGTTCTCTGCTGACAGGAAGAGGGAAAGATGATATTGAAACAATTGCTAGAAAGGCTACTAGGAAATTTCGTTCACTGTTGGTTCGTGCTAGACAATTTTTCTCGACCGAATTTATCTTACATATTTATAAGTCTACCATTCGTCCATATTTTGAATATTGCTGCCACCTATGTTCTGATGCTCCTGCTATATATTTAGTGTTCCTTGATAAAATCTAAAAAAGAATACGCAATATTATTGATCCTGGAACTGACATCTCGGCTTTTCCAAACGCCATAAAGATGCTTCCTTGTGCCTTTTCTATAAATATTTTCACGGTTATTGTACTGATGAATTTTCCTCTATGGTACCTGAACAATGAATTTAAAGGCAATACTAGATTGGCGGCAAGGTCTCATCCTTTTGCAGTTTAAATGGGTAGATGTAACCGTAAGTTCTATGATAACAGTTTCTTTTATAGCGCTCTCTTCTAGTTTCTTGCTTTCCATTCCAGTCTGATCTTCAAAAATTTAAAGGGAATGTCAATCGTCATCTTCGGTCTTCTTGATTCCTCTTCTTTTATTGTTCTCTCTCTTTAATAAAGTTTTACTTTTGCTTATATTATTTCACACAGTATACCTTATATATATATATATATATATATATATATATATATATATATATATATATATATATATATGAAAACTCCACAAGATCGGTAACATTTTTAGACACCCGCATTTACATAGATGAAAACAGGAAACTACAACTACACACTAAAATCACCGACACCCAAAACTATCTACACTTTAAGTCTTCACACCCTAAACACCTCAAGGAGAACCTCCCCTATTCACAAGCACTTAGACTCAGAAGGATATGTTCCAACAATGAAGAACTAAATAAACACATTGAAAATCTGGAGCATCAATTCACAACACGTGGCTATAAACAACACCTAATCAGGGAACAAATAAATAAAGCAATTTCCACACCTAAAGAAGACACCCTAATGTACAAGATTAAAAATAAATCTAGCCGCATCACTCTAGTAACCACTTTCAATCCCACTCTGCCTCCACTATCCCAAATAATCAAACGTCGCTAGGAAATACTACATCTCAAACCAGACCTAAAAAATTGTTTAAGGAACCCGGCCTTCTTGCATATCGTAGACCTAAGAACCTAAAAGAAATCGTAGGTAGTAACCACATTTTAGGGGACAAGGCAATCCGTAATAAACCAAAAACAAAAACAACAGGATTTTCCCAATCATGTAACAACAAAAAGAGCTTATGCTGCAACCACATTAAACACACAAATTCATTCACTAGCTCAGTCACTAAACCTACTTTCAAAATCTTCCACGACTCTAACTGTAGAAGTCATAACATAATTTACCTCCTAGAATGCACACTATGCCAGAAACAATATGTAAGAAAATCTGAATGGCCCTTTCACTACAGAATTAATAATTATCGCAATCGAATTAAGTCGACTCCCCTTGAAAGATTATTACCTGTAGAAAAACATTTCCGCCTAGAAAAACACGATTTTAAAAGCCATGCCAAATTCACTATAATAGAGAGAATAAAAAAGTTCAGAGAAGATAACATCAGAAAGATTTTAGAGTTCCATGAAAATAAGTGGATACAACGTTTAAAAACGCACTATCCAGACGAGCTTAATCACAAATTTAACAATATAGATAATATTAATATATAACCTCACAAATCAGGACCTACCCACATTTCTCACCCACACAAGACAGACATAATGTTGAGGACTCATACTTATACACACATCCACACGAATATACACACTTACACACATTATACTCACTCACTCCCTAAGAACCAAATAACACAGACACTTAACAGAGACACGTCCCTTTTCCAAGAACCAATAAAACTGTCAAAATGACCAAGGGAATTCAGAGCAGCATGAATCCATCCAGCTCTACATAACAACTTAAAAGAGACTGTTTGACCAACACAAGATCTGACCAAAATTCATGTTAAAAAAATAAAAAAAAAAACAAATGAAAAGTTCATTTTCTCCATCAAGACATTTCTGTATTTCACTGCTGCCAGCAAGCAGATTTTTTTCTCTTGATAATGGCCATGTTGGCCGAAACTAGTCAAGGAATCTAACTGAAATAATAATAAAAACGAAAGAATATTAATATACAACCCAGTGTGTCTGAAGATTTTCATTTTTTAATATTTCTATTGTTCAATATATATATATATATATATATATATATATATATATATATATATATATATATATGTAAAAAGAAACGAGAGAGATAACATTAGCTCGAGAAGGCATCATACAGATAGAATACTGATGAAAAAAATCGCTAAAGAAAGAATAATTATATTATATATTCTGAGGCCAGTCAACAAAATACAGGAACGATGAGAAAAATGTCTAAAATTGGCATCTTCGTACACGCCCGTGTCCTTTCTCAACGAAAGTATAAACTTCAGTTAGACTTCCATTTTAAATTGTTTTAAAAAGTTGTATTGCACATGTGAAAATATGTTGTAGAACTTGTAAAAATTACTGGAGAGGGTGTATAAATATAACAGTTGACACTTGATTACAAGATAAAATATTGTCCCATGGTGCAGATATCAAATATTATAGCTGTAATATGAGTGTGAGTGAGTGAGTGTCTTTATGCGTATGTGTGTGTCTGTGACTGATTGTTATATATAAGTGTTTATGGGTATGCATTTACTTCGTATAAAGATTTTCTATTTTACGTCTTTAAATGGTAACGTTTGGGCGATTGTTTGTTTTCAAATAACTCATCAAAATAAAGCAGCTGAGAAAAAGTTGACCTCCCCTTATTTCCTATGTTTCTTCTTCTTCTTCTTGAGTGGCGGAGATGAACCCTTGTGAAACGTTTCCTTGAAAAGCAAGTCCAGTCATGGCCTCCACGCTTGTAATCGTCTGCAGTCATTTATGAAAGAAGCAGACAAGCGTTTTCCCGCGTCTTTCACAGTCTCTTTCTGCTGTCAAAGTTCATTGCTACAAACAGTTAATGGCGACCTGAGAGTGTCAATGGCGCCGGCGGCATCGACGAGTCATTGGTGAGAAAAAAAAAGATTGCTTTGGGAAGTTATCTCTGATTGTGGTTATTTATACCATATTGAGGTATTCTTTTGTTCGTGGGAAATAAATAATAATGGCCGAAGTTTGTATTTAAACACAAATAAGCAACGGTCTTATGAAATGAATGTCTCATTCGTGAGCATTCATACAACAATGAAAATGCAAACTTTGCAAGTGGGAACTAAGTCTTCTTCTTTTACGTGCCGTGACCCTTCAGGACGTGGGCGATCATTGTTATCCACGGCTTCTTGTCCCTTGTATTCCTTTACCATACCTTTTTGTATCCGCTCTGCCACCCTTTCACACGAACACATTAGGTAGGTTTCTACCTACCCTTACTTCTTTCAATAGGCCTTGTGGGTATTAAATTTTCCAAGCTGTCATTCTTTATAATATGCCTAAGACATTTCAGCTATCACTTTCTGATTTTAAGTGTATCTTTCAGTTCCCATTAGCTTTAAAGCTTCCTCGTTACTCAAGTGCGCTGACCCTCTTGTCGACAATCATTTATTACCTTAGTTCTTATGGCTTTCCCTCTGAGTCGACCATACAGTGTCATTTGAGAATTTTATGTTGTTAAGATCATTTTATATAAGATTCAATTTTAGGATCGTCTCACTGTATAGGTGAAATAAATCCAATGAGAAGATGCATTGTCAAAAACCAAAGTGGCTGGGAATTTCTCCAGTCACCCTGAACGGTTGTTCTCTCAATGAAGTTCCATACATTGAACGTTTATTGTGACTCGAGTACAACCAGAGCTCAAGTTGAACTCGTATATACAATTCATTGCCAAAAGAGGCTGGAAAAAGGGTCGGTTCCTTGTACCTCTCCAGAATGTATCGGATTCCTCCTACCAGGTTTTATCTTTGCAAGAGTCAGATCAGACCAAAAATGCTGCTATAACCTGTGTTAGAGTTGCCCGATTCTTAATTTCCCAGCCTTGATAGAGTTGAAAATCATTTATTCGGCCTTATGGGTGATGAGTGATTGCTACACCTACAGCCACTTTCATCCTGATGCAAAGTCGCAAGCCTATCGCTGTTCCCATTGTAAATATTCAGACGAGCAAAACATTCTTTACTGCCGCCAGTTCAAACATTTACTCATTTTGTTATGAAAAACGGGTCGAATCACCCACATTCTTTTCATATTCCATTCCTAAAAAGGAATTTTTCACTGAGACAATTTCTTCCAAAGAATCGCTACTTTGTGGAAGAAACTCCGGCGTGGATGCTTCCCTGAACACTACAATATTAACTTCTTCATATCCAGGGTCAGTCGCTATCTGTCCACCATATCCTCATAATTTTCACTTCCTACTTCTTTGTTTTACGTCAATACGACTCACCTCATTTAGTAACCCTCTACTTTGAGTAGCTCTTGAACCATATATTGGGTAAACATTAATAAAAAAAACTATCTGCTGAGGTTTTCAGGTACATCGCCATTGTCGTATATCTCATTAGTTATTTTAATATCCTTGTCGATCCTGACATTGTCTCAGGTTGACAGCAAAACATCTTTATTACAATTCTATCTAGTCCTTCTGCTTTGTTTCTGTTAATTTTGGCCAGTACCATCGGGGTACATCGAGTGTTAAGATTGCAAATCCTTCTATGCCTTTATTTATTCTCTCTCTCTCTCTCTCTCTCTCTCTCTCTCTCTCTCTCTCTCTCTCTATTCCGTTGTCGTAGAAAAGTTCCCTAATAAATTGGAGTATTTCTTCTTTTGTTTCTATTATGAGTGTTCTCATTTTAGCTTATAAGCATCTCGTCGTGTAGCATCGTCTTCCGTCCTGTTATTTCTTTATCGTTTAATGCATATCTAATATGTCTGTGTTTTAAAATCCTACTGTCTACTTTTCTGCACATTTGACCTGCTTACATTTCTTTCAAATGTTTTTGTTTTATACCCTACACACATTATTCCATTCCTTAGCATTGTTTGTCCTCTCTTTTTCAACAGATCCACGATTTCATGTGTCAGCCATTTTTCTTCTTCTTTTTTCTTGTCTCTCTTTGAGATGATCTCTTTCATTGATGTCACTTGAGATTCCGTTAAGGTGTTCAACTTTCAAATTCTAAGCCCTTAGATTCCCACTTTAATGTATCGTTATACATCTGCTTGCAAACTGAGCCGTCCTGGCCTTTGTTGTATTGCAGTTTAGGCATTGCCCTGAATTTCTTTATTACATTTTTTTAGTCTTAGTTTGCGTGTGATTGGAAGATGGCTTCTCCCATAGTCGGTACTTTGATAGGTTTTTAAAATGTAGACTTTATTCCTGAATCTTTTATTGATTGTTAGATAGTTTGGTTCTTTAAATTCCCTCTTGGAATTTTCTATATCCACAATTCAACTTTCAGCTATATATTGAAAGTCTTAACATTCAATTTCACTCGAATTCTGCCCGACAGTTCCCAGGATCTCAAAACTCGTTTCAATTTATTCTTATCGAATATTAGTCCTACACTGCTTTCGTTTTTCTCTGAGCCTGCATAAAAGGTGATCTTCTAAGCATAATCTAGATTTGGCACAAGGCCGAAAGTACGTGGCACCAGAGAGGATCGAACTCACTACTCAGTCGTAATTGATCAAGCGAGACAAGCTTGCTAACCACTACACCACTTCGATATGCCCACTGCGCCTGCATATATAATTCTGTGTCAGTAATTACGAAATCCCCGTTATTTTTTTATCTAGTTTCATATACCCACATCTTTGGACTTTTTCTTTCTTTGCTAGGATTTATTTCACTTCGTATATGGTAGTTAAGCACTTTTGTCGTCGTATTTGAAATGGTTAAGCCAGTTTAGTCACCAATCACTGAACATGAGGACAATATGAAGAACTGACTTATATATATATATATATATATATATATATATATATATATATATATATATATATAGAGAGAGGGGGGTTGTTGTGAAGTGATTTCACAGTGGAGGCTTGTATTTGTACTAAGTCGGTCCTAAAATAGGTTCGACGTACAAAACGTTAGGAACTTCATATAATAAGTATAACGCAGAGTAATTTAGTTGTGGTCGCTGATACTTTAGTATTCGACTAACGGTCGTCCGGCATCGACTGATTGACCGACCCACTAACTCACTCGTTACTCTTACTACTCCTATTTATTATAGGTGGGAGAGTCTATTAACTATATAATATTATATTCCACTATAACAAGGGTGAGGAGAGGGAGAATTAACTTGGAGAAATTTATCACTTAACTGAATGGTGTTGATATAGTCATGCCTACTCCGTAGTTTCATGGGCATATTCAGGGCTTCTGAAAAGTGAATATTTTATCTCTTGATGTGCTCATGAAACTACGTAGTAGGCATGACTATATCAACACCACTCAGTTAAATGATAAATTTCTCCAAGTTAATTCTATTAATGCTCTATTCTAATTTTTGTTTTCGAGCACTTTATGACAAAAACTTGACTGCCCAAAAGGCTTTTCTAGCCGTCAAATTTTAAAGGACAACCATTTCTTACAGTAGACACAAAAAGGAAAAAATACAAATACAAAAAAATTACATAAGACTCTTGCACAAAAAAATTCCTTCTGTTCGCCTTATAAATAATTAAGGCATGATAACATTTACAAATATATTGCAAAAAAGTATTAACCATTGAAAATGGAAAAAAGGAGTACAATTTAGAAAGAAAAAAAAGAGACAAGGTTTCAATTTCAAAAACGACGAAATAGAAAGCAATTCAAGATGGCAGAAAAACAAAGGTACAACCATTTTGCAGAAAAAACGAAAACACTTTTATTTGTTCCACGAGTGTCTCTTTGACTTATAACAATTTTGGAAATGTCTTTTTTATATTCAATCTTAGTGCTTGGGACAATTTCTTTGAATTCTTCTTCTTTTTTTTTTTTCTTTTTTTGTCCAACCGCAGAAGAATTTCACTTGGATTTTCAAAATTCTTTTAGATTCTCTACATCCGGCTTGTAACTTTGTGCCTTCTCGCCAAAATGCTTTCTTCTTCTTGAGATTAATTTCCTTCCAACTGCACTTTTCTCGATGTCAAAAACTTTATATCCTGTGGTTTATACTGTAACTATGCTGAGCAGACCTTAGTTACAGTTTCTGGGAGAGAGCGTGTTATCTAAAGTGATCAACAATTTGAACAACGCTAGAACACTCAAGCCCTCGGCCACGATGACTTGTGACTTCATGCTAGCACAGCTATCGACGGCTTCCAATGTTTCCGTCTACTGAATTTCACTCAAAAGGCTTGGGTCAACCCGTGGTATGGTTTACAGACACTTTCCAAAGGTGTCGCTGGGATTGACCCCCCCTTTCAGTCCGATAACATCAGGAAGTCTCCTTCCTGACAAATGGTAAGATTCGAACCCGGCTCTCATGATCAGAATGCGAATGTTCTAACCACTCAGCTGCTTGCCCACAAAAAGGTAAACGGTATAAAAAAAACAAATGAAAAAGCCTAAGAGAGGAAAAAAAACATATCTTTGAATAATTTTCCAAAAATAGCTACAATGTTCGAAGCAAAGTTCGGAGTAATAGCGAAGAACAGAATAATCATTGCCAGTCGAAGAATTTTCCTTGATGTGGGAGCGACTTTGATATTCCTTTCAAATTTTTGTTTGGTGGTCGTCTAATTTATTCTGTATTGTTTTTTTCCTTGACTTGGCCCACCTGGGTTCCTGCAGCAGTTTTGTTCGTCGACTCCACGAATTCAATACTTTTTTTTGCTTTTAATTACCAAGATGGGCTCCATATTTGCTTCTCGGAATTTGAAGGAAAACCTTTTGTTTCGTTCCGAGTGCAGTTATTTTCCCACAAATCAGAATGGTCCAAAAATATTTTTGAAATTTAAAAGTTTAAGCAAGAGCCTAACACAGCGTCCGTTTCCTCTCAGAAAAGCAGACGACACACGCTTATGCAGCTTAAATTTCTTATACTATAATATTTTTATTATATTTAATACGTATGAATGATAGCAAATTTCTTTCATTGTCTTAATTGTCATTACGTTATTTTATTCACAAAACATTACCCAAGTGTTTTTCGATGACGAATTTAGTCCTATTTTCAGACCGCTGCATGAACGTATACGGGTGATTTGATTCAGTTCTACTAGTGGGAGAAAATTGCTTGGCGGTCGTTACCATGAAACATCAAGTTGTTACCACTTTTCGGGATCAGTTAACGACAACGGCAACTCACGAAGGAAATAACAAAAAGTAAAAGCAGCAATTCAAATATGGAAGCGTTTCATGACGTTCTTTATCGACGCCACCTCAAATGTTCTTTTAAATTTTCCATCCATATTTCTTCCATCTTTTATATTTTTTCTTCATCTTTTTTTATTTCTTTTCATTTTTGTCTTCCTGTCTCTTTCTCACCACTTGACATTTTCTTTCTCGTTTATATCAAATTTGTTTTCCTTTTCTCTCTAACCCCTTTTCTTTTCATTTAATTTTCTTTCTTTTATTCATTCTTTTTATTTCTCTTTCTATCGTTTCTTTTTTTTTTTCTCTCGTTTGTCACCTTCATTTTTTCACTCCCGACTTTTTCTCTCAATCTTTCACCCTATCTAGAAAATTCCTTAGCCCTTATCTTCTACTCTTTTTGATGTCAACTCAACAAGTATCAAGGGACGAACACGTTTCAAGTGATTCTTGTATTTTCTCAAATAAAAAAAAAACCCTACCCCCCACTCAAAACAGCTGCTTTTTTTTATTTTGTAACAACAATAAGTGCTTCCTTCTAACTTCAAGAATGACAAATATTTTATCTATAAAAATCACTTATAAAAACACACATAGAAAAAAAAATCGCAATTCTTATACAATGGCGTCTCCTTTATATCAGCGTCTCTGAACAAAAATATGTAACACACAAAATACTACGCAGTAAAATTACAGCCTCACAGATGTCATTTACGTCCATTAACAAAAATACATGAATATATGGAGATATTCATGAAAAAAATGGCTGTATATATTCACAAAAACATGTCATTACAGTGTTTGAATGTGCAAAAAGGGAAAAGAAGAAGGAATAATAGTGAAAGAGGAAAAGGGACAATAAGGAACAATGTTTCTCTCAAAGGAACGAGCGATGGGCAATTTAATACAAGGACAAGATAATAAAAAGGAAGCTGCACTCGAGTTACTGTTGTCGTTGTTGGAAGTTTATTGGAACATTCATGGGAGAGGACCGACAGTTAATGACAAAATGCAAATACAAGCGCTAGAATTATCGTCTACATATTTCTATGGGTGGGACAAACAATTTATTTTAACAAAAATATATTCTTTGCTTTTCCTCTCTCTATTTTTTGCAATACTTATAGTTAATATGCGATGGTGTAATGAGAACTCAGAGAGCCGAGTTCGAATTCCAGTCAGGTTCGTTACATTCATTTGCACGTAAATATTCTTAGGAAAGACATGAATCCATGTGTTTCGGCTTTAAATAACCCATAAAAGGTTGACAATCCGTAAAAACAAATCAATCAATTGATATACTGATAACTACTTCACTCATACCATTGTGAAATGGTGGATAAATTTAAGTAATTTTGTATTTACATTGGTTTTAACTTATTTACCGATACATTTAACTCCACTGACCGTTAAAATAAAAATATTCAAAGAAAACTAACCAGAAATGGAAGCAGTAAAAAACAAGGATTTAGCAATTTCAATCTGCCTTACTTACAATTTCAATTTGCCTTACTTACAAATGAAATATTCTATTGTTATTTTGTTAATATTTGCTTATTGGAGTCGAGTGAATTAAATTAATTAAAGAAAATTACATTTAATTTTTTTTTATTCGCGTTCACTCAAGCAAGACAGTAAAGCCACTAAGACGTAAGGTGTTACTAGATATGTAAGTACTAAAAACAGAAACATTACGAAGGAGCGAGAACAAAGGAAGCGTAATAGGGGGGGTAGATAGCGATTGACATTGCATTTAAATTTTTGAAGATTAAAGTTGACTGTAAAGGATGGAACCGGAAGAGAGTTTCGCAAGCGAGAAGTGCGAGAAAAGAAACTGTTAGCATAGAACTTACGGTTGCATCTAGCCAGCTCAACTGTAAATGGATAAGAGGCCTAGCTGCCAATCTAGTACTGCTCATCAATTCATAAAGTCTAAGTACCATAGCGAAGAGCTCATCCGAAATATTACCATGAAAGTATTTGTAGAAAAGACACAGGGAGACAACCTTAAGGCGATGGGAAAGTGACTGAAGCCGAGCTGCCAGATTAGGACCAATAATATTGCTGAGTCTTCTTTGCATTTTATCAAGGATCTCTAAATATTGTGGAGAAATTGACCTGATCAGGTGGGGAGAGAGAGAGAGAGAGCGGTGTACTTTGCTTATTAACAAAAAACATTGTCATCTTCTGTATTACCCTTTTATAGTTGCAGTGGTCATGTGACCGCGTTACCATAAGTTGTATAAAAGGAAAGGAAATCACTCTTTTTTTCTTCCTTCAATGAGTTATCTCCCTTGTTATCAGACGGAATATATGTCGCAGAAAAGGCAATACTTTTCGCAACTTAAGGTAAGTGTTATTTTCCTTGTCTGGGCAGTCTTCACTCGTTCGGGGCGATTTCTCGAAGATATATAACAGGAGCATGAGACCATATGTGACAGCAATATTTTAAGCATGGGCGTTTGATAGACTTGTAGGCATGTAAGACTTGATCAGGAGCAATAATATTGCATATGATTTTCTGGATTTTATCAAGAATCTCTAAATACAAAACAGAAGCAGAAGACCAGATGTGGCAGCACTATTCAATGCATGGACGAATGGTAAGCTTAGAAATGCGTAAGATAGATTCGGGTGAGAAAAAATGTTTTACACGACGCAGAGAACCAACATTCCTAGCAGCAGACTTAACAATGGA
The DNA here is from genome assembly GCA_903632075.3 of Acanthosepion pharaonis. Taxonomy (NCBI): domain Eukaryota; kingdom Metazoa; phylum Mollusca; class Cephalopoda; order Sepiida; family Sepiidae; genus Acanthosepion; species Acanthosepion pharaonis. Next base: position 367,318 of record CAHIKZ030002225.1, on the reverse strand, counting down.
TTCAATATAATCTTTGACTTCATGTCGGTGGAAAATATTAGCCCGAGAAGGTGCAACGAGTCACTCTCCTGGGAATTAACAGACCAGATTTTTTTTTTCTTTTTGGAAAAAATTATTCGATGTTCTGAGAGTGGGATTGGCTCTGTGCAAACTTTCTCCTCACTTAAAAATTCTTCAAGCACGATTTTAATATCTTTAATATGTGTTGTATTGTGTGGCTGGTTGTAACGGAAAAATAGGAAACTCTAAATGAAGACTTTGGCACATAGTTTGATTTAACGTGTAATGAATGTGGTCGCGTCTAAGTAGAGTAAACTTAATAATTATCAAAGGAAATACATACAAAGATAAGTCAGTAACTAGATGGTAAATGGTCTTTTGCAGCCAGTAAGCTAAGGAATGTGTCCTTGCTGAGGAACTAAAAGGTTATATGAAATTTTACCGAAATATTATTGTAAAACCAACTGCAATGTCTGCCCAACATGGCCACAATGTCACAAGTGAGTGTAAATAATCCTTTAGAAAGACTAAAAGCTTCGTTCGTGCTGGCTATGTACGACGATCAATCCTGCAATTGAAATCGATTCGCAGGCATCATATATATATATATATATATATATATGTGTGTGTGTGTGTGTGTGTGTGTGTGTGTGTGTGTGTGTGTGTGTCGACCCATTGGAGAATATTGGGGGTGCTCATCGACAGTTCCTTCTGTGTATAATGAGACCTATGATGGGTCTGAAAAGACGTCGGTAACCACAGGATACTAGGGTAGGAGAGTTCAGGGAATGGAGAGTTCTGGCCTTTCTTTAGGCTCTCTTCGTCTCTTCTATTTGTCTTCTGGTGTTTTCGAAGGATGATGCCTTTTTGCAGACTTCTCTTCTCCAATTGGTTCTTTCTGCGGCTTCCGTCTCCCAATTGATCGGATCGATTTCTGTCCTCTGCAAAGTGTTTTTCAGTTGATCCTTGAATCGACGACATGGAACGCCACGTGGTCTATTGTCAGATGCGAGCCCCAAGAAGATGATTTGTTTGGATAGGCGGATGTCTGGTATCGAAGTCAGTGGCAAGGCATGATGATTTCGAGGTTCTCCATCTTTGCGCGGAGGAGAACTTCGTTGTTCGTGATCCGGTCCTGTCATGTATTCAGCAGGATTTGGCGAAGATTCATTTGAGTAAATCTTTCAAGTTTGCGGATGGGTCAAGATTATATTAAATAAACTTCTCGGAGGGCAACTTAATAATTCGATGAATTGAATCGTTTTAAAGTTTTGTTTCAATTTAGTCCACAGAAGATGTTCCATTGTTGTTGCAACTGATACATATCTTTATTCTTCCATCTCTCTCTCTCTCTCTCTTTCTCTCTCTCTCTCATTCTCTCTCTATCTCTCTTTATTAGTTTCATTAAAGACAAGTGACAGTCGTCTTTCATGAAACTTGTATAAAAGAGGGATTGCTGCCCAAATACACAATTATTAAATTGCATGACCCAGCAGCCAAAAAGGAAAGTATTCGTAGTACCCTGTCACTCGTCCGTAATGAAACTCTTATATATATATATATGGATATATTATATATATAATATGGATCAATATTGTGATTTTCTTTCTTCGTTTAATGATAATGCTATTAAGCTTATCAGACGTTATGAAAAGAATTTACATAAAATAAATAGACAACACTTGTCTATATTATTTAATGAAACATTAATATATATATATATATATATATATATATATATATGGAATCATATTTTTAAATAAATAATTATATTTATTCTCTACTTTTGTATCAAGCACTATTTTTTAAAAATAATAACTAAAATACTAAGGAACTTTGGATTTATTTACCTAACCAGTTCTTTCCTATTTTCTATATATTTTCACACACACACACACACACATATATATATATATATGCAAGATGCCGTACGAGTTGAAGTCGAGAATATGTTCTTGCTGATTTTTCATGAAAAGTAATGTTTTATTTACAAAAATTAATAAGAAACATATCATTGAAAATATTGTCCATCGCTAGCCAATACGTTTTTCCCATCTTTCTGGCAGCATTTGAATTCCACATTGGAAAAACGACGCGTCTTTTGAGGCTAATTGTCCAAATAAACAAATCCATGATGACATACAAAATTGTAGTGAAAGGCAAACGCGTGAAGCCATCGACGTCATCATGACGTAATGCATCGTAGCATTTGTATAAGTGAATGCCGACACTTTCAAATGAATTTGGGGTGGACGATGCACCCATATTTCAATCACAATAAATGAAAGAAAAGAATAAGTGACAAATGTCTTTTAAGAATTATTTGTCATTCTATAAAGGAAAGAAAGAAAGAAAGAAAGAAAGAAAGAAAGAAAGAAAGAAAGAAAGAAAGAAAGAAGGAATAAGAACGAGAAAGAAAAAGGAAAGGACTAAGTGTAAAAAAAGAAACAATAAACAATAGAAAAAAGGAAGATTTACTGAATGAGTAAAAAATAGCAAAATAAGAAAGAAAAGAAAGATAAAGAAAGATAAGAAAAGAAAGAAATGCTAATCGGATGAGAAAGAAAGAAAAACTAAATAAAATGAAAGAAGAAAGGCTAAGTAAATTAGAAAGAAAAACTAAATTGACGAAGAAAAATGAAAGGCTAAGGAAATGACAAAGAAAGAAAGAAAGAAAGAAAGAAAGAAAGTCTCAGGAAATAACAAAGTAAAGAAAAACTATAAACAAATGAAGAATGAAAGAAAAAGAAAGAAAACAGAAAAGAAAACTCAAGGAAATAAAAAAAAAGAAAATTATAAAGAAATGAAGAAAAAAGAAAACCTAAGTAAATGAGAGAAAAAAAGTATGAAAAAAGAAAGAAAGAAAGGAAAAGAGAAAAGGGTAAATTAAATGAGAAAGAAACAAATGAAGAAAGCCAAATAAATGATTAATAAGAAAAAAAAGAAAACAGAAAGCAACAAATAATCATCTAAAAATAGTCTAAAAATCATGCAACCAAAATATAAAGCAACAAAGACGCCATGAAAATAGATTCAATAAAAGAAATGGAAACGAAAAAGAATAAACGTGAATAAACAACTTCTTTTAATGACCAAAGTGTGGGGGGAAGGAAGAAGTGAATTAAGTGACGTCACTTTCTTCCAACGTTTGCCCGTGTTAGTGTTTGTGTGTGTTCATATATGCATTATAATAAATCGCACTTCCGGGTCGATACATGTTTGCGTATGTTGGCGCACATGTTCTTCCACGCTTTGCATTGCTTATATAGATAGCCCATCGTGTGTTTTGCTTACAACAGACAAAAATAAATCCGTTCAGCTTTTTTTGTCAAATTATAAAAGTCGGCGATAAAACTTTATCATATAAACATGACATTTTTCACGAACAATTAATAACACTAAAACTGTTTATTTTTTACTTTCCCTAATATTAAAATAAACATGTAAAGAAGTCTTAATAACAAGGTTGTCAGTCTTCGTTCTTTCACGTGACTTCAATATGATCCGTAATCTTTTCTCTCTGTTCGCGGCGCTGTTGTGCTCTTGATACAACGTGCAAAGTTCTTGTTCATACTAAAAGCCAAGAAGGAAAAAAAACCTTTCTTATATGACGGCCAGGCGATTAAAGCAAAATACAATAAATTGAAAGATAAAATAAATGAAAATGACCAATTTTATAGGGACCATAACAGGTCTGATATTTTTCTTCCAAATATAACAAATATACAGTTCCTCCATGTTATACTGGCCTTGGGTCACATTTTCTACATTTGGGAAGCGATTTCTTTTTATCGGTATCACCCCAAGCAAGACAGTACAGTACGTAAGGGGTTACAGGATGTGGAAGAATAACAAACAGAAACATTAGTAATAAGTAGAATAAGAAAAGAGGAATCAGGAGGACAGTAGATAGCGATTGACATTGCATTCAAGATTAAAGTTAGCTGAAAAGCATAGAGCCGGAAGGAAGTTCCACAAGCGAGATGTGCAAGAAAAGAAACTGTTGGCATAGAAGTTACGGTTGCATCTTGCTAGCTCAACTGTAAATTGATGAGATGTCGCCGCCAGTCTAGTATTACGTTTACATTCATCAAGTCTAGGGTACCATAGTGAAGAGCTCATCTGAACAATTACTCTGAAAATATTTATTAGAAAATGCACAGAGAGGCAACCTTACAAATGCGAGCAAGTGCCTGAAGCCGAGCAGCCAGAAAAAGACCAATAATATTGCTGATTCTTCTTTGGATCTTATCAAGGAGCTACAGTCAAATAGCAGAGGCAAAGGACTATATATGGCAACAAAATTCTGGGCATGGACGAATGGCAGACATAAATATGCAAGATAGATTCCGAAGAGAAAATTGTCTTGCCCATCGATATGAACCGATTTTCTTAGCAGCTGATCTAGCAACGTATTCAATATAGACTTTCCACTTCATGTCAGCTGAGAACGTTATCCCGAGAAGGCGCAATGAGTCACTTTCTTGGGGGATAGCATCAGCCATGTTGATGAAAGGCAGAGAGAAGTGACTCAGATGATTAATGGAGAGAAGTTTAATTTTGGAGACGTTAAAATTAACAAGCCATACTTTTTTCCAGTTAACGATGGTCTTGAGGTCATTTTGGACATCAGCTGCCATTTTGACCTTGTTGGACTGATCAGCCTTACTATCGAAGCAAGTGTAAATGGTAGTGTTGCCAAGTTGAAAGCTTATGTCATCGAGAAGGTCGTTAATGAAGATTAAAAACAGCGTAGATCAAGGATGGAGCCCTAGAGGACACCCGCGTTATGACGAAACGATGTAGACGAGTGGCCGTGCAGGACAATATTCATTTCACGATTGGATAGGAACGACTGAATCAGCTCAAAAACGTGTCTGGAGATACCGTCACTTTTCAGTTTGTGGAGAAGACCTAAATGCCAGACCCTGTCGAAATCTTTCGAGATGTCCAATGTGTAGAAATCAAGTGACTTACCTGCCCAACACATTTGCATGAGTGGTCTCTATTCACCCATATACCTCTCCATTAAATGACTCAGGTGCAGCCCGGCCTTCATCGTTTTTTTATCGAAAGAATGACAGTTTCTTTCCGCAATTATCGTTAGTACATCAGCAGTTGATCTAGAGAAACGAATGTTGTATTGCTTGTCTGAGAAAAGGCCCTGTGACGAGAGATGATGAACCAATTCATCATTGATTGGGGCCTCTAGGAGTTTCCCAAAAGAGACAGAAGGCTAATAGGCCGATAGTTGGATGGCCAGAATTTTTAAAAACTGAAACAACAGACGATGACTTCTAGCAAGCAGGAAAGCAGGAGGCAGCAAGGCATTTATAATACAGTTTAGAGAGAACAGGAGACTGTTCGGGGGAACACTTCTTAATGACTATTACAGGGTTGCCATCGAGTCTACATGCTTTGTGGGGGATCTAGGTTAGAGATGATAGCAGAAGCCATGGATAGGGTTATATACAACTCAACAGGGAATTAGTTCTGTGGGAAGTTAGGCAGGGATACTCCAGATGAGTCAAAAGTAGAGTTTGGGAAGAATCTATAGGCAAAACATTCGGCTTTATCGGTAGAGGATGATAACACCTCAATTCGATTGAAGAGTGGGGAATAGAGACATTTACATATTAGGTGCCCTATTACAAAGACGCCAAGTAGTCACGAGAGCCAAAGTCTATGCAGTGACTCATTCTCTCAAGAACCAGGGACTTAGTTTCTTCGGGGACTCGCTTACGTTCGTTACGAGCAGTAGCAAACAGGTATCTGTTATGACGTGAGCTGTCACACTGGTATAGCCGGAAATAGTGGTTCCCGAGAGGTATCTCGGCCGAGCATGCTGGTGTGAACCATGGAGAGGTTGAAGATGTCAGTCCAAAGGGCGCCAAGAAGAAAATCCCGGAAGGAGTCCCAATCGGCGTGCTGTTAACAGAAAGAGGTCTAATGGATGCTTGGAATGAAATAGCAATAATTACCAGTGTGGTCCGAGTTATCAAGTGGGGCAGTATTACGAAGCTCGACATGTGCGGGGAAAGGAGATAAGAAATAGTTTCAATAGAGAAGTGTGTTGCTCGGTTTGGCTAGGGAAACGTGTAGAGAAGTCTACGGTTTGAGTGGGGGATTGGGCAGTGGAAAAAGTATACTGTCTGTATACCGGCAACATCGGTACATTTGGAATGTTTTAGTCACGTGTCGTGATGAGTATTGCAATCACTGAAGACAAAGCTGTTCTCAGATGAAGGAAGAGAAAGTACCTTTTCTTTACCGTCAGCTATTGCGTCTAATATATATATATATATATATATATATATATATATATATATATATATATATATATAGAAAAGAAAGAACAGTAAGATATATAATCCGGTGTTCTTATAGATATTTTTATTTTTACAAAATAGTGCTCAATGTAAATTTACAGAGCATAATATTATAAATTAATTGATTTCAAATATGTTTTTTTCCGATTGCAGTCTTGGGAAGAGGGTGAGGGCGATAAAGGAGATAGCTGACAGAGTTTAGTAACGAAAGATGGAAGCACATAAAAGATTAGTCACGGCCGCGAGAGACAATTCACTGGCCATCGGAAGATTATCCATGCATGTGAATGCTGAAATCTTTTCAGCAAAGGGGAAGAAACCCTGGAACCAAGAATTCATTGGTAGAAATCGAAGAATTTAAGTTGGCTTCACAGAAGGCAAAGATATCTGGCGACTTTTTCAGGAGAAAAGATTCTATACTGCAGAAGTTGCAACGGATCCCACGAATATTGGAGAAAGAAAGATTGAGTCGGGTAGGAGGTTTTTTGTTAGTTGGTTTAGTTTTATTTCTTTTTGTTGTAAGTTCCATGAGATATGAAGAAAAAGGAAAAAAAAGACCAGCATAATTGTCACTAACTGTCGCCAATGGCAATACAGACCAGCCAATGCGTTGAGTGAGAGCAGAGCATAATATGCCCTCAGAGTTACCCACCGGAAATACATGCAGGGACACCTATCCTTGCGCGACATACAGATACCTCGATATTATGCGACTGTTTATCAGAGCAGGCTCTCTAAGCGCTACCAAAGAGTTCGGGCTCCTAACGACAGTCGGAAGCAGCAGCCAGCAAACTGTCAACCCGGTACCTTCACAATGGAAAGTTACAGCCACTGGGTAGTGGGATCATGAAAAAGTAAAAACATTTCAATTGTTGTGATCTTGGTAGAAGAAAGGCAGAGAGCCGGTAAACCATATCCTGATCAAACAACAAAGTATGAACCTTTACTCCTGTAAACGAGTGCAGACCGGACGATAGGTGAGCCTATCTTCTTCTATTAACCTATGGGATAGAAAAAGAAAAAAGCCCGTGAAATACAAAAGAATTCATATTAAGTTATCTTTTAAAATTCTGTATTAATTTCAACCTTTTAGATGATATTATTATTAACTGAAAACTATATTTACTAACCATAAATGGAAAGGCTTAATACAAAACATCAAACACCAATATTTTCAAAAGAATTTTAAATTTTTTGAATGTGTATAAACTTGCCCATTTTTATAAGTACAGGTGCCCATACATGACATTATCATAAAATAAGAGCGATAATTATAGTAAATTTAAAGTCAACATTTCTGAAACTCAGTAAAACATTAGATTACGGAAATTTTTTCCAACATTTTTAAGATTACTAAGTACTTAAAAATTATATAAAAAGGAGTTCACGTGATTTTTTAAAATTATGTTTTACAGATAAACTCTCCATAGAACAACATTAGATTTGTCATCATGATGTCAACACGTCAAGGCAGCTACTGTTGGGTTAAAACACAGCTACTGTTATATATATATATATATATATATATATATATATACTATTAAGTTATTATATTTAATTATTTTTTACGGATAAAGCCCCCATAGAACAACATTAAATAAACATCAATCTGTCATGAAGCCGTCAACACATCAACAGATTAAATTACTGATGTGTTAAAAAATGCATTTCTCTGATATCTTAAACTTAAAGCAAATATTTGTTTCAAATCAGATTAATCATACTTTAAATCAGCTAATATTTCTCAGAAAAGTATATTTTATTTTTGGAAGATTTTTTTAACAAAGAAAATTACATTGCTATGAAAGACACCTAAAAAGTGCGCTAATCAACTATTTTAACAGTCAATTTAAATTTGTTTTGAAATACAATAAAGTATTTTTCTTATTGGAAATATTGAATTTAATCTTTCAGCTTGAAATTAAAACTAAAATAAAAAAAAACTCTTCAAGAAAGATTTTTCCTTTTCAAAAATGGTATTTTACTTAGGTATTTCATGAAGGTCCTAATTTCTATATTAGAATTTGTTCTCAATTATCTGGCGCACACTCTATGCGGGCGTATTGATTTTGTACCGTACTTACTGGGTATGAACCTCTGTTGCTACTGAAATGGGCAGATATCTACATCATATTGAGAGATATGTAATTATATATGAGTAGATGCTAAGTATAAGGAAGATATATAAAGAAACATGATTATTTTTTAAATTACTTTCTTTATTGACTTCTGACTTTGCATTTTTTTTAGACATTTAATCATTCATTAATTTCCGGCTTTTAAATGCTAAAACCTCAAAACGGAAGCAGTACTTTGAAACGCACACACATGTAGATCATTATTAAGTTTAACTTAATAAAGTTTATTTACATTAAATTGCGTCATTTTATATATTTATGATAAATGGTTTTATATATATATGTGTGTGTGTATATATGTATGTGTGTACGTGATTAGACACTATCAAACTTAACGTAAGGATGCGAGTTAAGGTAGGCATGCGTGTGTGGGGCCACTAAGTGTTCCCTCATAAAAGTCGATAAATCTGCCCATGGGACACATCACAGGAAGAATTGAATTCTTGCCTATCCCAAGAACATCAATGAAAATAAAAGATGAATAAACTCAATTAGACTTTGATCTTCAACGATTCCGTTCCTCTTATTGATAATCAACAGATTATTTTCTACGGCTTATTAACCCGTTGCAGGTTATTTAAAGCCAGATAATATTTTTAGATTGTAAGAAAAACATTTTTTTTGGGGGGGATGAGATAATAATGATTTAGTGATAGAATTCTAATTAACTAATTAACCCCTATCTGGGGCAGAATAGGTGGATTCATACCTTTACCAAGAATATTTGCGTGTAATTGAATATAACGAACCCAACTGAAAATGGAACTCGGCTCTGCGATTCAGACAAGCTTACAGCACCTGTACATTATTTACATTATTCGGATTATTGTCTTCATCTTTGTCGGCATATTTATTACAACGTTTCGGCCATTGTACGCTCCGGCCTTCTTCAGCTGGTTGGAATGTCGAACTCAACTCTTTAACACTCAGTAACCTCTTGTCTTTATTGCCTTACATGGGATGAAATGATTAAAAAAATAAATAAAGGTGATGTTTTTTGGCATAAAATTAATAATTACTAGATGGAAAATTCTGAAACTTACAATACAAAATAAAATTAAAAAAAATTAAGTAACGGTGAAAAAAACATTTGAAAAAATTGATTTTTTTTTTATTTTAATATACGAGAGATTTTACAAGTATTTAGTAATGTTGAAGTTATCACTAACATTTTTTGTCGAGAGTTACAAACTCTACGTTGCATTCAATTTTGCAAACCAATCAATAAAATTTGAATAAGCTGATTTGTTTGGAAAGATAACATTGACAAAAACCCTACTTGGTGGTTTAATAATTTCTTTAATTTAATTTTGTAGGACTTTATGTTGAACAATAATTTTTTTAACAAATTATTTTTCCTTTTTAACAGCAAAGAATATATTCTTAGGATTTTTTACTCTTGAGCATGCAAAATGCAACTGGCCATAAGTAAATATTTCTTTCTGGAGCTAAACGAGCTAGGACGAACTGGAAACTGGATTCTGATATATAAAAACTTTAAAAAAAGATATGCAAAAAACAAAATTGCGTTTTATTAAATATGTATTTGTTATTTTAATCATTAAATTGTTTTAAAAATAGTGTAGTATTTTGTATGTCAAATAATAAAACTTTTAATTTTCCCAAACAATTAATAAAAATTTATTGTACTAAGCTACGCACCCAAATAAAAGCAACTGTACTTTGTACCTCCTTACCTGTTTGCACTTCTTCCCCAAAATTTGGTTTCGGTTAATGTATGGTTGTTTTAGAGGATGTGACGGACGGACAAACAGACTAACTGAAGTCACATAATTTTATATATAGATAGCTGCATAAAAGTCAGTTTGAATTAGTGTTCGGAAAGGGTTTTATCTTAACTATTGTGAGACCGGAAAGTACCTACACAATAGACTCTTCCAGGCCTATATAAAGTAGGCGACATAGCACTCTACAGAGAGTGACAGAGAGTGACATAGATTGATATAGTAAGCTTCGCTTACACTATCTCTGTAACTTGTTGTTAATATATCTTTCTTACATCTAATCCGTGTTCACTAGCAACTGTGGTCCCAACTTTGGCCCCACATCATTGGCGACGAGGATTAATAGAAACGCACTCACGCCGAAACCTCAATACCTTACCAGTCCCATATCTGTGTCGACGAAGAATTCGACAAACGCATTCACGTCGAAAAGCGCAATACTCTGCCAGTCCCACAACGGTGGCGACAGAAAGATTCGAGAATTTCGTTCTCACCATATCAATTGCGACAGTACTCGAAAAATACACAAACTCCACGCGTTTCCACAGTAGTGTTGAACAAGAAATTAAGCTGGTATTACTACATTAGCAATTTAAAAGCTAAACACCCAGCGTCTATATATATTCAAATACCAAAAACCATTGACGAACTAGCGATTCGACATCTACGGAATATTAAAGTCTGTCCAAAATACGAGAACGATTTCTACACACCCACACACACAGGGAAAAAAAACAGTTGTTCGTAAAACAAACTGACAATACAAGAGCAAGTACTACCATTGTACTCACTGAGGGGAGTTTTTTTCTTTTTTGTACCTCTATACAAAAAAAAATACATAAGTGGGATTAAAATTTATACAATTACGTTAAAATTAACGGAACCACGGAATCTCAAAAAAAAAAAAAGCTAAACACATTAGTTTAGTTTAACTAATTGTCTGTCCATATTTTTTTTGTAAAAGAAAAAAAAATCTATCCAAGATTTGTTTTGTGTACCTCCTCTTAGTACACGTGTTTCAAAGCAACAAAAAAGCGCTGTCATTTTTAAATATGGAAGATTTGCAAAAAGTAGTTGCCCAAATGTTAAAACTACATTTGGATCAGCAACAAAAATCAGAAGAAAGACAACAACAACTATTTTTGGAATTACATAAACAACAAATGGAATTCCAACAAATTACGCTTCAGAATGCTGAACTACAACAGAAACAACTTAAAGAATTACTCGTAAATGCATTAAAAGGCTCAAACTCTGAAAAAGATACAATATTCTCCCATCTACAATTCAATAGAAACATTTGAATACGTACCAGAGAACGGCAAAACGTTCGACGTTTTTTACAGGCGCTACGAAGATATTTTCAACGTAGACTGTGAACAATGGCCCAGTAAAAAAAAAAGGTACGTCTACTATTGAGAAAACTGGGAACTACAGAACATAGTAGGTTCGTAGATTACATACTACCCAAGAAAACGACTGACTTGGATTTTTCAGAGACTATTAAGCTCCTATCAAAACTATTCTGGCCTAACACAACCTTGTTCCACAAATGTTGGAAATGCCTGAACACAGTCAAAGACAACCAGCAAGATTTTCTAACGTTTGCATCATCGGTAAACAAGCTCTGTAATGATTTTAAACTAGCTGAACTGACTGCCGATGATTTCAAGTGCTTGATTTTTGCACAAGGTCTAGTATCAGCAGAAGACGCCGAAGTCAGACGACGGGTACTGACCAAGCTTGAGAACGAACAAGGATTGACTCTGCAAAAACTGGCAGAGGACTGTCAAAGAGTAATATCTGTAAAGCGTGACTCAAACACTATTGAGGAATCAGGGGTGACTCAGATTAATAAAATCAGAAGCAAGTCTACCTCCTATTCCCCTCAAAAAGACAAAAGGCAAATCTCATGTCCTAAATTCCGCAGTAACCAAAACCCAAATAAGTTAAAGAAACCGCCCAGACCATGTTACCATTGTGGTAAATGGCATTGGATGAAATTCTGTCCAGTTAAAAACAAAAAATATTGCAAAAATTGCAATAAAAGTGGACATACTTTAACTTCGTGCTGGTACTCCAACAGAACGAGAAAACCCCAAAATAAAATTAGGCAAGCTCAATCTGACGATATTGTCGATAGGAATTTAAGAAAATATGTAACAGTGGATATTTTCAATAAGTCCATTAAATTTCAGCTTGACTCGGGTTCTGATATTTCAGCGATTAATTGGCGTACTTGGCGAAAATTAAACAAGCCGACCTTATTAAAAACTGATAAAACAGCAAAATCCGTAACTGGCGAAAAGATTAACATTTTAGGCGAGGTAATACTTACAGTAACACTAAATGGAGTTACCAAAAAGTTCAAAGCCTACGTATTAAAAACTTCAGACAACCTATTTGGAACTGATTGGATAGAAAAAATTCAATCTTTGGGATTGCCCAATGAGTACATTTTGTCGCAAGATACAAAGTACAACATCCAATTTGGTAAATCTAAAAAAGGAACTCAAACAACAATTTCCCCAGGTTTTTTCTGGCGGCCTTGGGAAATGTACTAAAATGAAAGCTAAGTTCAAGATGAAGGACGGTGCACAACCGGTATTCAAAAAGAAACGGAATGTCCCTTTCGCTGCTCTAGAGCAAAGCAACAAAGAGTTATATAGACTCGAACAAGCAGGTATTCTGTCAAAAACAGATTTCAGCGAGTGGGCAGCACCTACGGTCTACGTAAAAAAAGAAGTCCAATCAAATACGAGTATGCGCAGATTTTTCCACAGGGTTAAACGATGCCTTGCAAGATCACCACTCTCCTCTCCCAAGCCCTGAAGAAATTTTCAATAAACTCAATGGTGGAAAAAATTTTTTCTAAAATTGACCTCTTCAGATAGAGGTGGATGAAGAAAGTTCCAAATTGCTCTGCATAAACACCCATAGAGGGTTGTACAAATACAACAGGCTGGCTTTTGGAGTGAAGGTTGCGCCTGCAATTTTCCAGCAGGTCATGGACGCCATGCTGGGCGATCTTGACTACGCAACAGCATATTTGGATGATATACTGCTTACCAGTAAAACTATGGCAGAGCACCGGAACCATATAATAAACGTATTCGAAAAGATACAAGAATACGGTTATAAGGTTAAGGAGGCAAAGTGTGACTTTTTCTTACCAGATATTAAATACTTAGGTCACATTATAAATAAAGATGGTCGTCGGCTGGATCCAGAAAGAGCCAACGCGATCAGAAACATGCCGGCCCCAGATAACGTTCAAGCGTTACAAAGCTTCCTCGGCCTAGCTAACTTTTATCAAAGGTTCATTAAGAACATGCAAAATTTGAGAGAGCCTCTCAACCAACTCTTAAAAAAAGGACAAACCATGGTCATGGACCCCGGAATGCCAAGACGCATTCGAGAAGATCAAGAAAACTCTTACTTCAGACCTCTCCCTCACCCATTACGACCTTAGTCTCGACATCATAGTCGCAAGTGATGCAAGCTCGTACAGCATTGGTGCTTGCATTTTGCATAAACTGTTAGATGGTTCGCGAAAATCTGTGGCTCACGCATCAAGATTTCTACTTCGATGACATGCCTAAAGTCTCTCCTGAAGTGCGACGCTCAGGAAGGAAAAGGAAATTTACTCAACCGCTCGACGTAAATCCCAAGAGGAAAAAGTATTAAGTTTTATTTTTTTCTCTCCTTTTCAAAAAGAAAACTCTTTGGAAGTGGGGTATTGTGAGACCGGAAACTACCTACACAATAGACTCTTCCAGGCCTATATTAAGTAGGCGACATAGCACTCTACAGAGAGTGACAGAGAGTGACATAGATTGATATAGTAAGCTCCGCTTACACTATCTCTGTAACTTGTTGTTAATATATCTTTCTTACATCTAATCCGTGTTTTCCTTCTGTGGTCCCAACTTTGGCCCCACATCAGTAACCCTTCACATTCCCTTTTACTTTTGAAATCGTGTTCCATTTTTTTCTAGCAAACGGTCATCAAATATTCATCAATTGTAACAGATTCTTTTTGTAGATCAATTATAGGAAGAGAAATTCCATTTTTAATGACTGAATTTCAGATAATTCTGGACGTATGTTTTCATCATATAAACTATTATGCTAATCTTAATTTTATGCAAATATTTTATCTACCAATTTCCTATTAGATGAATATCTTGAAAGGCTGCGAGCCATTCCATCCATTTGTTACTTTTGAAACCTTTTAAGCAAGATGCTTAAGACTCAGTTTTGACGAATGCAAAGTAACAGTTTTGCATGAACAGACACTTTAGCTTAAAGTGTCCAAGAACTTACAAGATTTCTCTGCATTTATCTATAGACACCATCAAGAGCTTTGAAACATACGGCTAAATCTAATTGTAATCTACACTCTTAGAGTGCCTTCAATAATTTTTCGAGAAAATGCCATCTTTTGGTATTTATACCTTTTTAAAACTAGTAATAGAATTTAACACGCTTTCCTTTATTTTAAGTATATTTTTCTGTTGCTTAGGTTGGCTTGAAGCAGCTGTCAATTGATTTCATATGTCTGCACCGAAAAAGAAAGAGTCGAAACGCAAGTGCATTTCAGTTCAAAGATGAAATGTTGGCATCTGGAGCAAGTGGTATAGTTTCAAATCTCGTCACGGTTTAGGCAGGCATTCTCAGCTTTTAGTTTAAAGAGAAATAAATGTAATTTAGAACATCTACTTCAACACACATTGTCACACATAAGTATTATTTTCACACATAAGTATTATGAGATCAGACATTCGAATTAGGTGCATCCTAAACTTACGTTATTTTAAAGTTAATTGTTATAGAACATGGAACAAAGCGGTGACTAAGACGAAATATTTCACTAGTCCACACCACCACCATACTAGTTTGTTATTGATCAATATTTTCTTCAGTAATTTCTTAAATGATATATTTTTTCAAACTGTCACCTCGTACTTTGCTGTTTTCATCAAAACATTTCAGCCTCTTTATTCTTCAACTTTCTTCTGGTGTCTCATTTTTTCTTAAAGTTATTCAGCCTCGCTTGAAAATGAAACTAAACTTCAAATTTTAAGTTTAATTTAAGATTTAGGTTTTGGTTTCGAAACATGGTAATTTCTGTGTCGCGATGAAAACATATTTTTAAATAATAATTATATTATTATGCTCTACTGTGTATTGAGCATTGTTTTTAAAAATAAATGTAAAAGAACTCTGGATTATAAATCTGATTGTTATTTCATTATATATATATATATATATATATATATATATATATATATATATATTAACAATAATCCTGTTTACTACAAAAAGAGAAACCAGTGTAGAATCACTTCAAAACTAAAAATCGAATGAGTCACCGTCAAATTGCATCAAACGTGGGTGTGATGACGCTTGCATTTGTGAACATCGAAATAATCCAACATTCAAAAAGAAAAAAAGAAAAGAAAAGAAACAACTGCGTTATGTTCAAATCGATTTTGATCATTAAAAAGTGATCTTCGCACAATGAAACGGTGGATTAAAAAAAGTTCCATGCAAAGCCAGCCACCCGGCCTTGTCCTCTTCCGTAAGCAAGTTCCTCGCGTTCGTGGTTTCGAATCTAGCATTCCCAGGAACATCAAGGGAATGCACTGGTCGGATCTTGTGTCTAATGAGGAGCTCCCCGGAGGACAGGTCAGCCGAACATCCCCCAATCCATCGATCAGCACTATGTTCGCTGTCTCGGACATCTTCTTCAACGACTTGATGGCCACCCAACCAGAGTCATCTACGAGTTCGACCTGTCATCTGCAAATTGGCGGCTGGAAGAATGTCGTGCGCCAGAATCTCTAGCAGTATGATCTGGAGGATGTTCTCTACCAAGACCGTGAGAACTGGAGAGACAAAGTGGTTCTTCACGGCATGAGATTTAGCAACCAGAACATGTGGCAGAGTGTGTCAAAGAACGGTATTACAGTTTTGCGTGGGTAATTATAAAAGAAATCCAACGCATAGTCAACAGAGAATCAAGTAGACAATTCAGAGGGTAAACACTTAGCATTGTCGGTGTCATTTCAGCTGCGTCTATATTCGAACAATTTCCGAACAGCGAAACAAAATTATTGTTAGATCTCTTTATAGTTCACTGTTAAAACATGGCGGTTTGGTGGAGTCGAATTTTGTAAGAACTTTTTGCAGTTGGATGGCGGCTGTGGTTAAGAAACCAGAGAGCCGACTTCAAATTCCAGTCGTGTTTATTACATTCACATACTCCCGGGCAAGATATGGATCCGTCTCTTCTACACCCACCCCCACCAGATCTGGCCAAATAGCTGGACAGACTGATTCTTATAGCCTTAGCAGTAAAACCAGTTTAAAAGAGCAACTGTGAATTCAAAGTCTCCGTGGGTTAAATTTAACTCACCAACCCGCAATTGGTCAAGTATGGTGAGTTCAGATACACCTCTGAAGACCTAGTCAATCGGGAAGTGGTTCCTCCAACAGGATTTGGATTTGCGATTTTCTAGCAAAACATGATGCCATTGGAGTAACGAAAATATCTATAAAAAACTTAGAAATAAAACTTATATTAAAACGCTATCCTATAAGAGAAGGTAGTAGATCTAATAAATTCAGTGGTTGAATGAGAAAAATGTTTGAAATCTGCTCATGATAATTCCATTTCATTATATGTCAATTTTGAATTGTTTACAACGTTGACTAAAGCATTTTATTTGATAATCAGCGTTTATTTACCTTCGTTATTTTTCTATCTCAATATGAAAGGATCATCATGGATTGATTAAAACTTTCACTTTCGTAGAGCATGAGTAAATTAGTGCTTTCAGTACTTACCAAGTTTCTCATGGCCTTGTACCAGACTAAGTTAAGTGTAGTAAATACATGTAATGGTATCTTCCCTTCGGGGCAAAGCATAATAAGCTATATCAATATAACTTTATCAATAAAGCGTGTTCCGCTGATGAATAATAAATGGTCAAAGTTTTCACAGACCAAATCTATTGCAGTTAGTTTTAGTCTGACCGGTTGTGACACTTGTGGCGAATTAAACCGCCCCCCTCACACACACACACACACACACACACACACACACACACACACATATATATATATATATATATATATATATATATATATATATATATATATATATGAAGAAATATACTCTTAAGGTGTGCTATATTTATGGTATAAAGTGCTCAATATCAAAGATAGAGCGTATGTAAATATAAAAGTGAACATTGAAGTCAACACTCAGAGGCGACGGGCTGTTTTATGCTAGACACAATCGTCAGGCCTCACGATTGCCTCTAGCAGGAAACATATATATGTTTAATTTGTTTAAAGATTATTTTTGATGGATACACATATCTAAATAGAGGCTCTGTTTTTATTATTAAACAGTATATTCATCTATTTCCATCTACCGGCCTGAGTCTTGCTGGAATCTTTTCCAGCTGTGCTGGTCGAACTCTCGACCTCCGAACAGAGAGGAACTGCTGAAGGACAGAGTCTCGTCCGGGGAGGTAGACAGACCCAATCCCATTTATGCGAGGTCTACGGGGATTTTTTGGTCGAAGCTACGGGCTCGGGAACCCCACATTAAATTCGACCTTGTGCCACATGTGACTGCCTGGGGCAGTTGCTAGATACCATCTACCAGCCTGAATATTTGAGAAATCTTGCTAGGCCGGTAAATGTAAATATATAATTATACTGTTTAATAATAAAAACAGAACCTCTAATCAAATATGAGTATCCAGTAAAAAATACCTTTTAAACAAATAAGTTCAAAATATGTCGGATTTTAAATCATTTCCTAAAATATCTAGAAAGATAAAGAGTATCTTGCTGCACATCATAATATGTTATCTTGGCTGTGAAACGATCCATTTTTTACAATTATGTCTTAATCTTTTCTTCATTATCATAAACGGGAGCCATGCTCATAAAACGCATCTGTTGTGTGCCTTCTATAAACGATGAATATCACATCTAAGCCAACAGGCTATGGCGAAGATTCCAGGAGCTTCTTATTTACAACTTCAGTCAATTAAGGCCGTTGGTTGTACAATAAAATTAACAGTCGGCAGGAGGGCTAACCAAATTGTCTCTTTACAAACAATTACAGTCGTCGCTTAACACCAAACCCCAGCAGGTGTCCCACTATTTAATACTTAACCTATATATTAACATGGCACATGAATTCAGAAAAGCGGACATTTGTGGCCCTTGACTACAACATTTATAATTTATGTAACTGCACACACGCACGACTGCATGCAACAGATAGACATATTCAGATACGCTTACACACACGCGCACAAACTCATTCAAACGTAATCACTCCAAACTCTCTCTCTCTCTCTCTCTATATATATATATATATATATATATATATATATATATATATATATATATATACAGAAATATAGTTTAAAGTGTGCTATATTTATGGGATAAAGTGCTCAATATCAGAGATAGAGCGTATATAAATATAAATATAAAAGTGAACATTGAAGTCAACAGGCTGTTTCATGCTAGGCGCAATCGTCAGACCTGACGATTGCGTCTTGCATGTTCACTTTTATATATATATATATATATATATATATATATATATATATATCAAGAACAGTATTGTGGAAATTTTATGAGAAAGTGGCAAAGTTTACTTGTGACGCGTTTCGTTCTTCAGAACTTTATCGGACTAATTTTGTTATGTTGAAAGGACTGCACATGCGCACGGCACAGTGGTACTGGGAATTATAGTTTGTTTGTTTTTTTGTTTTTCAGGCGAATTCTTTTATAGTCATTTCTTTTTCTTGCCATCACTTCTGTAAGTAGATATTCCACATTGAAATATTAGAAGATCTGCAAGGAATGGTGAAATGAAACAAATTTACTGTAGATGACCTTACGATTAAGGCACTCTCTAGACATTTACGTCGTAGTCAATTATTTTCTCTTTTGATCATGGTAGCATTTTTTATGTCAAAGTTGTGGTTTGTCTTGTTACGGTGGGAAACCAACATTAGATGCATTATTTTGTAAAATATCCCTTTTGTGTTCATACAATCTTTTATTTAGATTCCTTAAAATTTCTCCTATGTATTTTTTGTGACAAATATTACAGATGGTGAAGTAAACTCCTCCTTCTGGTTTTAGCTTATTGTTTTGTTTAATATTGACTAAATCTTTTATTGTCTTGGATGAAGTAATAATGACTTTTATGTTTAGTTTAGAGAGATTCTTTTCTATTGTAGATGCGATAGAATTAGTAAGTAGGATAATGTTTTTTTTTTTATTCATTGGTTTTCTCAGGGGGAGTCTTTTTTGTTTTGGAATATTTTACAGGCATTTTGTTTCGAGTTGAATATAAAATAATTAGATGTACTGGAGAAGTTTTCAAGTGTTTTCAATGTATTTCTCTACTTCGTGTAAATAATCCGAGCGGGATATTCTTAGAGCTCTTGGGTAGACTCCAGGGATTATGCTGGATTTTATTTTGTTCTTATGATGGGAATAGAAATTTACTAGTTTTTTTTTGTTTGATTTTCGGTGGATACCGAGTTTTAAACTGTTATTAATACGGCATAACTTGATATCTAGAAACGGTAAGGAATTGTGTTCTTCCATTTTGTATGTAAATTTTATTGTGTGTTCGACATATATATATATATATATATATATATGTGTGTGTGTGTGTGTACAAAAATAGAAAGGGGCGTAATGCAAGGATGTGTCTTCTCACCGGACCTATTCATCCTATACAGCGAGGTACTTCTGAGAGAACTGGAAAGCCATTAGCGGCCATAATCTTAACAACATAAGATATGCAGATAGCACAGTGCTGATAGGAGACACGGAAAAGCCATTACAAAACCTCCTACAGAAGGAAGCGGAGGCGAACAAGAAGAAGGAATTAAGCATAATAAGAAGACAGAATGCATGGTCATTCGCAAAAAAAAATGAGCCCGATTTACAGGTAGGGGAAACTAAAATCAAGCAGGTGAGAAAATTTAAATATCTGGGAATTGTTCTGATAAAGGACGGTACTTCCAGAACTGCCTCCTCCCTCATCTCTGAATGCATCTTCATGGCTATGGATAATTTTATCCCAAACAAAAAATACCAACAGAAGGCAAACAGCCAGTTTTGATTCAGACCAGAATGTGCTGCATCCACAGCCCCCACCCGTAATATTGCTACTCTCTCTACCACAGAGAACGGTGTAGTGAATCTTGTGGCATACCGTGATTACTTCAAGAGAGTTCTAAAAAAAATAGCAAAGACCAGCTATGCACAGACAATCCAAGACTTGTTTTTTGTGAGTTCTGGAAAATCTCGAATAAGATTCTCAATAGAGGCAAAGCGCCAGTACCAGCTATCATAAATGGCCTTGAAGTTATTACATCCTCGTGTGACAAGACAAGGCTTTATGGCAGGGGTTCCAAAACGGTGCCGCAGAAGAATGCAGGTAAGGCGGAAGGTTTGAAACAAAATCAAAGATTTAGAAACAGTTTCAAAGAATTCATATTCCAAAAATAAATATGATTTCAAAGTTTAAAATATTATTATAGATTCCTTGTAATTGCATACATGAGTCCCAGTATAAATAGTTATAAATAATTATTGACCGATTTCATCATTGGGATAATTTTTTAATTATATCAAGTATTAAGAATATAGTAACTAGGATCTGCAAAATGGAGGACAGAGGTATCAATGATAATGTTCTGATTTCGAATCCGCAGTTATCTCCCTTTAACCTTCTCTCTATGGATGTTCATTGCCGTAGGGCTGCTTAGGTCTTTTCACCGGAACTTTCACAAGGATTTTCTCTTCTGACAAATATCAAAAACCAAAAAAAAAGAGAATTGCTTCTTTGTGTTGATGAGATGAGAGTTTGTTTATCTCAAATTAGGCCTAATATAAAGGAGATTACCCGTCAAAAACAAGCTTATGCCTTTCATTAGATTTGTGTCCTTTAATCAGATTATATGTTATTTGTGTTACATAGTAGATTTAATGCACTATTGGTCGTTGTTTCTTTGTTTTTTTTTTATGTACTTTTTTATCACATAATAAATAATATAAGGCCCAGAGAAAAAAAAACTTTGGAACCACTGCTCTAAGGGATGGGCTTTGACTCTAACAGTACGTAAGACGATAAGGACCAGTGGCGTAGCTAAGGGGAGGGGGGCGAGGGGGCGGACCGCCCCGGGTGCCAGCGCAGGAGGGGTGACACAATGTCACCCACAACAAAAATTTTCAACCAGGCTAAGGTGCCAAAAATAGTCTGAAAACAGTGGTGGAGACACAGAGTTTCGCAGGCTGGCATATGACCCCCCAGAAATAATTTATGATCCCCCCAGTTTTGTCCCCCCGTCAGAAATTTTCTAATAAATTGTCGTGTAATTTGTGAGTAGGAAAAATAGCAATGTTTTCAGCTTTTGATTTGAACTGATTATTTTGTGGTATTGGATTTTGTCTTGGATCATACATGTAAACAGTAACGTACCGGTCAGTAGAGTAAAGTAGAGGTAGAGCATGTATGAAAATTTAGCTACAGCTAACCATTCAGCATAGGGTGAATCGGGGTCAATTGGGGCGACATTTGAGCGGACCGCCCCGGGTGACATTTACTCTAGCTATGCCACTGATAAGGACCGCGCCCCTTACGTGACTTCCTCCTTTTCACGGTGGAGAAAATTTTTAATATCTTTGTAACAGTGCGGGGAGATTTCAGATTTATCAAAAGCCTTTACACTAAGAAGGTTACTGTTCTTCTTAAGATTATCATCCCAAAGTTATCTCCCATAGTGGCATAGTGTTTAAACGCCGCCACGAAGGGGAGATGCTTACCAAGACTATGGGAGGTGTCATCTGTTTTAAGAAAGCGGCTGAGAACTCATGTCTGCCACAAATCGACCCATTAGCCTCTTTAGTATCATCGGCAAACGCTTTAATTCTATAATCAACAAGAAAATTGTTGAACACCTCAGTAAGCGCAACATTCTGTGTAGATTTTGCCCTGTCAGATACACAGCTGATGTCATAAATGTCATTACTCACAGAATCAGCGAGGTTCTAAACAATAAATGCATTACTGAGTGTAGCCTCGGGAGATGCTACATAAATTCTCCATTCATGGAATCAAGTTGTCAAGTCTTTCCTGTAGGTCGTTGTTATCAGAATCCCATGATATCAATGCCGACGATCCTCAGGATTCACTTCCGGTCCTACCATCTTTCCGTTCTATATTACTGATCTGCGTGAGAGCACACTCTGATTTTTAATGTATATCTACGCGGATTATACAACAATTTATAGGTAGTCATCCGAAAATCACTGTGATCAGAACCCTAGCAACTGCTCTCTCCTCTAACCTAAGTCTGCTGTCTCAATGGCGGTAGGATTGACTTGTAAAAAATACCCAATCATATCAACGGCCTGTCATCGGAATCCCATGAGATCAATGCCGGCAATATTCAGGATTCTCTTCCCGTTCCTACCCTCTTTCCCTTCCCTATTACTGATCTGCCTGAGAGCACACTCTGATCTTTAGTGTATATCCATGCGTATAATACAACAGTTTATAGGTAGTCATCCGAAAATCTGGATGACCAGAACCTCTGATCTAGCTCTGGCAGTTCAATGGTGTGAGGACTGGATTATAAAATTCAATTCACCCAAAGCCCAAATTTGTAACGTTCTACCACTACCAAGCAAACTTTGGACTTTCACCTGTCACAATTAATGAGTCTTCTCCAACGTCCATTGAAACTCACGCTCATCCATAAGCTAAATAAGTACAAAAATGAAATATTGCTACCATATCTGGACTTGAACTGCCCATTTTCCATTTGCCTTTTATGACATAGTTCAAAAGCGTCAACACAGCGCTGCGTGTAATGAGTTATTTTCCACTTGCAGCCTTTTTCTACAGACGAAACATTGCAAGCATCTCGCTATACTATCACTATTTCCATGGCAATTCTTTTGACCAGCTACATCCCTTGGTCCCATCAACCCTGACCTTTGCAACTGGGACACACCATGCCACGTACAAAAAGATCAATCGTTCCCTCTTTGTTTTATATTTCAGTTACGACGGCTTCTTTCCAGGAACTGCTGTTTTTTTTGGAGTTTTTTTTGTTGTTTTTTTTTTTTTGGAACAGACTCCGAGTGGGATGTTTTCCCGATTACTTGAACTTTTCAAGTCTATAATAAATCGTTATTTTACATATCCTCATAATCTTAAAATTCTTACAGTTGACCCCCAAAAAATGGAGTATTGCTGACATATCTGGGTTGAAACTGGCCAATCCTCAATCTCTTCAATCTCGACAAAGTTTAAAAGCATTTACGCGGCCTTGTAGGTGATGAATTATTTTTCCGCACTACACCCCCTTTCTCACAGATTCAACGTCTTGAGCCTATCGCTATTTCCATGACAAAAAAGTTCTCGTTTAGGATTTTGTTTCCGGTTCTTTCTAAAGTCTACTTCCGTACTATAATTCTAATGTCTCCGACTGAACTCTGGAATGTTATTTGTTGTTTATTTACTTTTTTCTTCAATAGGATTAAATAGGTTCACCTAACACCCGGTTCACACTCCTCCCCAGTTTTTTGAACAGAAGTAGAGGTTTGTCCCTTGTTCCCTGTTTATGATTGAGTTTCTGGTTCCTTCTCGTTCTTTTACTCTCATTCTCCCATTCGTAGCAATCCCTTGCATCTTAGTGGTACTATCTCCTTGTTTAGGGTGAAATGATTACAAAAATAAAAAAATATTCAGACGAGCTATATTCCCTTGTTTTACCAATTCAAACCTTTACACCTAATAGCCACCATGTCATAAACACAGGTACGAACCATTTTCGTATTCCACTGGTAAGAACGGAGCTCCATTCGGACAGCTTATTCCCAAGAGAATGATTCCACAGTTTTAACCTCTTCAAATCTAAGGTCAACCGTTATCTATCATACATATCATCATAAACAGCACTGTTCGGTGTTTTTAGCTTTGCACAGATGCGATACCATAACCAATAAAGATTTTCCGAGGTGTGCTTATTTCTAGTTGAAAACAGCATTATTCAGTAATCCTTTTTCTTTGTGTGGCTGATGAGATTTTTATTGGGTGAGAAATAGAGTTTTAAAAACTGTGACAACAAAATATTTCTTATCAAAACATGACACTTTTTTCTGTTTTTCTCGCCTCATATCCCAATATTCGATGGCCAGTGGACAAATATTACTTGTGATACGGACAGTCTAAATTTGGCGAACGTTTGGCACAGATATTTTTCTATATTTCAGTAGATATTGTGGTAGATGCAATAGAAAAGTTAGTGCTTTAGGTGAGTGCAAGATCTGTTACGCATACTGTCGATACGTAGGTTAATTAATGATAAGATTATCTTCTCATATTTGTAAATCAGTTTCTTTCAATATTCAGAATCATTTCTCTATTAAATCGATTTTTATGCAAGCTTGTAGTTGTAGACATTTTGTTTTAATCATTTCAACCCAAGACGCAAAGCAGCTTCTGAGAATGAAAGAATCAAGGAAAAAACATTATTGAACAAAGAAGACAATAAAGGAACAGGATTCAAGGAGACAGAAGATGAAGACTATTGACGTTACATTTCAATTTTCGAAGATCAAAATTGACAGGAAAACAAGAAACTGGAAGAGATTTCCAAAAGCGAGAAGTCCAAGAGAAGAAACTGCTGTCATAGAACTTACGGTTAATTCTAGCAATTTCAACTGTAATAGGATGATACCTAACTGCCAATCTAGTACTGCGCTTAAATTCATAAAGTCGAGATAGCAAAAAGGAAAGCACATCAGAACATTTACCGAGAAAATATTTTTTAAAAAAGGCACAAGAAAAGTATGTTATCGCAATGGGAAAATTGTCTGAAGCCGAGATGCCAGGTCAGGGTCGATAACATTACAGATTCTTCTTTGATATATCTCTAGATATACAGTAGAAGCACCAGATTAAATATGACAGCAATATCCAATACGTGGACGAATGCTAGACTTATAAAGATAGATTCTGGTGGAAAAAATATGGTTTAGAACAATACAATGTACCAACTTTCCTAGCAGCAGACGTTAGACCAAGAAGGCGCAGTGAGTTGCTCTCCTGGAGGGTAGCATCAGCTATTCTGATGGAAGTCAAATAAAGGTTGTCGAAGGCCATTAAAAGCGAGCCTCTTCGTTTTGGAGGTGTTCAAATAAACATGACATTCCTTGTCCCAGTTAATAACAAATTGAATGTCATTTTCGAAATTAGTTGCAAATTGGACTTTATCGAACCAAACAGACTTACAATTAAAACAGGAGTAAATAGGTATGTCATCAGTATAGACACGAGAAGTGATAACATTGGAAGAGTTGTTGATGAAAATTTAGAACAAAGTATGTTCAAGGATAAATCCCTGTGGGGACACCGGGTTTAATGTAAAAAGATCTACAAGAGCGGCCGTTTGAGATAACTTTTATATCGCAATTTGATAAGAAAGATTGAAGGAAATTAAAAAAAAATCGGTCAGAAATATCATAACCCTTGAACTTATGAAGAAAACCAGTATACCGAACCCTGTCAAACAGCTTCGAAATATCTAAAGCAAAAGCCCGGGCTTCGCTATTATTGTCTAAAATGCCTGACAGACTCTTTCAGTAATAACTGTTAATACATCGGCAGTTGAGCGAGAGAAGCAAAAGTCATATCGTTTGTTTGAAAGAAGGCCGCGCGAGGTGAGATACTTAAACAATTCGGAGCTGATTAGCCTCTAGTAGTTTGCCAAAAACAAAAAATGTTAGAAGACTAATAAGTCGATAGTTGGAAGGATCAAATGGTTCGTCGTCTTCCTCTCTGCAGCTGTTATCATGAAGGCAAAATCAGGCCACCTCAGTGATTGGACAAATAGAAAAAGAAAAAAAAACTTTTTTGTGAATCAGGGAAAACCTAGACGCCATTTTCTAAGTTTATATCCAACATCCGCTTTAAACAACAGATGCTTATCCTAATTGTAGATGATACGTTCGAAGAGGAAAGAGGCTTTCTTTCTTTGAGAAAAAAATGCTTTCACATACACTGAACGTTAAAAGATGTTTCAACATGTGTATCCGGAATAATAAAAAAGATAGAGGAATTGTGTGTGTGTGTGTGTGTGTGTTTCAAAGACACATAATGCGAAATGATAGACGCATATATACACGAGATTATATTTTACAAAGAAGAGGCAAAGTGAATGTCTGTGAATCTTTTAATTGCAAAAATAAAAAAAAATCATGTTCTTAACATTTATTATATATTTCTTTGAATGGACGTAAAGAACTCATTTCTTTCTCCCCCATTATATAATTTCATGTCTGCAAATGCCGAAAAGTATTCATCGATAAAATATCATGCAAGATTTTATGCGAGATTTAACTTTAAATATTCTATTGACATAAGTCACCATTTTCGAATGTCAACATAGTTTTATGGTTATGCTGAAATCAATCGCTACTACTAATGACTGTACAGTTTGGTAGAAAGTCATTTATTCAATCTTTTCATCACCTATATTCTCAAGCTGAAGAGTTTTCCTATATAAAAAAAAGTTGAGTTTTCTGACATTAAAACCGGGTACAAACCACCTTAAAATGGTTTTGACGGAATTAATTCTTACGTGGTGTCTCGTCATTTTTCATAAAATGGCGAAATAAAAAATACAGAAATAAATTTTCATGTCATCATGTGAACAATAAAAACAAAGCAAAAAAAATTTTAAATAATAAAAATCAGTAAAGTAAAAATCAGCATTGCGATTAATGAAATTCATAAGCTGACAGTTTCTTTTCTCGCACTTTTCGCTTGTGGAACTCCCTTCCGGTTCCATGTTTTCCAACCAGCTTTAATCTGCAAAAAATGAAATGCAATGTCAATCGCTATCTGTTGTCCTTCTGATTACTCCTTTTGTTCTCGCTCATTAGTAATGTTTCTGTTTTCTAATTCTCCCACGCCCATTAACCCACTGTGTCTTAGTGGCTTTACTGCCTTGTTTAGCGTGAACACAATTTAAAAAATAAACTAAAATTATGATCATGAATTGAAATAATTATCGTTGTAAATTTAATTATAATAATTAGAATCGTTAATTGTAATACAATTGTAGTTGCAATCAAATAGTTTTAAACTAATGTAGGATTAGCAACAATGGAGACAATTATAGATTTAATGCTAGCACGGTGATGGGGTAATCCACACATAGAAAACCAATATATATATGTGTGTGCGTGTGTAAAATTGTATTTAGTTAATCGTTGTCGTAAGTAAATTCCCACTTTGTCTTCGTCTCTGCGCCACCAACAACGAAGTTAAAAAAAGTTAACTTGTGACAGGTGAAATATTGTTTTATATATATATATATATATATATATATATATATATATATATATATATATATATATATATATATTGTGTCACTTTTGGAATGAATAAACGTTCATTAAACACTTAAATGGCGAATGTTATTTCTTTAATTTAAGATTCAGGAATTATTAAATACATCGTCATGATAGAAATCAATATAAAGTTTCCTGATATTTTATAGGTACTTCAGCGGTATGAATAAAATACTGGTAAAGTCAACTTTGTTACGGTAGGAATAGAAATAAAATTAACACTTAGCGCGCCCAGTGGAAAGGCCACCTCTTAATAGAAACAGTCATTTATTTTTGTTTTTCATGTGTGTGTTGGGGTGTGTGTGACTACATATTTTAATAGAAAGAAATCAGAATAATATTACCGTATATTTCGGCGTACAAGGCGATCTTTTAACTTTAGCCCCCTCCCACACAGACACAAAAATAGGGGGTCGTATTATACTCCAGGTATAAAACGTAAATCTTAAATTCTGTAGTTTATGGTAAGTTTTCAACATGGGAGAGATGTGTCTCAACAAGCCGTTTCAAGATCGTATTCGGGAACAGTGGAACGAATGGATGGCTAGCAGGGGGAAAGTTATTCAGACCCTGACATAATAGCCTACAAAAAACACGGCACTCACTCTCATGAGCTCTTGGAGATTGTGGTATTTAATTGACAATATCTTCCCACCGTTTTTTTTTTTGTTTTTTTTTTCACTAGAATTTGAGTGAAAAGAAACTATATGTTTACTGTATTTATTTAATAAATTCAATGCATTTTAAAATACGATCTGGTGTGGATTGTCTTGTATGGCGAATATATTCTGAAACCTACATTTTAAGTTTGAAATTTGGTGCTCGTCTTATACGCTCAATCGCCTTGTATGCCAGCATATACGATATATAGAGTCTGATAGTGCGGTCTTTCAATTTATAAGTCATAGTTTCCACAGAAAAAAAAACGCAGTTATTTTCTGTTTTCAAAATGTTATGAAAAGTTTTCTTTGTAAAATATCCATCTTCTTCAATATTGCCACTCTATTCTATTAATTCCGATATTTTATCAAAAAGTTTGCCATGGAAAAATTACAAAAATTCTATTTCGTAAAATAATAGCTGTCGTAAATATACTCCCACTTTGTCCCTAAGGATTATTTATGATTTTTGAATGTCAGAGTTTTTCTCTGTTCTCAAAAGAATAATTGATTTCGTGGGTCAAAAGTTAACTTTTGACAAGTTAACTTAATGTTTTCATAATGTACGATACAAAACGTACACCGAAAGTAATAACGAACAATTCAGATGAAAATGTTGACAATATGACTCAATGTCAGATTTTATTATTCAAATCAATGTTTTCCTAATATTATACTTATTAATATTATATTTATATGGTGTGAATTTTAGCTTATAATATCTATCCTTATTAAAAAAATATTCATAACTTGTTTTAGACGTGTCAAGTGCAACAAACATTTTATTTATAAATAAATCCCCCAAAATAAGACATAGGAACATGTTTCATTGACACTATATCGCATCTATTTGAATAATTTATTATATAATTATTTTAAATGTTAATAAGGGATCCTTGACATTTGTTGCAGTTTTGAATCAATCAACAACAAATAAATAGGCAAGAAATGTTTTTAAATATAAAATATTTTTATTTTCGTGTTTTTACAACTAAAATTTTCTAACGTGTATGAGTCTTAAAGTTTTAAACAGTCCTTATTTGTAGCTGTTAAGCTGAAAAGAAATGTAATTTCCCCGCGTGTATGTGTGAAAAATCAGGCAAGGGAGAAAGTAAAGAGGAAAGTATAAGTGTCACGTAGCTTGGTTATGAAAACGGATGAATGAGTAAGGGAATCTCTTTGAAGCTTTCGTCGTGCACTGTTGACTCTATTGACGATCCTTACTGACTTAACTGGTCTAGAAGCTTTGCTTAAATACTCTTCAAAGGGATTGCGAGGCATATTTTTTTTTATTGCCAGCGGGAACGCGACCCATTGGCTGAAAAATGTTAAATATTTATTTTCAAAGAATTAATTTATTAACCAAAAGAATGCGCGGATCCTTCGAGTCAGAAAGCATTTCTTTTTTTCATTTTTTTGTCATTTGATGATTGACTGATTTAGTGTTTCTTTCCTTTTTCGCTTCACAAATTATTTTATTATCATTTGTCTTTTATCCACTGATTTTGTCAGCTTTTCTGCCTCTTTCCCCTTAACATTATTTCTAGCAATTTTTATTGCTTCCCAGAGGTGATCTTTGCTTGAATATTGTTTCCCATTTTCACATACATCCCTTAAGTTTTCTAATGAATCTGGAGAGGCCGAGGATCATTCCATTAATTTACTTTGACAACCATTTTTGTAACAATCGGTAGATTTGCAGAACGTAAAGAAATATTGCATTGTATTAATATCTTCTGTTTCATTTGGTTGGTTGGTTGGTTGGTTTGGTTTGGTTTGGTTTGGTTTGGTTGATTTTGTTTAGTGGCTTATCAACACTTATATGTGTTATTTAATACCAAAATCTATTTTTAATACAATTTTATGGTTTCAATTAAATATATTTTGAACGCAATTGTATGCCTTCAACTACAGATAAAATGTATTGTTGGTCATTTTACTATAAATATGTATTGTTGGTCGGCTGATTTTTTAGCGGCATATCAACACCTCTATGGGTTATTTAATGCCGAAATGTAAATATTTTAAACACGTTGAGGATATTGGAGGCTTTGAGGAACGTGCAATGAACCAACTCTTCATTGCCTCTTAATTAGCCAGTTCCAACCTCTGTTAGGATCCCAGACTATGGACAAAGAGTGAACCACAAACAAAACAATAAATTTTCATAGTAAAAATACCAGCAATACATTTTTATATAAAAAATTACCATATTTGTAGTAAAGTTTCCAAATTGCTTCAAAGATCACATGAAAATTAAATTTCGGCATTAAATGACCCATAAGGAGTTTACATGCAGTTAAACAAACAAATCAACCAAATACAACATTAATGGAAGCAGTTACAATACTGAGGAGAATGCTGGGCAACTGAGGAAACTTGCTGTCACTTTACTCCTGGTGTGAACACTCAATGAAGAAGAAGTAGAAGGAGGAGGAGGAGGAAGAGGAGGAGGAAGAAGAACAAGAAGAACAAGAACAAAAATAAGAAGAGGATGAGGAGGAAGAGAAAGAAGAAGAAGAAGGTTAAATAACTAGTAAGTAGTGGTATTACAAACAGGTGCTTCGCCAGACAAAAACTGTATTTACTATATTTTTAATATCTTTTGAATTTTTTTTCTCATCTTTCTCTCGCATTTTTTGCCACGTCTTTTTACCGCTCAGCTACATCTGTTTGTTTGGTGCTGAAATATTTTCCTGAAACACGTCAGCATCCATTAGACAAGCAGACAGTTGGAATCATTAGCTCGAACTTTTGCTTCCCGTTTTCTTATCTTCGTTAAACGAAAAAAATTTTGCTACCTCCTTTTTTGCTCGTCTTTGTTTTTCATAGACTTTTTACTCTTGTTTTAATTTCCTACTTTATTCACTTGTAATTTTTCTCTCTTTTTTTCTTCCTTAGATTTTTCCTATGTTTGCATATTTCCGAGACGAGCTAGTCTTCAAAATGCTTACAAAATTTGCCTTTTTCTCTTTTAATTCGTTTTTTTTTCCTCTGTATTTGTCTTGTGTCTGTTAATACATTCTTTCTACTGTCATCCTCTAAAACGCTTTCTTTCTTTCTATTTGTCTCTTTTATGGTCGTTTTGTTTTTCTTTTACACATGCCATTGTTTATATTTTCTCTTTCTTTTCTTTTTTCTTTCACCCTACACCTCCCTCTTTTACATATTCACAAACTGTAGCACGGCGAAAATAAATCAAGACAGGATTTCATAAAGAAAGAAAGTGTGATGATTTATATTTCATTTTTGTTGTGGACTTCTTTCTAAAAAGTTTTCATAACAGCCAAACAGCTTAACGTCGACGACGATGATGATTAAACAACTTTTGAAAAGACTCTGTTATCAAATTTCAAACTATTGTTTGCTTTGGTTTGTTTAACGGCATATCAACTTCTTATGGCTCGTTTAATGCCGAAATTTAATTTTCTTGGGAACTTTGGTAATTTTTTCTGTTAAAATCTATTGCTGAAAATTTTTTGTCTTTTTCTATTAAAATCTATTGCTGGAAATTCTTTTACTATTAAAATCTATTCCATCAAAATCTATTGCTGATTTTTTTTTAAATTGTTTTACTATTAAAATCTATTGCTGGAAAATGTTTGCCATAAAAATATATTTTTATATTTTTATAGTATTTTGATGCCGGTTTGGGGGGTTCACTATTTGCCCATAGCTGGAGCCCTAACAGGTGCTACTACCCCGGGTCAGAGTAGAGCTGGAAACAATTAAGAAGTGGTTCCACGATGCTCAAAACTTTCCGATCAGAGGCCTTGCTGCCGAATGTACTTTATCGTTATACCCAGGACAATTAAAACCATTGTTAGTGATCCCAACACAAAGAAACTCTTGTGGAAGAATAACAGTTTGATATTAAGCATAATTTGAAAAACAAAATTGATTTTTACAAATAAATTTCACAATATTTTTATTATATACTTTTGTACCTGGATAGCAGTTCGGATTAAGAAATTGGAGAACCGAGTTCGAATTCCAGTCAAATCCGTTACATTCACTTACGTGATAATACCCTTGGAAAAAGTATAAATCCTCTTCTCCCCCAGCTATGGGTAAATAGCAGGACAGACTGGGTTCTATAACCTTGGATGGCAACTGGTCTACCGCAGAAAGAAATGGCAACCTACTACAGGAAAAAATCTGCCTCGTCAGTCATATATCGAAAGATACATGATCGCCTAAGTGTGTATCACGTATGGCACATAACGGACTGGCAGTTTGACAGCTTTTCAATATTTTTTTCAAATACTTTTTATCATTCTCCAATTGTTCATTTTATGGAGATTTTATGAGCATAGTTTAGATGTCGCACAAGGCCGAAAGTATGAGGCACCCAGTGAGGATTGTATTCACTATTCAGTCGTAATTGATTTAGCGGGAGATGCTTGTTAATCATTGCACTACGTCGAGTACCCAGATCTCTCATTTTATGCATGAAAAGGCGAATTTTAATATTTAATTCGAAACACCTGTGGTTACATTGGAAAAAAAATTTTCCCACCTCTACCTGGTAGTTTTACGTCCTGTACTCTACACGTTCGTGTTACGTGTATCCGGATCTTGGGTATAACAAAAGAAGAAACATGAAAGCACCCACGTCACAGTAATATCCTGTAAGTTTTCATTCATTTTTGCTATGTTACCGACATCTTTAACACGTGGATGAATAAAGTGTTGAAATAAACATATTCACACTTTTATGTCATAGTTCCAGGATAAAACTTTAACATTTGACATATAAAGGCAACTGACCGTTCTAGTATTAACAAGACATTAGCTGGTGCTTAAGTTTTACAATATGAAACAAATACAGGGTGTGGAATAATATTTAAGGAAACGCCATTTTCAACCCATCCACGTGTAAATGGAAGACATGCGCCAAATTGTAACAATTTTGTCTTTTTCTTTTAGATTTATAAACTACATTTGCATAAAAACTTCCAGTTTGACACAAGAAATGAAAAACCGTGTCGGGTTTTGTTGCAATGGACGCCA
The DNA here is from genome assembly GCA_903632075.3 of Acanthosepion pharaonis. NCBI lineage: Eukaryota > Metazoa > Mollusca > Cephalopoda > Sepiida > Sepiidae > Acanthosepion > Acanthosepion pharaonis. Next base: position 333,947 of record CAHIKZ030002225.1, on the reverse strand, counting down.
ATCAGTGACATTCGGAGTTAACCATCTTCTTGAAAATGACCAAATGGACAGGAGAAATGACATGTAGCTCTGTGTCACAGAGGTCCCCACGGTGATGGACTGGTGTAGACTTGTGAGAAACGAGGAACATGGCATGCTACCACAATTATATCTCTGCAGCGCCTCAGGGTTAATGTCAACGTCTACACCGAGATGCTAGACACGGTGGTCAAAGCCCTGATCTGTGGGTTAATTATACTAGATCCAGCAGGACAATGCCTCCCACGTGACCTCGAACCTCTCCAGATTGAACTCCCACCCCCCGGCTGCTATGTCTGGGGCATTGTAGTGATAGAAAAAATAAAGAAATGAAAATAAATAAACAAACAATAACAAGGACACCGAAATTTCACCATCTCTCTCTCTCTCTCTCTCTCTCTCTCTCTCTCTCTCTATATATATATATATATATATATATATATATATATATTCAGAATTGCGAGGCCATGAAGTTATATTTATATTATATAACCAATCAGAAAGCTTACCAACCAAGATACAATCATCAGAGTTGGGCACCCCTGGAGGCGGTGTAATGATTAGCAAGCTTGTCTCGCTAGCACAATTACGAATGAGTAGTCAGTTCGATCCTCACTGGGTTCAGCGTTGTGTCTCATCTAAGCTACGCTTGAAAAATCGCTACAATCATCATAGTCTAGCGAGCGAATCAAAAACAAAGGATATGCGGTCAGTTATCGTGGACCAATCAGAAGCCAAGCGCCAGTTTCGAAGCGGATCTCTCTAACAAACTAAATCAGAATCGATGAATTATTTTTCACAATTCTGCGGTAATGCGGTCATCGTAACACGCCCATTGTCGAAATACGATACTTATGCGAGACGCACACAGTCATGCAAGGCACTACATATACATACCAACTTCTACCATTTACACTAGAAACTAAGACGTCCACACAGTACTGCGTTGACACTAAACATGTATACTTCTTTTACCCTTTTAACCAGGTGTCTACTACCTCTGTATATGCATTCTGACTCTCTCTCTCTCTCTCTCTCTCTCTCTCTCTCTCTCTCTCGTGCACCAGTATATATACATTTGAACTCTTGAGCCTCCAACTCATCGATATATTAACTCTATGCATTTTCATACAAGGCCCAAATAGACCATATATGCCTGAGAATGGACGTCATCACCTCATAACCCCTACCACTCTCCATAAAATGGCAACAATGCGAAAGATTTCTTCATTAAACATTGCATTGTGATCATACTGACACAAACAGAATGAAATACGATTAATTAATTTGGTGCAATTAATTTAGAATTTTTATCTCCTTGCTTAGCCTGTCAATGTTTACTTTGAAGTATCAAATCTCCCATTTTCTTCCTCCTTAACTTCTTATTCATATAAGAAGTGTATAAGTGAGTAAGCGAGGAAGAGAAAAGTGAGAGAGAGAGAGAGAAAGTAAAGGAAAGAGAGAGGACGTGCGTGTGTGTGTTTGTAGCTTCTCTCCTGATTTCACTTCTTTGCGCGTGCGTCATGTGCAGACGAGTAACTATTTTGTTGGACTTATAACAAAACCAGCTTCCGATAAGCAGTCGACGGTCGACGTCTCCTGAAGTGGAAAAGAAACAAGATTAAAAAAAAAATATAGTTAAAAGAATAGGAACAAAAAATAAATATGGAAAAAGAATAGTCGCTAAGGAGTAGAAAGGGGAGCTGATGGGTTACGTGAGCAACTGGAGAGCGTACTAATTAACAACTTCGTTGGAGGTAAAGGGAGATAACATAGACATTTGGTGGACCTTTTGACTCTTACTCATTTTTGTTACCGCTCATCTAGCAGTGTTGCTTTTATATATAAACAACCACAAAACACGCCCGTACAATCAGACGCAGACGCGTAGATACATACATACATACATACATATATATCTTGACACCATTTGTCGTAAAAATCACTGAAAACCTCTTCGAGTTATTCAGCTATAAAGAGAACAGGTTAAAATCGTTTTGTGTCCGATCTACTGTCTCATCAAATAAGCAATGGGGAAAGAAAAAAGATCATTCAGGCCTTCAGTAATGATACCAACATTTATATTCTGGGGCTTACATTAAGGAGAGAGAACAAGTTAATATAAGTTAATATAATCAAGAAAATCATAATATCTAATAATAAATAAAATTATATAGATAACAATAATAATAATTTTAAAAAATAATAAATACAAATAATATTAAAAATTATATATATGGCAATGATAATAAACAATATCTATGATGTGAGCATTAGTATGACAAACACATCACCAGACCCACATACGCTTATACATACACACACACATATATACACACATGAATATGTATATACACGTGTATACACACATTTACACATATATATACACATACATACATATATATGTATATACATACATACTTATGTTTGTGTGACAAGCACACACAAATACACATACACATACATATATATACACACATACGAACATATGTACATATATGTCTGTACTCATATACAATAGGAACCAAAATCTCAAGTGCATTTCCCTCAAAGTCAATGTTTTAGAGTAATTTTAATTTATTTTTATATCGGCACTTGAAAAAAAAAACTTCATTCCTTTGGCCAGCACTTTTGTATTTAATTATGATCGTCTTCCTTTATGCATAGATTGCATCTATCCCGGAAGTTGTTGGGAGTTTATGAATGGCAGATGATATCCCATTTAATCTGTGGGATGAAGCCTCTATCTTTAAGTCTCCAAAAATGTTTAGAGAGAGCGAGCAGTTTGGTGCATAAAAGAAGCATCACTGAATGAATGTATGTGACTGTAGAACCTCTGTTTCTAACTCCCAGTGGAGATACCGATGTATACTTTTTTATCAATAATATTTTCTTTTGGAAAGATGTTAGCTTGGTATTCAACAGTATCCGAATTACAGATACAGCCAACTGGGCAGTCAGTTCTGGTTTTACAATTGCAATTATATATATATATATATATATATATATATATATATATATATATATATATATATATATGAGTTAGATTAGTGTTTGTGTAAGTGTATAAAAGAGAAATTCTTGAAAGTTGCCGAGCGACTTTCTCTTCATTATTATTCAATAATAATAATAATAATAACCGAATTAACCAATTACTACATAAAGTTTCATTAAATTTGTTGCTCTTTTGGTCTAATCTACCTTGAAAGTTAATGGCGGATTTGAAATTTTAGGTAAAGTCTTCTTTAAACAACTTCGATGCGATGCACTAATCTGTTAAAAAGTTTCAGCATTTTAGCTTAGTAGGAGTTAATTAAACCAAAGATGGCATGATACATACTACATATTAAATCCATAAGGTGACACCAAACCTTTAGCCTTTATACCGGATGCGATGGATAAATTGTCGTCTAAATTACACAAAAATGAATATAATACTGACATCTCATTTTAACAGATATATCTACCAAAATTACACAAAAATATCTTGAAATAATAGAGTAAATTTATTCAATAAAATCGCCATTGGCTTCAACCAAGGCCTCCAGACGACTTCGGAATCTCCTGCAACTCTTCTGAACGTTTAAGTTTGTGAATGCTTCCATAATCCTTGCCTTTAGTTCATCTTTTGTGTTACAAGGAGTTCTGTTAGTCTCTGGCTCAAATGCGGCCTACACATAATAATAAAGGGGGTTGTAGTCTGGAGAATTAGATGGCCAGTAATAAGGGGTGATGTGGGCACCTTGGCGTTGTGTAATGGTTAGCAAGCTTGTCTTGCTAAAACAGTTACAACTGGAGAGTGAGTTCGATCGTCACTGGGTGCCCCATACTTTCGGCCTTGTGTCACATCTAAGCTACACTCAGAAAATCCTGAGAAACGATATCATTAAAATAGGTTTATATCACTAGAAAGGAAATACGACTGAAGAAGACATAATTTGATGACAGCAAACGTTACACCAGTCACCGAGGAAGTTCGTTGAAACAATTTGCAGGATGTATCTTTTCTTATTTAGTTTCATGAAAATAGAGAAAAACAATGTGAATCTTAACCTCAAGTCCATTATGGAAACTCGCCTCTCTCTCTCTCTCTCACACACACTCTCTCTCTCTCTCTCTCTCTCTCTCTCTCTCTCTCTCTCTCTCAGACCAGTAAATATTTTCTTGATTGGCCAGTCTAAATTGTTTAATTCGATAATATTTCCACTTTGGTATCTAGACTTTATGAATTTAAGCCCAGTACTAGATTGGCGGCAAGGTCTCATCATTTAACAGATTGTAAGTTTTATGCTAACAGTTTCTACTCTTGCTTGTGAAACTCTCTTCCGACTTTGTGTTTCCCAGTCAACTTTGATCTTTAAAAATTTAAATGCAATGTCAATCATTTTCAGTTTCTGTTTTTTTTATTCTCTTTCCTTAATAATGACTTTTTACTCATATTCTCTCAAACGTGCGTCCCAATGGCGTTATTGCCTTCCTTGAGATGAAATCATTAAAAAAAAAACTATCTTGACTTTATTTATAATAGGAACAATTGCCGGGGTACACACTGATCAAAGTTACAATTAAGCACTTTGCAAGAGAAGCAAGATCTATCTTTTGCTTTTCTTGCAATGTATAAACAAGGAAAACCTTGTATTGAATAATTTTAATAACCTTATCTTAAATGTTTGCTGAACTAATAGCTATTTCATTATGGGTGGCATTACTCAAGATTCTATCCAAAGCTCTTTAACGCGTGAGAGCAGAGATCGTCGTTGCCAAGAAATTTACTTTTTCGATTTCCGTTTTTTTTTTCTTTTTAGCTGTAAAGTTTTTAAAGACTTAGTCGAACATTAGCCGTCTGAAGACCACCATTTTGGTTGATCTCAAAGAAATAGAATATAAATGACTACTCTTTGTAAAAACTAAAAAACTAAACGAATAATATGGTAGGGGGTGTTTGGATAGAGAATGCCTAGTATGATTAACCTGGCCTTGATATTTACGGCGGTTTAAACGTGGCACATCAAAGGAAACGATAACACAATAAAAACCAGGTGAGAAAAAGGAAAGAAATTACTGTGCTTAACGAATAAATACTCCTGCTGTGTGTAACTATGTGTATATTTGTGTGAGTATGTATAAAAAACGCTTGTGTATTTCTATCCATAAATGCGCTTGTCTTTCTGGGTGAAGCCACGCATTACTCCAAGTGTGTGATGGCCGCTCACACATATCATAGAATCATTAATAAACAAACACCTATACACGAATAAAGACATTTGAAAACGCATACCCTATCCCGAAAATAAGGATGATGAAAACACATTCCCCTTAGTGTTCAATCACACCCGCTCGTAAACAAAACAGTGGGCTAAGTGGCGCAGATATGTATATATCTATAAAATGTTTCAAGTCACATACGGGGTGATATTTATAGTTAGAGGAAACACGAAAAAAGGAAACAGAAGAGTGTTATGGATGTGACAGGAATCATGTTTTCAGATGTATTTCCCTCTTTTTTGGCAGGGATGAGGGTGCTAAGAATAATTTATGAACATGTAAGTTCAATCAAAGATCGTTCTATGTGCGGGCGTTTACAAACATACATCATATATATATATATATATATATATATATATATATATATATCAGTTGCGACACTAGGTCATCAATGTTTTGTCGGGCTCATTACAATCTTTAACAAAATATACTATTGGTATAACTTAGATGCTAAAATTATTCCTTTTCTTCAAATAAAATATATAGTTTTATAAATCTCTGTGCATAAAATTAAAAAAAAAATACATTTTGGTATTTTAATATTAATTGTAATAATTCTATAAAAATAAAAATTTATTTAAAAAAAATTCCAGACAATTAAGAAAAAAGAGACATGTTTGATATATTTGTCTGTTTATTGCCACTTTTTCATTTTTTATTGTTTTATAGCCTGGTTATCAAATCACCGATGGTAGAGTGTGTGCTTGTATGTCTATGCGTTAGTGTTTTTATGTATCTATCTGTTAATTTTTAGTTTAATTTATTGTAAGTTTATGATCAATAACTACTAACTTATATCACATTTCCTCAACACTCTACCGGTCACACTCCTCAATTTAATTTGCCCTTTTTCAATTGATACATTTCGCTAAAAAGCCTTATACTGTACGGAATAAATTATTTAAAATGGATATTTGAAAACAATAAGCTGAAATAAAATTGTGTTCTTTGAAAAGCAGGGCATACTAGTCATTAAAATTTTTAAAAGATTATTCATAAAATTAAAGCAAGAAATACATTGCCTATTAAGTATGTCTCCAGCTCTGATCAGGCTCAGACCCACTCAGCCCGACTAGCCACATTAATTTTATTTCATTCTTTTTTTTTACTTAGTTTCATTCTTTGTTTTTTTTTTCTTTTTTTTCTTTTCTTTTTCTTTCGTTATTATAAACAATATCAACGAAATGTATTTCGGTCAATATTTTGATAAGAAATGGCAATAAACATTTTGTTTTTTTCCTTGCCAGGAACAAATTCACAACCGCTTCCATCCCATTGATACACACAGAAGATGATATAACGTGAGGAAATGTAACCGAGATTCATATAATTTCGGAGTTCAAAATAATGGGTTTAATTTCCGATTCGTTTTACAGGATGATTTTTGTTAAATCTCATCAAACCATCGCTTTGACATCTTAAAGTAATTTGAAAGTGAAAGTGAAAAAGAAAGTGACATGAAGAAAATGTAGTTGGAAGGAAAGAGAAAAAGAGCAAAAGAAAGAAAGAAATTTTTATTTCATTTTATTTTTCTACTAATTTCGCGCCATTTTAGAAAAACGCAAAGCTGATGTCAGAAAAATTCTTTGCTGCAATCATTTGATGAAGAAAATAGTTCCTGATAGTCAAGCCCATAAATCATCATGACATTGTACGGCTAGCTTTGTAGTTTAGCGTTCGACAAACGGCACCAGCAAGGCGGTTTCAAGCTCTAGAATATGGCATCTGAGTAGTCTTATGCATGTTCCCCTGAAAACCGCCTCTCTGTCTCTCTCTCTCTCTCTCTCTCTGCATATATATATAATATTATATAGTACAAGATATATAATATCATTGACTCACATAACAATGAAATATTAAAATCATTTTATGACAGCGACATACCAGATAACAAGCCCTCTTGCAATTGTAGAACCAAAGCCAACTGCCCATTTGGAGGTATTTGTAATTCAGAAAAAGTTGTATACCAAGCTACCATCTTTCCAAAAAGAAAATATTAATGATAAAACCTGAGTAATAATTGCCACAAACGCAGATAATACAAACAAGTGTAATTGTATAAATTCTAACGAATGTCCATTACAAAACAGAAGTCAAACAGACTCTCTTGTTTACCTAAGCACTATTTCTACTATAGAAAATCCAACAGTTAAAAAATTTTATATCGGGAGTACCAAGAATTCCTTTTAAACTAGGTGGTACCACCATGTATTATCTTTCATCAATAACGCGTAAAAAAAAATAAGATGTCCCTTTCTAAATATTTTTGGAACTTAAAAGAAGTTAATAAAACCCCTATGGTAAAATGGAAAATATTTTAAAAAAATGTAAATCTTAAAATGAACGGTGCTTCTTATGTTTACATGAAAAATTACAAATAATGAAATTTGCTGACAAAAATATCTGTTAAATCAAAGGAGTGAATTAACTGTAAATTGCCGACTCAGTTTATCTTTTACCTTAAAATATAGTTAATTTTTTTTTTTTTGTTTTAAAATTACGTATTACCATTTCTTATAGCCATAATTTATTAGCATATAATGGTTCACACTCTAGGATAATTACCTTGTTTTAGTTATTCAGCTTAAATCCAGTTGGTATTATTAATATCTTATATAGATGTTCCACATTTTTAATTTTATCTAGTCCCATTTAAGAGGCTTCCTGAATATAAAAAAGTTTTTTTTTTTCTGTTAACCTTACGTCTGATTAACCCAGCTCTCCTTCAACGCCGTTTCAAAAAATTGAACATGTCATGTTTGTCTACAATCACGATACATTTGTCGCTGACATATTTGCCGCACTCATCAATGACGGCATGTCTATGTTCCGGTTTATCATGATATGAAAAAATAAATCACCCACCTTCACCCTCTGAGCTTACTTTTCTATTTAGCATAGATTTGACATTTAATCAAGACACAGCTCCAAGTCTATTTTTAATTTTGACCTTATGTCCCCCACTTTAAGTTTCGGAAAAAGAGATAACACACTTTGTTTTAAAATTTCTTTAAAATCATTTTAATCACCAGTTACCTACCATCGCCTGAAGAAGTACAATCAAAGTATTGAAACATGAAGGTTTTTTTGTAGCGATTTCAAAATGTTTTTATTATAATCTCTTATAATAAAAATATAATGATAATATATTGCTCTACTTTGTATTGAGCACTTTTTAAAGTAAATGCTACGAACGGTGGATTTTTACTCCACCTGTTCTTTCTCTCATTTTAATGGGTTTTAAAGACACAGCTAAAATCATAATTCATGTTTCCAAGGTTACAGATGAATCCAATTTACCAGACGAGGGTTGTCTCGGTGTCTATATTTTAATGTATCAGTTATTGTTACGTTTTGGTAATGGGTAGGGACGTATTTTTCAATGAAATCTAACATCCGTTAAAAACGTGTCGTCTGGATTAAATTTTTTTTTTTATTGTTAACGGCTAAAAACCCAGTAATTTTAAAAGTTACTCCAAAAATTCGCTTGAGGATGAAATGGAACTAATGTCTTTAATTTAATTACAAAATTAAATTCGGGGCATTTAGCTTCCATTTTGGAAACATGGTTAGAACTGTGTAGCGAAAAAAACCTTATTTTAAATCAATTCATTTATAATATTATATATATATATATATATATATATATATATGTTGAAACACACATGTCGCTCGTCCTTTCAAAATACTGGTAAAATAAAATGGTTTTGTATTTCATGCGCTACATGTATTACCTTTTCAACCCATAAAATGCTACATGTGCACAGAATAGGCCCCGTTATTACAATCGTGGCTGTGCCATTGGCGGCCGTTGAAGTAGTGAAGTTGAAGTAGGTGGTGGTGGTGGTGGCAAGAATTTATGTGCTTTCAAATATATCAATCCGTATGTGTTTTTTAGTATGCATCGCGTATCATACACAACATCGCCTTCTGTCTTTCTCTTTCTCTCTCACTTAACCTTTTCTGCTATCCTAATGTAACCAGACATTAAACCTTTGTTTGTAATTCAATTCTATTTATTGTTCTCTAATTACTTTCCTCTCAGGAAAACCGCAAAGAATGCTTAAGAGTCGAATTATTAAGGTCGACAATGTATAAAAGTTTCGAGGAGGGAAAAAACCGAATTTAATCGCATCTTCTATAAACAAAATAATATGATTAAACATTTAATAAATGGCCTTGCTTTTTAATACAATCGACTGCCTTTTACTTTACAGTGTAGTTATTTTGGAATAGCAAAAGGCGTGATATTTTTAAACGAAATCGAAAATTTAATGTTTATTACAGTTATTTGAAAGATAAACAAAGAGGAATTGTGTGCGACACATAGTCCTAAAAAAGTAGCAGGATTTGCAAATAATTGTTTCTTCCTCATTAAGTCATTTTGACATGTACCCTCGGAGCAACATTGGTCCATTTGTAAAATATCAAAACTTTAAATTTCTATTGAGACAAAAACAAATGGATGGATGGATGCCTTGCACCAATTACCAAAAAAAAAAAAAGTTAATGCTTAATTTCTTTCAAATTTGATATTTTTTCTAAATTTAATTTGTAGAACATTTTTAATACATGAAAGTTTTGCTCATAAACGAATTTTGTACGAATTGTATTTTTAGTATTGCATTTGTTGAAAGCAAATAGCCCGTTATACGTGGGCTTTTTTTTTAAATACCTGATATCAGGAGAAACGAATAGCACTTGTGTTGTATTATGTTTGGTACCTTTGTCTCGATGGTTTCTTTCTTAGTTTAACGGCATATCGACACTTATGGGTCATTTAGTGTCGAACGAAATTTAATTTTCTTGGGAGCATTAGTAATTTCTTTTACAAAAATGTATCGCTGTTTTTTTTTTTGGTTTTTTTCAAAAATGTATTGCTGGTAATATATTTCTTTTTTATAAATATGTATTGCGGGTAAATTTTTTTACTATGAAAATGTATTGCTGGTATGTTTTATATAATATAAAAAGGTATTTTTATACTTTCATAGTGTTTTGACCCTAGTTTGGGGGTTAACTGTTTGCCAATAACTGGGACCCTAGCAGGTGCTACCACCAGGAGTCAGGTTGGACCTGGGAACCTCCAATCTTCCGACCAGATGCCTTGCTCCCGGATGTAGTTTATCGTCATACCCAGGACGATCTCGTTATTTTTTAAGACAAAACAATCGGTATGCGTTGAGAACTGTTGAAAACCAATAAAGTGTCAAACATGTCAGAGTTCAACGAAAATATTCCCAAAATGAGAGAATGTAATTTCTGAACTGTGTCTTGTTGCGACTGAAACTTTCATTTAATGTCTTGTGACAAAAACATCGACATTTCTAGATTACGTTCAAAACTGATATTTCACCGTTTAGCAATAAATGAATCTGAATGTAGTCACAAATTGAACGAAACTCACCTACATACCCACACTAAGAGTCAGTTTACTGTGGGGTACCGTACATACAGGCCAAATATATGGGCCAAACACAAAAATACACTTTGATCCCAGATCTAAGGCTGGAAAATAGAAATCATTTTTGCAGACCTTTTTACGTTACCCAATACTTTAAAATCTTAAAGAGCTTTTGTTACATATTGAATAATTTTTTTATTTATGTACTGATGCAAATCTGACTTTTAATCTGTTTAATATGGAGTGCCGTACATACAGGCCAAATATATGGGCCAAACACAAAAATTGCTCTCACCCCCGCCCCCACCAACGGCAACTGCCACCAATTTCTCTTTAGTACAATGAGGAAGGTGTTGCCGCAAGGTTGGAAGCCCCGGGATTAGATTTCCCTCATAATTTCAAGGGCTCACAAGCATTACACTTTGATCCCAGATCTAAGGCTGGAAAATAGAAGTCACTTTTACAGACCTTTTTACGTTATCCAATACTTTCAAATCTTCAAATAAAGAGATTGTGTCAAATATTGCATAAAACTTTTATTTATGTATTGGTGCAAATCTGACTTAAATAAAACGTATAAAAAATGACTTTAAATAAAAATAATTAAATTAAATTAAAAAGATTCAAACATTAATTAAATACAAAAAATAAGAGTTATAAAAAAACAATGACTTTGAATTAAAAATACTTGATTTAAATTTTTTAAATATCCAAATTTGCACTAAATAACAAAAATTGAAAATCTTTTGAAGTGGATTTTATTGTACATTGCATATATTTTAAAAGATTTGGTAATGATGCAGAAAAGTTTCTTTCAGGTGGTTGCATTATATATATATATATATATGGCGAAGAAAAACCAAAATTATCTCAACATGGGGATAGTCTTATTTCAAGCTGGTCTGTACGCAGCAATCTTAAGCCTCTAAGTGTCTGTCTCGGAGCATTGTTTAGGGGCTGATGATAGCTACGTAGACCAGCTTGAAATAGACTATCCCCATGTTGGGCTAATATTCGTAAAAACAATACACTAGAATTCGTCTGTATCTCTGCTGAAGTGCCGATGGCTTGGGGTAGAAACTCCGACCAATACCAAATCGGTCGGGTTTCGATCCTGGCATGAAGCATTCGGTTGTCTAGTCGCACTGATGAGCTGTGATACAGCGAAACAGGCCTGTATGCAAATGACATTGTGTGTGTGCTTATATATATATATATATATAGGAAGAGCTGCAGTAGATGTTCTTTTAACTTCTCGTCAGTCATCATTTTTATTTCTGTTAAAATCTTTTTTGTTGATGACAGTCTGCTTTCTCACCAGCAGAGAACAGTTCCTTTGATGCTACCAAGAAAATCCGCAGACTGTTGGGAAAATGCACTTTGGTAAATCAAGATGAAATCTGAGAAATCCTTGTTTTTTTTTGTTTTTTTTTCTTTTTTTTTTTTTTTGGCCAAGAATTAATAAAAGCTGTGTGAAAAAGTGCGGAAAATTTAATTTAATCGTTGTTACATAACACACACATACACACACACATATATATATATATATATATATATATATATATATATATATATATATATATATATATATATATATATATATATATATATATAATGTGTGTGTAGAAATGGGGAAATAGAAATGTGTGAATTTTGCCCTCTATTCGAACTTTTTTTTTCTTTTTTGCTAATCTGTAGCAAAATGTAAAAGATAGAATGGATGCGGAATCTGATAAGTATTCTGATATTTTAAAATTGTTGAATATACTTTTGATATATGAATTTGTCTTAAATAAACACAAGTCACGTATTGTAATGTGAAATTTGAGACTAGAAAGAAAGAAATTGAATGAGTATAAGAAAGCTTTTACATGATAAACAAAGCTGCTATTAAAAAGAAAAGTATTTAAATTTTAAAGCCGTTATATGAAAATGAATACAGTCCAAGAATTTCAAATAGCATACAGAAAATTCTAGATCAATTCATTAGAAGGTTCATCCAGATAGCATTGACCTAACCCGGGTCGTTCAGTGCATTACCCTTTTTTTCTGTTTCTGACAACGTCATCATGATGACGAAATTTTAAAAATTCATAAAACAGAAAATGAACAACAACATTCAAATGTTTTGAGATACAAGGAAGTTGCTAGGCATCTAAATATTTCTGTTAATGCCACCATGGCTCGATTGTAACGAAATGGATGAAGTTTGGGACCCAGAAAAACATTTCTTGCTACTCCACATTATCTGTCCGGCCAATTAAGGACAGATAAGATAAATTTTGATCTCCTCTCAGGCTACTGCCGCGATACAAGTTTCTCATAAATAATACATTTATTAAAATAAAACGAGTTTTCAATTATTTGATTGAATTTAGGAATTAAGACAGAAAATATTATAAATATATATTTGAATCCTCGCCTTCTGCTCCTTTATTCCCGTAGACTCCATGAGGAGTATGGGACCACAGCACTCAAGTCCCGTAGACTCCATGAGGAGTATGAGACCACAGCACTAAAGTCCGGTACACTTCATGAGGAGTAAGGGACCACAGCACTCAAAACCCGTAGACTTCATGAGGAGTATGGGACCACAGAACTCAAGTCTCGTAGACTTCATGAGGAGTATGAGACCACAGAACTCAAGTCCCGTGGACTTCATGAAGTGTATGGGACCACAGAACTCAAGTCCCGTAGACTTCATGAGGAGTATGGGACCACAGCACTGAAGTCCCGTAGAATTCATGAGGAGTATGGGACCACAGCACTCAAGTCCCGTAGACTCCACTGAGTAACTCTCAAGTCCCGTCGACTCTCTGAGGAGTATGTTGCCACAGCACTCAGGTCCCGTAGTCTCTACTGAGGAGTATGTGATCACAGCACTGAAGTCCCGTAGACTCTCCGACGAGTATCGAGACACAGGGCTCAAGTCTTATAGACTCAATGAGTATGATGACGTTGGTTATAGTTTACATGAAAATATTAAGATACACAGACGGTCAAATTTTAAATTAAAATTTTGACAATTTTTTTCTGATTTTCTGTGTTGAGGAATTATCATTAATTATATTCGGCATATCGTCTAGTTCTTCTTCTTATTTAGTACTGTACAATTATTCAGCGCCCGTTTCCATTGAGTGCCTGACACAGGGATTGAACTCTAACCACTATGTCATCAACTTCACAAAACAGTTCTTTTCGGCTTTTTGTCTCTTTTAACCATAACCGAATTCTTTATTATGATAAACGATAAATGCATGTTTCACAAAAGATCCTTCTTATGTTTAGCTAATCTTTTATTTACATTCCGAGATACCTCGCCATTTCAACTCTGCCCGTTTTACTGCGTTAATAATAATAATAATAATAATGATAATAATAATAATAATGATAATAATAATAATAATAAACAAAACTAAAAATCCTAGAAGACCTATATAGAAAAAAAATATATTATATTATATATATATATATATATATATATATATATATATATATATATATATATATATATATATATATATATATATATATATAAGTGACATGCAGAGGTTTGGTGATGTCCAGTGCGAATTCCTTGACTCAGGTAGGTGTTCTATAGGGCCTAATACTGAGAAATGTGAGAAAGGAAGACATTTTAAATATGTAAAAACAGATGAAACATGAAATAAACACTTTATTCAAATTAAATATAAGCTAAATTTTTATTTCTCTCTTTGATTGGATGCCCTCCCGATATAGATGATTTACACCCACTAAACCCACCACTTCTGAACGCTTCGGATTATATATATATATATATATATATATATATATATATATATATATATATATATAAATTATTTTCAGGTGGAGTGTATCTGTACATTCATGAACATTCATGAACTTTCCCAATTTTAAAACCCTTGATAAGCAAATGACAATTTCGCTTTTATATATAAATACGTGCAACAAAATAAATCCTACACTGCTTTGATAAAGTCTCTTAGAGAACGAAACGCGTCGGTTAAAATAGTTTTTCCCCTGGTTTCCTTACATATATATATGTATGTGTGTGTGTGTGTGTGTTTGTGTGTTTGTGTGTGATAACGATATATATATTTTATATATCAATAACAGTATTGGGGAAATTAACAAAGTGGAAAAAGTTTACTTGTGACGCGTTTCGCCTTCAGGACTTCATCGGGCTAAATTTGTCAGGTTGGTAGGACTACACATGCGCACGACAGAGGAGTGCTGGGAATTTTAGAATATTTTTTTTTTTTATCAGCCGAGTCGTTTTCTATGTTACAATTGTGGTCAATCAAGTTATGGTGGGAAAGCGACGCATTAGATGCTTTATTTTGTAAAATGTCCCTTTTGAGTTTATATAATGTTTTCTTTACATTCCTTGAGGTTTCTCCTGTGTATTTTTGTGACAATTATTACAGACGATAGAGACCCCCCCCCAGGTCTTAGCTTATTGCTATGCTTAATATTGAGTAAGTCTTTTATTGATTTTAATGTTGAGTTTAGATAGATTCTTTTCGATTTTAGATGTGATAGAATTAGTAGGCAAGATAATATATATATATATATATATATATATTATTCCGCATACTAATTCTATCGCATATTAATATCATTATATTATAATTTTATTATTATAATATTCATATTATTATTATATAATTATATTATATATAATTATATTATATATATCTGTATATATATATACATATATATATAATTATATATATATTTATATATATATAATTATATATAATATAATTATGTATATATATATATATATATATATATATATATAATAGAATTATATATAATATAATTATATAAAATAATTTAATAAATTAAAATATTATTATTATATATTTATATATATATATATGTATGCATGTCTATATATATGTATGTATGCATGTCTATATATATATATATATATATATATATATATATATATATATATATATATATATATATATATAATTTCAACGTTAATTTAGGCTGGAAACCGGACTAATAATGTCACTTATATAGCCTCTACACAAGCATTATTTTAAAAAATTCGTAACAATAAAAATCGAAAGACGTTAGTGATTAAAAGAAGGATTGAAGGATATTGTGAATACCCAGCGTATACGCACACACATTCGTTTATACAGATTTTATACATGGACAGGTATGTACACATATTTGATTTTGTTGTTTTTTTTTTTTTTTTCCTCCTGGTTGTTTTGGTATGATTACCTTCAGTCTAGAACGGAAACCACAAGCGTAGATGTAAAGGTGCTTTCCCTTCGGTCATAGAAGCAAAAATAATACGAAATAAGGTCAGACGAGAGAAGGCATAACACACACTACCAGTTCGAGTCGGTCGACTCCGATATTAATACGCAACGATTTCCAAACGGTGGGTGGTCCAATATGACCTCAAACGAACCGAAGATAATGGAACAGCAAAATCTCAATTGGGTTACTGTGTTTAAAAAAAAATTGTTTTCACTGTTTTCGCTTTGTATATTGTTGTTATACGCCAGCCCCCACCCTTTTTTTATTTTATTTATTTATTTATTTTTTTTTTTTTAGCTGGTACGCCACTTCCGGTAACTCCGAAGTCCAGTCAAACACTTATATCCGTGGATAATAGTCGAGAACAGAAAGAATGAATCACTCTATATATTTATATACATTTGCAAGAGTATTCACTGACGCACACACATAATGACATGGAGAATTGCATACATATTACCATTGCGTATCTATCCACATCTATTTATCTTTACTGTATTATAAACTGGGCAGACATTTTGTAAAACATGACACACACATAAGCGCCCAAACACACCAGTGTTAAATTAAATCCTGTGTATTAATTAAAATAGTGAAGAAACACAAGCCAAGCATCAAATAAAATTATTAATCAAGATTTCATAGTGTGTATAATACTCACACAAACACACACACATATGTGTGTGTGCGTGTATATGTATGTGTGTGTGTTAAAATATAGTGTGCTACATTTATGCGTAAAAGTGCTCCATATCAGGAATAGAGTGTGTGTTAATATAAAAGTGGACACTTGGGTCAACAACGAGGGGCGATAGTCTGCATTACGCTTGAACACAAATCTTTATGGCCTGAAACAGACTGTCGCCGGTTTGTGTTGACCTCTCTCACTGTCTCTCTCTCTTGAAGTCTCTCTCTCTCTCTCTCTCTCTCTCGTACACACACACACACACACATATACACACGCTTTCAATTTCATTTACGTGTTAAGTATTTTACAAATATGCGCATCGTATATATATATATAAGGTTACAAAGAGAATAGACTAATGTCTGTCTTGCAGTTGATCACTCAGAAACGCTTTCTCTCATGTCTGTCCATCTCTTTCTCTCTCGCTCCCACGCACACTGCATATACATATACAGACATATGCGTATGCAGCAACGCACACTGAATAAAAAATGTATCAGAGTCTGAAAATGGGGAGCGTTGTAAAGTGCACTTGTCCCAGACATTGACCTCAAAGTGAACAGTCAGTGTCCAAGGTATCCCCACTTTCTCTTTTTCACCCACAAGTAAGAAGGCGGGAAAGGACAGGGAAGAAATGAATAACGTGTGCGTTGTGTAGAAATGTGCAAGATACAGTCAATAGTCTTTAATAGTGTCCCCTACCAATCTTCTTCCCCCACTTCGCTATCTTACCCACCCACGACCCTAGATCCACGAGAAGATAAGGATACCAAAGAAAAAGGCTGCCGTGAGTTGCTTTACGTTTTTCGGTTACTGTTCAGAAAAAAAAAATCCCGCCAGAATATACGGTTCAAAAGAAGTTACCACACTTGACTGATTTAAAGCTATTTTCACATACCCGGATGAGTCTGGAGACGGCAACTTCTGTTTAGATTTTGCTTATATGTAAAACAATGATGCATGAATGAGTGCGTGTTTTACTAAAACTTCAACAGATTTCTATCTTATTTTTGGCTGTTTTTCCAACAAAAGCAACATAGAAATAGAAATTCTTTTCATGCCCCCAACTACCCACGCACAGTCGTGTGATCAAAGATCCCGAGAAATGTAGGTATGTACATTTTGACCGGTTAATTTATTGTCTCCCAAATACTACTGAAAGGATCATTACAAAATAACAATTATATATATATATATATTAAGAAATATACATAACTTACATTAATTGCACAACTCTGAGTTTCATACCGAAGCAATTTTCAAGTGCTGGAATTATTATGTTTATTTTTGTTTATATTTTGGGTCGACGCCGTTTTTCTTTTTAAATCGTTCACACGAGATATATTATTATTGGGGGTAGGAATATTATTGGAATTAAAATATTTAAATGAATTTTAGTTTAATTTTGAATCTGAATTTAAGATCAGATTTAAGATTGAAAATAAGGTTGTAAATAAAAAATAAAACTTCTAAATTAGAGAGACGCTGGTTTTGAAAGCGTAAGTAAACAAAAAAGTGGCGTTGGGAACTCGGGGGTGGGGGTTCAACAGTATTTTTATCAAAATTAAGAGAGTTATTAATAATAACTAATGATATCAAGAACAAATTATGCCATGTTAATTAATATATATATATATATATATATATATATATATATATATATATATATATATATATATATATATATATAGGCACGGTGGAGTAATGGATAGCGGCCGAGTTCGAATTCCAGTCAATTACATGCTAATACCCTTGGGAAAGGTGTGAATCCTCTTCTCTCTCCAGTTATGGGTAAAATAGCAGGAAGGACAGACTGGGTTCTATAGCCTTGGATGGCAACTGGTCTAGGAGAAGGATAACTCTGAATTCAAGTTGCTTTTGCACCAGGTCTCTGTATTCGGCCCTTCAAAAAGTATGGATGGTCCTGCACGAAACCTTCACCGCTATAATCAAATCTTATGTGCTGTTGTTGGGCTGTCGGTTTCCTAGGAACTAATCTGCTTGACTTTCATACGGTCAAGGTTAAGGTTCACTCAAGGTAAAGGGTTACGTTAATGAGTTGTTTATATGGATAGGAGGGGAAGATAACGGTTAACAGGTTAATATTGTAGTGACCAGGGAAACATCGTATTGGGAGTCTGTTCCACAGGGCAGTGGTTCGCGGGAGGAAGCTGTTGAGTGGAACTTACTTCTCACCTATTGAATAGGGAATGAATTTGGATGTGGTTTGCTCCTATATAAGTGGCATGGCGGGTCCTAGCTGTGAAAGTTAGATCTAGCGGAACTAGGGAATGTAGTTCGTCCGAGAACTTTCTATGCTAGTAGCGATAGAGCAGATAGGGGCTTCCCACGTCCCGCCTGTGAGAGAGATGGTTTTTTTTTTGGGGGGGGGAATAATTCTTCACACAAAAGAACACGGAGACGCTTTCGAACTCTATCAAGACTGGAAATCTCCCGCCCAAATAGGGCATCAGTACACCAAGTCCAACCTCATCTGACTCTTATAAAGGTAAAGGATAGTATGAGGAGTCAGGTACCTACTGGAGTGGTACAGGGAGTCGATCATTTTACCTGCATCTTGAGCGATAGATCGTATATAAGTGTTCCACTTAAGGTCAGGTGTGAGTTTGAGGCCCAATATTGCCTCAAGGCACGGTGCCTCCTCGAGCGAATATCCATTCATCGGGCATATATATATATATATATATATGTCCGAAGAACGGTTATATATATATATATATATATATATATATATATATATATATATATATATATATACAAACACATAAAGATGCTCATGATATGTGTGTGTGCTCGTATATGGTAGTGTAAGAAACAAACATGCTTGCACTTACACGATATAACAACGTTTCAAATTATTTTGAATTCGTCTCGCTGCACTAATTGCCCTCGCCATCTTCGTCTAAATGATGATAACCGTCTTATATTACGCAAATGGTTCTCCCCACCACCCTCAAAAAAAAAAAGACAAACAAACAAACACTAAAGACATTTTTGCTGGTGCGTCAATTACGTGTTCATTGATGTGTGTATGGAGTTGGGTTGAGCGTGATCGGCTCTAATTCTCTCGGATTAAATACGGCGCTTCCCACAGGCCGCAAGTTTCAAAAGTAAAAATTTTACAAAAACGACAAAAATATCGTGTATAGAAGTAATTTTATCTTCTCTTTCTCCCTCTCTCTCTCTCTCTCTCTCTCTCTCTCTCTCTCTCTCTCTGTATATCTGCGTGAGGACACGTGAACGTATATGGTGATGTGTGCGTGTCTGCATGGGTGTATTTAACATCAGTATGCATCGAAAATAAACTCTCAACTCACAGCCTTTTCCTTAAGAAAATATTTTTCACTATTTGAACTGCCTTAAATACTAAAAAATACAAGTTGAAAGTTGGTTGCTTTGTGGTATAGACAACATAAAACATTGAAATGAACGGAGAGGGGGTCAGGTTTTCGATAATTCGTACAGTCGGGTCATCGGGTTTATTAGTGAAATTCCTATTCAATTGCTATCCGGAACACACACACACACACACACACACACAAGCTCGAGTTATGTGGATGTAATTGTCTGTGTCGATCGGAAAATAGGAATGGCTAGGTTAATTATTTACACTATTTACAATGTTCGAACTGTTCTCATCTTTGATGCCATATTCAACATTTCGGCCGTTGTACAATCACCTGAAGAAAGCCAGAGGTACAAAGGCCGAAACGTCGTGAATATGGCAACAAAGATGAGGACAACAGTGTAAACATTGTAAATAGTTTAAATAATTACAATACTTCATCTCAGAAAGATAGATAGATAGATAGATAGATAGATAGATAGATAGATAGATATTGGCTAAGTTGGTTAATTTCAGTTATTTAATAGCATATTTGTTATGGGACACTCATTAACGATCTAACACACTACTCAGTATTAATGGTCAAATAGTCATGCTTCACTAACCACTATCCTCCTGCCAAGATGCCTCAAACGGCAGGGAAATAAACTAAGGAAATAATGAATAAAATCCTACGTGGCAATAGTAGATTAAGATGTTGGTTCATAGTAATTGTGAGTTCAATACCTAGATCGGGCAGTGTGTACTTGGACTCCATAGAAACAGAGGTGTGCAATAACTGAGCAATAGTAAAAATAAGAACTAGATGAGATGAGATGTCCCGGAAAGGGATATATTTGTCCGAAGTAGCAAAGTGGGTTTTGAACTACTGTAACCGAATAGGACAAACTAGCAGCTAACCGTAATTGACTGGTCCTCGTCGTAGTGGTAGGCAATAGGCGTAGGCCAATAGGCGTCGTCTCTGTACCTCCACATCAGTGTGTATTTATGGATGACACCAGCCAATCATATTACTATGAGGGGGAACCCAGGTATATGCATATTCCTTACTTCACCTCCCCTTGAGCTGAATTTTATCGTGAAATTTAGCTTCAATATTTTCTCTTTTTAGGGTTTGGACTTAATCGATTTTTTTCCTAAGTCTTTTTCGCCTCAATCCTCCTTGCAGTGGTGGCATTTGACACACTGGTACCTCTGGCCTTGAGGTCAGGGATACCTCCATTGGCGAATGTTGATTTACTGGAATGGGAATTTCAAATGCCCCATACAGGACTTCCATTGGAATCTCTTCGGTATTTTCCGTGACCTCTGTAGTCTGTCTGGGTCTCAATTGATTCCAATGTCTTTTGCATGGAAATTTTTCCCCTTTTATGTCATATATGACCTGTCCAATTCTTTTGGTTATCATTCCTTCTTCCCAATACATTTTTCCAGCCCTAAAGTTCTTGAAAAAAACTTAGTCACCTGGCTTATACGCTTTAGTCATCTGGTTTTCTTTTTTATCAGTTTTCTTCGCCGGACTAAGCAACAGCCTGTCGAACACAGAACGTATTTTTCTCGCAAACATTAACTCTGCTGGCGATAACCCTGACGTCGTATTCGGGTTTGGCGTGATTCTATATACTGCCAAACATTTCTGAATACTTCTTTCATTCGTGTCCACGCCTTGGTTTTTCTTCAAAGCTCGTTTAAAGGGGCCCACGAATTTTTCCGCCTGTCCATTCGATCTTGGATGATATACTGGCGTTGTCTTGTGATCAATGGACAATGATGTACAGAATTCCTTGAATTCTCTTCCGGTAAACTGCGTTCCGTTGTCGCTGACTAAAGTTTTAGGGAGTCCAAAGCGACTAAAAATGCCATTAAGTGCATTTATTGTATTTGTCGCAGTCGGATGCCTGCACTTAATTTCTGGCCGCTTAGTGAAACTGTCCACAATGATCAGGTAATAAGATCCATTTACGGGCCCTGCATAGTCAATATGCAATCAAGTCCATGGGATATCAGTCTATGGCCATGGTTGAATCTTTACCGGTGGATCCCTTGCTGCCAGTTGACATCCTCTGCACTGTTTCACCAAATTTTCTGTCTTGGTCCATTCTCGGCCAATAAGTATAGCCTCTCATTAGAGATTTCATCCTCGAAATCCCTGGATGGCCAGTGTGAAATTCTTTCAGAATTTTCTTTCGCAGAGTACACGGCATTACCATTCTATCTGCGTATAGTAATACCTGTTCGCAGATTGAAAAAGGTGACACACTAATTCCTTTTTTAGTTGTCTCGATCAACCAGACTTGCTTTTTCATTTTTTTAATGAAATATATCGTTCACCGCTGCTTTTTTCACATCTTCTAGCATAACCGGTAATTCTCTAATAGTGTTGCATAACAGACCCGACAATTCACTTTCGTCTCTTAGCGCCGCTATTGCTGTTTCTTCCAGTGGTTCCGTATATCTAGGCATCAATCTTGATAACCCATCGGCGTGACCTAGCTTCTTTGAAGGCACATATTCCATTTTGAAATTATAATTCAATAGAATTACCCACCAACGCTGTAGTCGATTTGCCGTGTGAGTTGGTATACCCTTTTTTGAACCAAATATTGTTAACAGCGGTTTTTGGTCTGTTTGCAGAATAAATACTCTTCCGTATAGAAACCTGTGAAATTTTTTACAGCGTAGATTATTGCTAAACTCTCTTTTTCTATTTGACTTTAACTTCATTCCTCGGGCAGTAACGTTCTCGAGGCATGTGCTATTGGCTTCGTAGATCCGTCCTCGAATTTATGAAGCACCTAGTCCCTCATTACTGGCATCTACTGCTACAATGATTTTCTTCTTCGAGTCGAAATGCGCTAGCGGTAGGTCTGCTAATAGACAGCTTTTTGTTCTTTCGACCATATCCACTTTGCGCCCTTTTTCACCAAATTATTTAAAGGAGCTCTCATCTCATACATTTTTGGGATATAAATGCTATAGTAACTTACTAATCCCAAGAAGGCCAAGAGTTTAGCCACATTATCAGGTGCTGGTAAATTTTTTATAGCATCAACCCTTTCTGCATCTGGTTTTCTTCCTTTACTGTCAATGATCTGCCCTAAATATTTTATCTTCTTTAACAAGAACTCGCATTTTTCAGCATTCAGCTTGAACCCGTATTCCTCAATTCTCTGAAATACTACTCTAATATGTGTTTTGTGTTGGGCCTCGTTTTCACTTTTAATCAAAATATCATCGAAGTATGCGATTGCATACTCCATACCAGCCAACATTGTGTCCATTATTTGCTGGAATGTGCTTGGAACTACCTTCAATCCAAAAAGAGGACGATTTAGTTTTAAAAAAAAACCCTTTATGCGTGTTTTTTGTCAGGTACTTCGAACATTCTTCACTGATTTTAACCTGAAGGTAAGCCTCCGACAAGTCAAATTTGAAAACACTCTACCTCCGTTTAATTTAGTGAATATATGCTCGGTAGAGGGTACGCATGGTTTTTCACACAATCATTTAAGCCTGTCGAAAAGTCAGCACACACTCTGATTTTTCGATTTTTCTTTTTTATATATACGATTGGAGACGCCCAATCCGAGTAATCGACTTTTAAAATTACGCCAATTTTCTCCAACCTTCCTAATTCTTCATTTATTGAATCTAGTGCCGAAAACAGTACTTTTCTCTTTGGTTTAAAGATTGGTTTAACATTTTCTTTCAATTCGAAGTTGACTTCTGTTTTTGTGCTCAGACCTAGTCCTTCTGAAAAGACGCGAGGGAATTCGCCTTTCAAATCCGTAATAAATCTTTCTGTTTGCTTCGTCTTATAGTTCTCTATGACGTTAACTTTGTTACAGAAAGAATTCACCGGCAAATCCCACAAATTAAACAATACGATCCAATCTGTGCCAAAGAACTTTACTGAACCAGGGAGCACATACACTTTCGATTTGTGAATTTTTCCCATGTATGCAATGTTACATTTTAATTCACCTCTAAACTTAAGTCTTTTTCCTGACACTCCCCTGGCAATTTTGTCTGTGTTAGTCAACGGTGGATAACCGATTTTTTCCATGTTTGCTCGTTTATTACCGAGATATCACTTCCTGTATCGAGTAATAATTTTACGGTCTGCCCATTTATTTTTAAATTGAAGTATTTTCTTCTTTGACCCTCCTCAATTTCGTTTTTAGACAAAATTACCTTCACCTTTGTTTGAGATTTTGCTTTTACTTTTCTCTGTTTTGCCTGACAATGGGAACTTCTGCGGCCTACACCACCCACAATTAAAACATATTTTATCCCTAAAGAAAAAATCCTTCTTTATATGCTGTCCTCCACACGAACTGCATATAATTTTTCTTCCTTTATTTTGTATCCACTTCTGTTGTCTTACAGTTTGTACTCGCTAAATGCTCTTCTCTTCAATCCGCGTATTATCTTTTTTTATGTTTATAAGTCGCTGACATTCTTCCGTTATTTTTTGTAGCGTAATCTTCGGATCCTGTTCCATGATAGTGAGGATTCTTGATCTAATTTCTTTGTCCTTCGGTGTCGTTAGACCCTGCACAAAAATTAGACACTTAAACATGTCGCTTGACAATTCCTTTAATTTAAACGCGTCACACTGTGCGTTAACCATACCTGCATACGTGACAAAATCATCATCCTCTTGTTTTACGATATTTAGACACTTGTATCGTGTATGAAACAGACTATCTCTTTCATCGAAAATTTTCGACAAAATTTCTACTGTTTCACTGAATGTCATTTCTTCTGGCTTCTTTGGGAGGATTAAATTCGCGTATTCGGTTCCCAACTTCTGCAACAATAGAGTGATTTTTTCCTCGTCGGACCATTGTTCGCATCTTTTCGTAAATATTGTTTCAAACCTACGAAAATAAGCCGGAAACGTTGAACCACTGTCAGGGTCGTATTTAAATTCAGAGAGTTAATTTGAAATTTCCTCAGCAGAAAAAAAATCTAGAACCTGGTTCTTTTGTTGTCCTAGATAATACGTCTTCCCAAAGTGCTTTATTGTCTTTTGCCTGTTGTTTGAATAACTTTTCAAACCTTTCTTATTGCTGAATAAATTGTTGTTGTTGTTAGAATTGTTGCTGTAAAGTGACTTGTAGCACCTTAGTTAATTCCGCAATTTGTTCCATTCTGCCAACGTATCCATAAGAAAAGATTTTGCTCCAATTTATGTAGACAATAAAATTTTCTCTGTCCAAACAAAAGGGGGGGGATTTTTTACTTTCTGTCAGCGTTGCACAAGTTTTTCCTTTTCTAAAGTTCCTCGTTAATAAGCGTTAAAACAAAAAAGAGGGGAAAATGACTTACTTTCGGTAGTAAGTGTTGTCAACTGTATTTTTTTTTTTCTTTTGTTTCAACTTGTGAGGTCGTTTCGAAACTCGTCGCCAACTGTCCCGGAAAGGGATATATTTGGTCGAAGTAACAAAGTGGTTTTGGACTACTGTAACCAAGTAGGTCAAACTAGCATGTAGTTGTAATGGACTGGTCCTCGTCGTAGTGGTAGGCAATAGGCGTAGACAATAGGAGAAAACAATAGGCGTAGCCAATAGGCGTCGTCTCTGTACCTCCACATCAGTCTGTATTTATGGATGACACCAGCCAATTATATTACTGTGAGGGGGAACCCAGGTGTATGCATATTCATTACATCACGAGATATACTTAGAAATGGAGAGTGAAACGAAAACTGTCGACCCTCGTAGATTAAATAAAGAGTTCAGTTCGGAACTGGTGACATAGTAATTGTGAATTCCATCCCTTGGCCGAGGTGTGTGTACAAGAACTCGATGGAAACAGGGGAGAGCAATAACTGAGCAGTAGTAAAAATAAGAACTAGACGAGATATCCCTAGACATGGCCAGTGAAACGAGAACAGTCCCTCCCCACCCCGTAGATTAAATAAAGAGTTCAGTTTAGAATTCACTCTAGGTTATCCGGATCGATATAGATCTGAGGAATAAAAATAAAAACATATTTTCATGAATGAATTGTTTTTATATTTTTTTCAATATCAAGACACGGAACGGAACAAATAACGGATAAAACTAATAACAAATCTGTTAAAGAATAAAAAGGTGAGTGATGAAATTGATGAGTAGATTTTGTGGATCTTTTGTTTCGTCGATATTTGCTCCGGATCACTTTTATTCAAATGCTACGTCTTAGAATTTTGGAGGAATCAGATCAGATGAGTTCCATTGACATACTGATTACAAAAGATATCTGAATCTCTGAGAGCAATTGCTAACTGATCATCTCACTTGATGTGTTGCTGAAAAGAATATTCGAAAACTCAGCCTTTTGTCTGGCATCCGTTATTGTCTCGTTCCATTTATATCTTGCTCATTGAGGGAATCATTCTTTTCACTGGTGATTTTAATGGATCAATTCTCTTTAAGTATGTCTTCATAGGATATTGGAGGAATCAGATTTTTGGCTGCCATTCGTATTGAACTAATTCTATTAATAGTTTGATTACGGCGAGATTTGAGGAATTTAGTTTTGGCTATCGTTCATAAATGAACCAATCTTTGTCTACGTGTTACTAACAACGATATTCGAGAAACCAATCTTTTTTGTCGGGCTTTCGTTACAGGTTACTTCTTTTCATGCATTGCTTATTAGGATAATTAAGGAATTAGCTTTTTTGCCAGAACCAGTTTATTCGTGAGTTGCTAATTAGAACATTGGAGAAATCTTTTGACTGACATTATTTATGGACCAATTCTGTTAGTATGTTACAAAAATATTAGAGATTTACTGGACGTTTCATCGAGACGATTATTTAATTATCTGCATCGAAATGACATTTTCATTCAGCGCATTATTATTATTGTTATTATCATTTGTGTGTGTTATGTTTCCCGCTTTGTCTCCTGTAGAGACGGCACCAAACTATGGTCCTTAGGCCCAACAGGAGAATTGCTATTTAATTGATAGAACTTTTCTTAGTATATCGAATGTTCCTAGTAGGGCGATCTTCTGGGCAACTTGTCCGTTGATGTTACCTGGGACACTTAGTAAAATTGTTCATTCCTTTTCTCTCGAGGGCCAGAGCTCCGATTATGTGTGGGGTGCGGTTTAGAAAGACACAAACTGCACTGCCTGTAACACCAAATCCAAGCTAATCGAGAAGGCGTTTGAGTTTCTCCCCAGGGACACTGTAAAGGCCACATTGAGGCCTAGGTAGATGCAGGGGGGGTGCTCTTTGAGTGAATTGACTTTTGATTATTATAAACTCGATGCCAATAAACTGATTTTTGGCTTGTTAGCCTTTCAAAAAACTGTCAAATTTAGCCTGAAACCACGAACACACACACACACACACACACACATATATATATATATATAAATCGAGACGGAGGTCAACATCAAGAGGTATCCGACTGTTCCATGTTTCAACGTAATCTTCAGGCGTTCAAGCATAAAACAGATTGTCTCCGTTTGGTGTTGACCTCAGTGTCCACTTTTATATTTACATACGCTTTATCTCTGATATTGAGCACTTTAGCCCATAAATAAATAAAAATATATTTTATCATATATAATAATGGACTCTCCCGTCGGTTTCGACGTATGAGGATCTGACAGCTTCAGTTATGACATTTTGTGCGATAATCTTAAGTGGCACTTAAGACCCACTACTGATTTACAATGAAGGCCGCATATGGAGCAAGAATAAGGATTGTGGGATGAAATCACTGTTAGATTAGCTGACCTTTTAGATCTTGCTCTCGCTTCTTGAAGACGATTCAGACAAGGTGTATGAAAACTGCTGAGTTCACTAAAACACGTTATCATATATATATATATATATATATATATATATATATATATATATATATATATATATATTAACTTACGTGCTAATACCTTTGGGAAAGGTGTGAATCCTCTTCTCTCTACAGCTATAGGTAAATAGCAGGACAGAGTGGGTTCTATAGCCTTGGATGGGAACTGGTCTAGGAGAAGGATAACTCTGAATTCAAAACCTGCAGAGGGTCGTTTGGGAACCTTGTGGCACGTAGTGCACCAGGTCTCTGTATTCGGCACTTCAGTGGATGGTCCTGCACGAAAGCTTCACCACTGTAATCAAATATCATGTACTGTTGTCGGGTTGTCGGTTTCCTAGGAACTGATCTGCTTGACCCTCATACGTCGACTATATATATATATATATATATATATATATATATATATATATATATATTATGAAATGGATAAAGTCCGACAATTATTTTAAGACATTTTTATGTTTATACATTCTTTTTATAGTTACAAATATTTAAGTAAATGCTCTGTTTTATAATAAATAGTATTAATAACATTTACCGGCCTGAATGTCCGAGAAATTTTCATAGAAAATATTCGTTCTCCGACAGATTCATGGAAGATTGAAGTTTAAAAGCAGTAAAATCGACCTTGCTAAAACGATTCTCGAATCGAACGATTCTCCGTGGCTCGATCGGTTAAGGCACGTCAGGCTAAATGACGGTTCCGAATAGGATACAGGTTCGATTCCTGTCGGAGAACGAATATTTTCTATGAAAAAGAATGTATAAATATAAAAATGTCTTAATATATATAATGGCTGTCCACTCATATCCAAGGATGCTCGTCTAGCCAATCCCTGTTGCAGACGCCTGCTCAGGTACATTTGTGTTTGTTCAAAACCCACAGAACCCACCAGTGGTTTATATTGCAACTATGCTGAGCGGATCTTAGTTATAGTTTCTGGGAGAGAGCATGTTATCTAGCGTAATCAACAGTCTGATCAAGGCCAGCACGCTCAAATCCTCGGCCACGATGACTTGTGACTTTGTGCATACTATCGACGGCTCCCTTGCATTCCATCTATCCAATTTTACTCACAAAGCTTGGAACGTAATATGGACCCGTGGCCGTGTAGTTAGAATGTTCGCTTTCTGGCCATGAGACCCAAGTTCGAATCTCAACATGGTCGATTTGTTATCGGTATAGAGGAAGCGATACCAGCGTGCGGCACCTTTGGAAAATACCTGAAAACCATATATATATATATATATATATATATATATATATATATATATATATATATATATATATAGAAAACACTGTATGTATATAACTGTCAGTTTCATACTTCAGTTCTGAAGTGTGCAACTGACTGTTTCCATGATGTGTTAATTCCTATATACACACTGTTTATATCTAAGCATCTTTCTATCTATATAAAGTTCTCTTCTCTTATGAATATAGTAATTTTTAATTAGACAGATACACATATATGTGTATGTGTTTAATTTTAAAAACTTCTTACTGATTTGAATCTAGTACAATGATTGATATAACACTTTTCTTGCACCTATAGACAAATTTGTTTTAAAAGAACAGGCTAAATATACGTGGGTTTTATTTTTATGTGTCTGTATATGCATATACATACATCCACTCAGAAATTAGCACATATATGTGTGCATATGTGTGTAATTTTATCAAATATATATATATTTGTGTGTGTGTGTGTGTGTGTGTGTGTGTGTGTGTGTGTGTGTATAGACACACATGAGGCGAGAAGATGGAAGTGTATATATCAACAATAAAACCGACAAATAACCTCGGCTTTTGATTTGTTAAATCTTGTAATTATATTTTTTTTTCGCATAGACATCAAGACTATTTTTAATGAGCCAATCTGAACTCTCGTCAAATCTATGGACGTTAGTTTTTCGAGTAATTTCCTTGTCTCTATTTCATTTCCTGTTTTTTTGATATAATGTATTGGGGCGGGTAGACCAATTCTATTGCAATCGAAAAGTCCCCTTATTCATAAAAATAAGACAGAGAAAAAAGAGAGAGGGGAAGGGGGTGAGAATTATCAGGGAGGAGACGGAATGAGGAAAAAAACAAACTTACTTTAAAGTCGGTCTTTTGAAAGAATTACGTCTGATGCGAAACGTAGGCGCGAAAATTTAACAATTTGACAAAATCTTTTATCACTCACATTAAAAAGAAGCTTAAAAAATGGAATAGATTAACTCTTTTTTGACGAGATCCTGATTAAAAGGTTAAACCATATCTCCTCTATCACTTCCTCTACCTCTCTATCTTTCTCTCTCTCTCTCACTTACATTCTCCCTCCTCTTTCTCTCATTCTCTCTTTGTTCCAGTTGTTTCACTTCTCTTTATTTGCCTTTGTTAGGTTAACTTTTCTTCCTCTTCCTCAATTAATATGTCCCGCGCCTGGCCGGTTATATGACTGAACGGCCAGTGAGTGATGCACCAGTCACGTTACAGAGAACATTTTTGAGATTGATGCTGTGAAAAGAAGATGCTTCTCTGACAAGTGGGAAAACCACAGCTTTTTACAAAATTATGTGCTGGAATTGTGAATAAAGACAGATTTTTATGAGATATTCGCTAGCCCTCCTTTTTCAGGGTTTGAGAGAAGGCATGCAACATTGCCTGTTTTCTTTGTATAAAATAAAACTTTTCATTTTATGTTCTGCCGACTTCATCCTAACCGTCTGTTAATTTTGTTTATAATGTTTAGGTAAATTGTTGCGTCTACGGCAGGTACTATTGAGGTCACCCATACTTAGCAATCCCCAACAAAAAATGGTGACTTCCTGCCTGCTTTGTTATTCTAACTTGCATATTTATTTTTCGTCCACTAAGACGCCATATGGAAAGATACATTCTTTCTTCTCTGCTAGTTTATCGTTGCCTTTCCTATTTTATTTATAGACAAGCTATAACAGAGTTAACATCTCTAGCGGACTTATAGATATCTGCTCTTTTTGACAGCATATTATTTCATTACATTATCTTACTTAGTATGTTTCAGGATGCTAGTATTTTGCGGTAAATGTTAGTCACCATTACGCTGTAGGAATCAACACACCAATGGATAGTAAATATTTATTGGCTCCTGGAAAATTGATCCCGCAAACAGTATTGGTGAACTCAATGTGAGTCCAGGTAAAAATGAGTAACACAAAACAATAAATATTAAACAAACGACAATGTATGTACTAACAAAAGGAATTACATGCGACGAAACGGAAAAACATGAAACTAGCTATAATAAGAATGTTAGTGTGTGTGTGTGTGTGTGTGTGTGTGTGTGTGTGTGTGTGTGTGTGTGTGTGTGTGTGTGTGTGTGTGCATAACAAGTCTGTGTGAGGGAGTACAAAGTTAAGAGAGAAAACCATGAAAATGAACGAGTCCCAGTGGGAGACACTTTATCTACGTGCGACTACATCTGAAAGCCAAAGCTAAAAAGCTGTAAAAGAGAGTAAGAAGACAAATGCACGCCTTTTTATAGGCTTAAGGAGTGCTCCCCAACTAGCGACGGTTTTTAGCAAAGTCAAGTGGGATAAACCACAAATAAAACATGAGGGCAACTTTCGTCATATCAACATTAATTTCTTTTTGAAGCTTTTTGTGTGCCATTTTTCTGTATGACAATTTTTGTATACATATATTTTTGCAGCTCTCCATACTAACTGAACTCAAACCAAACGAAACTTCAAATATATTTTAATGCTTTTTATTTATTAGTATTAATCTGTGTTTCACATTTATCTTTCATTTCTTCTGCTTTTACTCTCTCAACTTATCAATCAATAGTCTGTTTCTATCTTTGTTTAGATGGACCTTTTTTTTTTCTTATTTACACTCGGCCTATTATCCTTATCTTTGTTATTGATGTCATAACGTTTTCGCCGTTGTAGTCTCCGGCCATCATCAGGGGCTTGTCAATCCTCCAGAGAATTTTTAACTCTGAACCCTTTATTCAATCTAGATTGTTCTCGTTCTAAGGATATAATCGCCTTTAGCCCTAATTTAGTACTGCTTACTTATTACTCGTCCCGTTTCCACTAAGACCAAGTAGACACTGTCTGAGCCAGCAAATACTATGCCACCAAATTCACTAACCAACACTTATCCCCCGTTCTAGTGGAGAACTTGGGGCCTTGAACCTAACCTGCCGACTGCTTAGTGTTGCTGCTCCTTGTCACGCTTGACTGCACACTCACCGAGGATTTTCTTTGTACTGCAGCTGCTTCTCCTGTTATTTCTCTTTCTTTCTTTCTTTCTTAACGGCTCTCATGCCGTTTTTATACCCATACTAGGCCTACTAAGGAGGTCCTCATATACTTTTTTCTTAGTTTTCTTTTAAAATTTTGCGACTATCCTTACAAAGATCATTATTTATAATTCTGTCTATATTTCTGAGATGAGGTATTATATAGACTATTTACATTATTCGGACTATTGTCCTCATCTTTGTCACCATTTTTATTACAACGTTTCGGCCGTTGTACGCTCCGGCCTTCTTCAAGTGGTTGGAATGTGGAACTGAAGAAGGCCGGAGCTTACAATGGCCGAGACGTTGTTATTTATATTTGTTTCTCAATATTTAAATCTTTCCTTCTTTTTTTCTTATCCGTTTTCTCTTTTACTCTCTTTTTCTTTTCAAATGATCAATTAAGTATATATGAAAGCCTCTTTTCAAATGAGATAATTTAATGGACTACTGATCATTGAAGCTTAGCACACTGACTTCCTTTCATATGAAACCTTCTTTAGTCAATTTGCAAACAGTGAATGAGTGTGAGAAACTCAAAGACAAATATTTTACAGCCAATTACGAAAGATGGTTAAGTTTTCAGCTATGATGTGTTTAGAACTTTAGTCATTAAAAGATTCTCAAATGTATGCGGGTTGTCAATACAGAAATCATGCTATTCTACTTGTCGCTCCCTTAGTTAGCTTGTATGTTGCGCCCTGCCAATATGTCATAAATAATGAACTATCCTGTTTAAAGAAAAATGACATATAAGGGATGCTACTTGGTTTTAAAGAAAAAAGAAAGAAAAGAAAAAAAAAAACAACATAAAAGTCGTGAAATTTTCACGGGCACGACTAGTATATGTGTATCCATTCTGCATGAAAGACTTCTTCGAATATTCCCAGACATTTATAGCAAAACTGCAGCTTGTTCTTAGAATATAAAAAAAAACGCAAATGATTAAAAAAATGCTCGACTCAAAAATGTATTTAAGCGACTCTCGAGGGTAAAGCAGTTTTTAGTTATAAATAATGTTCAATATGTCTGAAGGATTTCGGATATAACAAAATAATGTTTTTTGCTTCGTTTTTTCGATGTAAAATGGTTATAAAAGAAAGATTTGATAAATTCGATACCTGAAGGATTAAAACTTGTCCAATTTGCTAATAATGGCTTTTAAAAATGTTTTGTGTCTCACAAAATTTTGAATATATTTTATCTTGGTTTTATTTATTGGTAAGTCTTTGTGATTTTCGAATCGGTTATCAAACGACAGGACGATATCTGAGAAGATATTTCAAAATAAAATTATTAAGTGAACCTACAAGTGTTTCGCTGGTGTTAACGACGATTTTAGAACTGAATTCAGATAAATTTAAAACACTCTCTACATTAAATTAAAAAAAAAAATCTGTGAAAAATATTTGAAATTTCGAAAAGGTTTTTATAATATTTCTTGAAATGACATGCACTTAGTTGTTCTGAAATAAATACACATGCACAAATATACCTATATACATAACGTTGACCCTTCTTATCCGCGAATAAAAGAATATATATATATATATATATATGAATGTGCGGATTAGCAGCTCATAAATTACGGTAGCGTTAGTTACTTTCTCTTTGGTACAAATACCCCCTTTCTATAAATCCTGCTATGTGTTAAATAGCAAGGTATACCGGGCTATCTAGCATTGGTTGGCAGCCATTTCAGGAAAAGACAACTCTGAATACAAACGTACGGAAAGCTGTTTCGAGATTTCTCTGGAATCAGTTCTGAAAAATGTGGATGGTTCTATAGAAGCCTTCAACTCGAGAATCGAATCATTTGCGTGTGTAATTTAGCAGTTCAGTTTTTAAGTTGAACTGATCGGATGTCATATATTGCTAATCGGGATATATATATATATATATATATATATATATATATATGGTTGGATTGATGTGAGTTTGTGACCCTGGGTTTCACGCTTTTGCGATCGTCAGACAAACTGGTAGGTTATGTAGGGTTGCATGTATTGGTGTTTTTATGGAAGTGGGAGGGAAATCGTCGTCATGATGTCACTCATGCTAACGCAAATATACATGCATGCCCGTACACCCATTGAGGTACGCAGACACACGCGCTCGCCCACCGGGGCTCACACAAACATAAACATATGTGGACAGTATGGGACTTGACATATATATGTATATGTGTGCTGTTGTCTGCATACATACGCATTTGATTGTTAAATTTCAATGATGGGATGTGTATCCATTTCTCTCTTGAATGTAGCTATGTCAACAATCAGACCATTTCTCTATTTTTTCGCTGAAAAATATTTTCCTCGCACGCACGAGATATACGTGTAGTGGGGTCTGTGTAAAACTATGATAGGTAAAAATTGCTATTATTTTTAATTTATAATAACACCATTACACGCAAACTACATAAATGCAAAATTTTATAAAATTAATCAGTTTGTCTGACGATCGTAAAGCGTTAAACGCAGGGTCACAAACTCACATCAATCCAACCAAATATGTTAGCTCTATCTCTGATATTGAGCGCTTTCTAATAAGTACCGCCGCGCATATAATATATAAATAATAATATATATAATATATATTTATATACACACACTTCTCATATATATATATATATATATATATATAAACACAAAGAAATATCTTTTTTAAATTTGACATGGCCACACGTGAGCAAACGCACCCATGAACACAAACAATACGGAAAAAAAAAACTTATACCAATGTAAGTTGTAGAAAAAAGAAGAAATCGAAAAATATAAGCAACAAAATCCTGATATACCCTGAAGAGTGGACGGACAGGTCTCTCTACAAACCTCTGGAGCTCACAACAGTCAGTGACAAACTTTTACTCATATTAATTAATTTTTTCTCTCTCTCTCATATATATATATATATATATATATGTATAAATTCATTGAGTCTGATATAAACCTCAACAGGAAAATAGAGGAAGCACTGGACGGCCGTTTCGTCCTATAATTGGGACTCATCAGCAGTGCGCATCCACCACCAGGTATCGAAACCAAGCAGACAACATACCAACTGTACCAACCGGGCCTCGACACCGAAGAGATTCATATCAGACTCAACATAGCGCCGCTCACTCACATATTCCGTGGCGGAACTCTCCTGAGTTCGCTATATAACCATAAGACTGTGCCCCCGGGAGCCACGACTACTCTCACCAAGCCGCGCCAACTGGAGCATTAGAAGCCGGATCAAGCAACGATAAACACATATAATAAGTAGGAGGATTTGATAAACATATAAAGTCTGATATGAATCTCAACCCAACTGTCAGGGTTTCGATACCTGGTGGTGGATGCGCACTGCTGATGAGTCCCAATTATAGGACGAAACGGCCGTCCAGTGCTTCCTCTAATTTCCTGTTGAGGTTTATATCAGACTCAATGAATTTATTTATATGTTTATCAAATCCTCCTACTTATTATATGTGTTTATCGTTGCTTGATCCGGCTTCTAATGCTCCAGTTGGCGCGGCTTGGTGAGAGTAGTCGTGGCTCCCGGGGGCACAGTCTTATGGTTATATAGCGAACTCAGAAGAGAGCCACGGAATATGTGAGTGAGCGGCGCTATGTTGAGTCTGATATGAATCTCTTCGGTGTCGAGGCCCGGTTGGTACAGTTGGTATGTTGTCTGCTTGACAATCCAACTGTCAGGGTTTCGATACCTGGTGGTTGATGCGCACTGCTGATGAGTCCCAATTATAGGACGAAACGGCCGTCCAGTGCTTCCTCTATTTTCCTGTTGAGGTTTATATCAGACTCAATGAATTTATTTATATGTTTATCAAATCCTCCTACTTATTATATATATATAAGTATATGATTGGTGTATACGGAATGAATTCCAATAACCAACAATTACTATTCTTAAAAGAGTGCTCAATACAAAGTAGAGCAGATATAATTATTTATTTTAAAAAAATTATAACATAAACATGTTATAAAATCACTACAAAAATAGCCATTTTGTTTCAACACCCCCGGTGTCTTATCAAGTGATGATGTTGAATGCAAAATAAATGGTTTTAAAAGTTTCAAATTAATTAACAATCCTTCGCAAAGGGAAAACGTTGTTACAAAAGCTAGATTGACCAATCAAAATACAAGTATAGGAAAATTCAAAAAGCTTGACAACAAAGTCATTTTATAATAGCTATTCAGATCTTTAAAATATGGGTAATATTAAAAAAGAATTTATTCTAACCAATAATTACTAAATTATATGATAAAATTTAATATTAAAATTAAAACTGCCAATTTCAAAATCCAAATTTAATCGCTATTAAGTTTGCAACCATAAAATTACTGAGGAGAAAAGAAGAAATACATATGTTATTCAATTTATTTCTTCATTGAAATTACGTTAGTCGTTAATGTTATATCTGGTCATCTGACAATATATATGTATACATTGAAATCCCAAGTGTGTGAATGGGGTCCTAATAGGAGAGTCCAGCATATATATATATATATATATATATATATATATATATATATATATATATATATATATATGCTCTCTATTATTGTGAACGATAAATGTGTGTGTCTACATTGGATGGTGCCTTTTGTTTTACATTTATGCATGCTAGCAGGAGCTATTGTGGAAAAAATCAGGTAAAGAAAAGACATATTTCATTTGTTCTTTCTTACGTGTGATACTAGCCAAGCCTTGCTGCGGGTGACAACGCCACACTGACAGATGAAATATGTTAAAGCAGAATTTTAATGGCGCCTCTGTCTTTCAATTTGTCTTCATAGCGTAAGAGTGAACGTCCAACTGAACGCTTGGGGTTTGGTAGTTGTCCATACAGGACCTTTTTTGGAAGCCTATGCTCATCCATTCTCACAATATGACCAGCCCATCTAAGTTGTATCTTTGCTAGAATGGTTTCAATGCCTGTGATGTTGTTACATTTCTTCGGTATTGCACTATTCTTGACAACTTTATATCACATATGGCACGAACACAGCGCATGTGAAAGGCGTCAAGTTGATTTATGTGTTTGCAGTACAGGGTCCAAGTTTCAGCACCATAGAGAAGGGTTAAGAGAACGACTGATCTGTATATGTCGATCTTTACTCTAAGAGAACCCGTCTTTGATGTTCTATAACGTATGATTAAGTTTACCGAATACTGTGCTGGCTTTGGTTATTCTTGATTGGATTTCTCTGTCCATTTTTTCCATCAGAAGAGACTGATGACCCAAGATATGTGAAAGCCTCAACAGTTTTTAATGTTGTACCATCAATAAATACTGAAGGATTTATGAGAGATGGGTTGCCTGGTACTGGCTGGTACATTAGTTCAGTCTTCTTTATTCTGATAGTGAGTCAAAATGTTTTCGCTGTTTCAGAGAATTTATCAAGAATAGTCTGAATGATAATAGAGCAGCATTATCTGCAAAGAGAAGATCGCGTACCAGCTGCAGACCAAAGTTTTGACTGTATGTGTGTGTATATATATATATATATATATATATATATATATATAAGGTTGATTTAAGCAGCAAGAATGCTTTCAAACCGGTTTGTTTGAATAATATTGGCATGTTTTCACTATCCAATTCTTCAACTTTTTCAAACTTCCGAATTAGCTGGGGTTTTTTTTTTGGGGGGGGGGGGGTGTCTTATTTTTGTTTCCCAGTTTACTTTCAAATATTGCTACATTCGTTTTTATGGAGTTCGTTTTTACCAGATTATGGAACTGTTTTTTGCTAATTCCGGCCTTCCATCGTTTGCTTCAACCAATTTCAAGTAACTCATGTTGAGATCTTTTATAACGGTCAAACTGAATTTTTACTTATATTTTTAATGAAAATTTCTCGGACATTCAGGCCGGTAAATGTTGTTAATACTGTTTATTATAAACAGAGCATTTACTTAAATATTTGTATCTATAAAAAGAACATATAAACATAAAAAATGTCTTAAATAATTGTCAGACTTTGTCCATTATATATATATATATATATATATATATATATATATATATATATATATATATATATATATACACTTCAATATATGATCCGCTCTGCAGAAAATGTTGGTTTATTTAATGTTACAACGGCTTTGGCCAAATGTTGAGTTTTTGTTTGCATTGAGTCCTTGTATATTATTTAGGAGTTATCTTTTAAAATTCATCTTCAGTCAGTTATGTGCCATGTGTGATACACGCTTAGGCGATCATGTATCTTTCGATACATGACTGACGAGGCAGATTTTCCCCGCAGTAGGTTGACATTTCTTTCTGCGGTAGACCAGTTGCCATCCAAGGCTATAGAACCCGGTCTGTCCTTCTATTTACCTATAGCTTGAGTGAGGGGAGAAAAAGAGAATTAATACCTTTCCCAAGGGTATTAGCACATAAGTGAAGGTAATAGATTCGACTGGAATTCGAACTCGGTTCTCCGATTCCTCAATGCGCTATCCATTACTCCATCTTATGTTAATATTATTTTGGTTATTTGTGATATGTTGATCTATATGTACGTGAATTGCACTAAAGTTTCACAATTGACAAAACAACCTACGAGAGAGTGTGGTGCATGTGTAGCCAATGTAAGCATTTAATGTTGTTTATATGTTTTTTGCTGGTACGCGATCTCTTTGCAATCTCTCAAAAGACATAAGAACTCATAAACAACATTGTTTTTGCATAGGGTGGATTTTTGAGGTGATGAATGATTTCTCTTTCAAACTTATAAGCAATTGACAAGCTATTGCATCTAAGCATAAAACAGACTGTCGCCATCTCATGTTGATAGCTATCTCCAATCTGCTTTTATTTATATATGTTCTGTCACTGATAATAACAACTTTTCACCCATAGAATTTACATTTTATCATATGTGTGTGTGAGAGAGAGAGAGAGAGAGAGAGAGAGTGTGTGTGTGTGTGTGTGAATAGAAAGGGGGAGAGAATGAGTATCAAGATACATTTTCAACATGTTCTTGTTTATAAATGAAATTAATATAATCAAATATTCTATATTTAATATATATATATATATATATATATATATATATATATATATATATATATATATATATATTAGAGAGAGAGAGAGAATTGATATAAGTTAAGGTTTGTCAGCTGATTGATTTTACCTTCAGCATCCCAACTTCAGACTTCCGTTCACTCGTCAGGGGCTGTCATCAATTGACTGCTTGCACTTCCTGATTTTTTCTTCTTTTTTTTATATGCACTTATCATTGGTGCAAGTTTTTTCTCTTCTCCACTTTACACTTACTTCTTTGCCTTTTTTCTCTTTTTTCTTTCTTTTTCTTCTTTTCTTTCAATTATAGACTTTTCATATATATATATATGTATATGTGTGTGTGTGTGTGTGTGTGTGTGTATGCGTGCGTGTGTGTGTGTGTGTGTGTACTTGAGAGAGAGAGCACTTATGCGTAGAGTGCCTTTTGAAAGCTTTCACCTAATACCCCTGTTACTGTAGAGAACTAAATTAGAAACCAAATACTGTTTTCCGGTCCACATATAAGGCATATCTTTGGTTAATTGTTTGAGTCCATTTGACGATCAGGCATTTATACTCCATGTTATTTTGCTGAGTGAAAACATTCTTTCAAACGATACATTTATTCATTGAATGCAATCATTTCAAGTTGTTGACACTAACTGCGTTTGGTTGTTCTAGTCTGTGGAAGCAAAAACGTTAACATTGTTCAGAGATATAAAAGTTTGGTCGAAGATATAATTATGCATGGAGATAAAGAAAAAATAGCATGTAAATAGAAAAGTTAACAAACAACACTATAAAATAGCTGCAAGCAACCGCATTCGGGTTCACAATTATTTCTACTTAATAGCCTCGAGAATAAGATGAAATATAACCATTAGCACCTACCCAATAACTGTTAGGATAATTCAATAGACCTTGCTACCCATAATACACCACTAACCAGTATATATAAATATCAAGCCAAAACACAATACACATGGCCTGAAGATTACGTTGAAGCATGAAATAGACTATTGCTGCTTATAGAGTTGCCATCGGTGTCTATATATATATATATATATATATATATATATATATATATATATATATATATATATATATATATGGTGTGTGTATGTCACCATGAAATGTATATTTAATGTATTAGACATCCGACAACATTTATATTTCTCTCACTTAAACCTCTTCCACTCACCTCTCTAAAACTTCTCTCTGTTGAGGTTTAATCTCCCACCTTCTCTCGTCTGTTACCCATCTCTTTAGCTCTAACATTCGTCCCACACTCTCATACTTACACTCTCTCTAAATTCTATTTTTATTTCCGGAGTTGTTTTTTCTGTTTCCTTTTTGAATTTGTAGGCCTGATGAATTGGATCGTATTTACGATTCCAATGGAATAAATTATGACCATGGAATATTAGTGTTTAAACCTTTTTTTATTATATATATATATATATATATATATATATATATATATATATATATATATATATTATATTATTTGGGCAGCAGTCCCTCTTTCATACATGTCTCCTTAAAGACCACTGACAAGGTACTGCGATTAAGCATTTTATATAAATTTTATTATGTTTGTACAAGTGTTTTCTTTTCTGGATACAAACTGTGTAAAAACTGTCAAAATGTTCTGCATATCCCAGCGCTTTCGGTTATTTTTTTAGCCTTTATCAAGCATGATTTTTATTTTTTATTCTTAATTTTGAACTGAATGTATGTTTTTTTTTTATGTATGTGTTTGAGTTATAGGACTGTTTTATTTTCCAAAGACGGACGGTCATCACATTAAGGCCGTGTTCATAGTTAATATTATTAGTGTGGGCTCTTCCTTTTTATTATTAGGGTATCCATTATTTTTAATCTTTCTTTTTTTACATGTGGATGAGGTTATTATATTTGTATTTTCTACAAGCAAGGTTCAGATAGTTTTTACACACATTGTGTCCTGAAAAGAAAGCACGTGTACGAACACAAGCAACATGAAATAAAAAGTTTAATCGCAGTACCTTTCAGACGTCTTTAACGAGACATGTATATATATATATATATATATATATATATATATATATATATATATATATATATATATACACCGTATGTAACAGTAAAATTGTCCAAATTGTGTAAAAGGAAAATTGTCCATTTGTTAGATTAAGCTTTGAACCGTTGTATCATAGAAATGATTGAAGATATCTTACTGGAATTCTCCGAGGTTCTTAAACACTATTGGACTCTACTTTGAGCAATAAGAATGTATAAGATTAACAGA